>OZ026620.1:77763874-77888874 GCA_964020975.1 Hermodice carunculata | reverse complement strand
GGTCATGTTTTTCTAAAGTATAATCGACAAGGCCCAGTTCATGGTATTAATCCAGTACAACTACTGTATTCAGTTTTGTCTGAGATTGGGGACTGTACATACATAAGTCCACCAGCATCAAAGGAGCAGCAAAAAAGTATATATGTTTTCTGATCACAGAAAGCCGGGTCTCGAAACTGCAACCTTCGGCATCAATCAGCTAGCCAAAAATGGGAACACACATACCATATGCACCAATTTTCTGATTCCTAAAAAGTAATACGATGTATAAACAACTGCCCCAATGTCCCATCAGAAGAGCAGCGTATTGAGACACATGTAAATGCAAAGGTGCCAACATCTTTAATGCCATTTAGGGATATTCATGTGAGAACTTCATGTACAGAGAATATTTAATAAAGAATATGCAAGGAAATACCCAGTATTAATCCCTTACGTGAACCGTTAATTAGTCCCAATTTCAGCTAATTTCAGAGAGCGTCCCTGATGATAAAGGACCGTTGGAATCTCTGTAAATGTTATGAACGATGCGTGTCGTTGGATCCTAAATGAGTAAAACCGCGTGGGCTACTCTGAAGCAAACAATGGTTATGAAGAATAATTTATAGAATTTTTAGTAAACTTGTATTGTATAAAGTTGAATGCCGCTGTACATTTTTATTCACAGTTACCTTATACCCTACTACATATTATGGTACGAGGTTTATAATAATAATTTAATAATAATAATTTTGTTAGGAAAACTACCCATTTACAACGGGGGCATCGATGGAACAGGGTTTATTCCATGATACGTCCAACTATCTTACCCATTTAAAGTTTGCTTTGAACTGGTCTAAACAATCATCAATATCATAATTTTTGTCCCCCGCGCTAAAACTAGAGATAAACCACTCATTGGGAGAAAACTCTAGAAAACGTAAGGACAAGTACATCGTGCACTTTTGGTTTACAATGTAGAAAATAAATGTTTATCATCATCATATTTACAATGTATAAAATTACAGTACACTTCAAAATATATAAAACTGATAGACAATATAGGAGCTTCATTTAAAATCTATGGAATCTGCACCTTACAGGGAACTGTACAACTCTATTTCTTTATTGTGAACAGACACTGTTGAAGATATATATATATATATATATATATATATATATATATATATATATATATATATATATACATTAGCTTATATATCACAGTTAATTTTTAAGAATCTACACAGATATTTCACAGCCAGCACCTTCAAGAGCTACCATACGTCAACGCCATGCTTCTTTTAGGAAAGTTTTATAAGCACTGTCAAATACATCATTAACAGCATGGTCATAATTGAATGACATTCCAAAGAGTAGCGTAAATTTCGTAGTTAAGGAAGAGCGAGTAAAATGTTCCCATACATGGGTACAACCATGTTCCAACAGGCATTTTTCCAAATTTTTCCAAATCTTAATTCTTAGTTCCTTGGAGTGTTCACATGTGAAAGTGAAATGAAATAAGTCTTCTATACCTTGATTACATAGTTTACAAATTCCGTTGGACAAATTCCATCTCTGTAATGTTTCTTCCAATCCTAGACATCCGGTTCCAGCCATAAATTTTAGTCTAATGCCCTTGAAGTCACATACCTGGAACATGTGTCTCTCCCCATGCGTGGCATACTTAATCAATTTGTAATATGACAAGGAGGACATCTCATCGATATCTTTAAAAAAGTCATATACGTAGTTTTGCGTGGACAACTTACACAAAGGATAGATCCAGTCACCAGTATCTCTACAATTTACATTATCTAATCCAGCCTCGGACAAGATTGTGGTTATCTGTGACATGTATGGCCAGCAAGATTTATGACCGGAGTGAAAATTTGTTTCCAAACTACAAAGTACTCGTTTACACAGTCTGTTTGCTGGAATGTTATACTTTACATGATGATAATATTTTACTCTCTGTTTATTCAAGATGGTTATCAGTGGTAGCCAGCCAAACTCCCCTAGTGTTGCCACCGTTGCAGGGGTACCTCTTACTTGTAGAATAGCTCGTGCCACCGTGTACTGGAATGATCTTACAATACTTGTGCTTTCCTTTGTTTTGTTAAACCATACTTCACTGCCATGTGAGAGTGAAGGCATTATTAGGCTTTTCCAAAGACTGACACCAAACGTTACTCTATTTATATTGTCGTGCAATGAGAGAATACTACATATATATCCATTTAAGCGACTAAGTTTACCTTTCAAGTGTTGCTTTATGTGTGGAGAGTCTTGTAATGACTGGGCAAATATAATACCTAAATATTTATACATAGTGCATTCTTCAAGTGTCAACGTTCCCAAAAACCATTTCCTTGTCATATCCATTTTCTACTTGTTACCATAACTTTTGATTTTGTGTCATTAAATTTCATTCCCCATTTTATAGCAAATCTATGTGCAATATTAAGCATTTCCGATATTTGTTTATAATCATTCGCCATCAGAACATTGTCATCTGCATAAAGTAAGGCGGGAATAAGTTCATCATGGTAGGTTATTCCTAACCTCTGCTCATTAAGCATAAAGAGTAGATCATTCATGACAATAGAAAAATAGCGTGGGTGATAAAATGCATCCTTGTTTCACACCATTAACACTTTCGTACCAATTACTTTCAAAAGGACCAAATATAACTTTGTTTTCCACCTTCTCGTACAATCTATGTACTAATCGCCAGGTTTTACCTTGAATTTCACGATTCCACAGTTCGCACATCATCCGAATTCTTTTTACCATATCAAATGCTTTGCTGATATCAAGAAATGCTAACCATGTTTTTTTCTTTTCTGTCCTTTCTTAAACTACATAGACCTCTGAGACTAAAGTAGTGATCTTCTAACCAACGAGCTTGTCTATATGCACCTTGCAGTTCACCAAAGGTTTCCTGGTCCTCATAGAAAGACATCATTTGTGTTTCAAGCATGGATGCAAACACTTTATATACATTAGAAGTAATTGTAATTCCTCTATAATTGCTGAGTAGCTCTGGCTTACCATCTTTATATATTGGTTTAGTATAACCTTTTGACCAATCGTCTGGGAAGCTTTCTAGTATTTTACATAGCTTAAATATTTCCGTAAGTGAGTTAACAATTGCCTCACCGCCATGCTTTAAAAATTCGTTTGGTATATTATCGATACCACAGGCTTTACCGTTCTTTAGTTTGCTAATTGCATTGCAGGTAGTATTTTTATCTATTACTAAAATTTTTATCTATTACTAAATCTGTGAGGCCAGACATGTCTACCTTATCTCCGTCACAAGAAAGATGTTCCATCAAAGTATTGTTTAGGTCTTTATCACTTGTCGGTGACCCAGAATTTCCACAATTTTTCCAATATGTACCTAATATTTCACTGAGTCTCTTCGGATCGTTAATAATTTTGCTATTGTCACTCGGGTCGCAGATTTTTAGGGGATGTCTATTATTTCCATTCAAACGTTTCAGCATTCGCCAATATGAACGTGTGTTTTTCGTTCCTTTTCTAGAATTTAAAAAGATAACTTTTATTTTTTTTTGGACTTTAATGGTTTTAACTTTTTCGAGAACATCTCGCTTTCTACGCAAATATTCTTGCCAAAGTTCTTGTAAAATTTCTGGGTCACAAGTTTCTTTGCCTGCCCAATACCTGAAGAACCTATTTGCCGTTCTACGATTTTGAATGAGTTTCTTAGTTTCTTTGTCACACACATGCTTTTTATCGTCTTTTAATTCTTTTTAACCGACATATTGTTCACCAACTTCTGTAACAATCTGCTTCCATTCTAGCCATGTTTGGTTAATAGGTTGGGAAAGGTCACACACGAAGTTTGCAAATTTTGCAGATAAAGCTAGTGTGAAAGCACTCCAGTCTTTTACCTCATTGATTTTCCACTTCATAACATTTTTTTACCAAGGGGGGCATTGCTTTTACACTCAGAAGATTAAACGAAACACATTGTCTTGTGATCACATAATCACCAACTTCATCAATAATGACACTGTCTATGTTATTTTCCAGAGAGGAGCTTAAAAGTGCATAGTCAATAGTGGTCTTGGTGCTACCTCTATGCCACGTATATTTTCCAGTGCATAGGGGAGATTCGTTTAAAGCTTTCATATCAGCTGTCTCTATTAGTTTTTCTAGCAGGTCGCCATTAAAACTTGCTTTACCTTCAACACGATACTCTCCTATTTTACCGTTGAAATCTCCCAACAAAATACAGTGGTGACCCTTAAAATGCAATTGGCTGATATTTTCGATCAGTTCATTCATAAGAAAAGAACTGTTATCTTTATTTATTCCATCGTTCAGAAAGTAAGTTACCCCGACCATAAAAATATTCTGTCCAGCTTTGACCTTTATCCATAAACGCTCAAATTCATCATTTTTCGAGTCGAAAACATTGTTATCTAGAACCTCAATACTTTTGCTAGTTAGGAGACCTAAACCACCTCCTGTCTTTTTCACAGTGCTCTTCCTTGCTTTGCCTAACCACTTATATTGAGGATGTATATTCTCAAATATTATGTCATGATCAGATTGGTGGAACGTTTCAACCATTGCATACATAGAAAAGTGTTCTGTTTCCTGTAAATGAGACAGTTCACATCGTTTGGCTAAACCTAAATTTTGCACATTACAGTATGCTAGTCTAATTTTCTTATACACTTTCCTTAACTTACGCTACTTACCTCGGCGATGACGTTTTGTCTTATTTTGGTAGGCTCCCTAGTGCTGGTCTTGGAGGCCCTACCTTCTTTGCCACACCTCTAATATGTACTGCCACACCTCTTATATGTGCAAGTACTACACAAAAGTTGGTAAATGCATAGCATTAACAGCATAATAGGTCTGTGCAATCATAATATTGTCTGTCTGTCAGCTGTGACATTTATCAAGTTATGTGCCCTTTAACAAAAGTGTCCCAGCTTTCCCTCATGTCCTATTTGTTACAACGTTAGTCAATCAATGCTAATTCGCATTTTTATGGTTTCTTTTTGTTTTTTTTTTTTTTGTTTGTTTGTTTGTTTGTTTGTTTGTTTTTTTTGTTTGTTTGTTTGTTTTTTGTTATTTTATTCATTTATGGCAAAGTCGTCTCCAACACTGCCAGACCAATTGCTTCCAAATGGCACAGTCACATTTGAGAAGACCCGTAGACCTTCTCTCGTTAATTGGGTGACCGTGCGATATTTTTGCATGAAATGTCTTGTGTATGGATGCGTGTTAGCGCCAAGAAAAAATGCACCTCGTACGTACAGGATAGTATATCGCACGTGTAAGATAATTTTCGTACGTATGAGATAGTAAGCCATGTGTACGAGATAGTAAGTCGTACGAAAGGGATAATACTTCATAGGTAAGAGATAAAAACGATTGATAACCATTTGGTTCACATAAAGGCAAGCCTGTCGTAGAGCTTCAATGCAGTTTCTTCACTCCTGTGATCTTATCCCTTAAGTCTTGTACTAACAAATGATGTGCCAGGGAAACCAGCCGATAGTGTTGAAAGGGGCAACCATAGTGTAAATTATAGTGCACCTCTTTAACAATTCAGCTTGCCCCATTCCGATTAATGACGTTCAGCGGCGGCAAACAATAACATGAATTTGGGTGACTTTAAAATGAGAAGGAAGGCAGAGGTTTCATTAGTTTAGAATGCAGGCTCACTTTTCTGACTATGCTGACTTAAATAAAGGCTTGCGGATGTCAGGAGCCCATCAACTACCCATAGTACTCTTCGCTCGGATGCCAATACAAAGTAATACATAACGTACACCAGGCGGTAGCAGTAACTTGAATGAAAATAATAACACTGACACAGTAAGAAAGTAAAGAAAGAGGGGATGCCGCATCAACAATAACAATTACATCGAAAGGGTCAAAGTGACAGATAAAAAACCGAGGGGCCGTTTCGGCGCAAGGCATTTTGTCTTCTGATTCAATCCTGTCGAGCCCAGTCGTGTTTTAATACATTTATGGTCTAGGTGTCATCAGAAAATGCCACAATAAAACATAAAATGTGTCTTAATATTGGCGAATTCAACTTCCCCGTGCTGGATTGAAGTGCGTCTAGGTTAATCTTGCTGCTGCTCAGTATGAAGATGAGGCAGAGGCCGTATCATAGGACTGAAACTGAGCACCTGACATTGTTCTCACATCGGATTGGCATAACACCGCCACCTTTATTATAAAAATGTATTAAAACAGGAATGGGCTTGACAGAGAGGTAGCGTGCCTACATATGTCATTTAAACACATACATGTACCATCTTAATGATGTAGGCGATGAACATGCACTTTTTCTACCTTCTGTATGTCACATATATTTTCCTTTTTTTAGAGTTTTGTTTCCATATGTGGTATATTTCTGGTTTTAGTATAAAGAATTGCACACCTTTTTCTATATCTATAATTTGAGTAAAATGCTATTAAGTGCCATGTAGGGCTCAAAAATTCCATCATGGGTCACGTAATAACATTACCTGCTTATATCTGCAATTTACCCTGTTGATTCGACGTCTTGGTCGGAACCGAATTGTCGTTTCGGAAGTAGCTCGTTTGCGCATTGTGTTCAAATGATTAAAGCAAAATATAGGTGTTACTTTTGTGAAGGTATCCTGTAAACTGATCTATTGTTCTGATTTGTTTGCAATTTATTTCTCCTGATGTCGAAGCCAATGAATGTCAGTAGTCTCGCATAAAAATCCCCAAATCACATGCACCTACAACTTGGGATCACCGGTTCTGTCCAATGTCATATCAAAATCCATTCAGAGGAATGTAAAGGCTCAGGAAGATAGAAAACCAGTGCCATTGAACGTTAAGAATGAGTTTAATATGAAGTACCAGGTCACTTTTTGTATACTGTAAGACTTATTCAGGACGTTTAAAAATGCAAAGTATATTGTTATTTGGGCACAGGTGATTCTTCAAGGGTAACTCCATTTCAAAAGTTCAACGTATGGATATGCCGGGCTAACTTTACTAGTTATGTTATTGACACCTTCGCAACATAGAGGACAAAAATAAGCACTTAAAATGTGTTGATTATAAGAATATCAATCACTAATCCTAACTATTTTAAAACCGGAAATATACTGAGGCACAGGGAAAACTCATGACAACATTTATGTGTATGTTTTGTCTGTCACAATTCGCTAAATTGCAGTAAAGGATAGTCTCATACAAAAGAAACACGTTTGCACTTCGAAAATTTAAATCACTTCAACACCATGATATAGCTGCTACTCCTCTTAGTATTCATGTGGTAGCAATTGCGTGCCCAATAAATATGACAGGGTGTTAACTTTCACATCAAATTTAATGATGCAACTTCATATCGTTAGCCTCCACTATTTTCAAACTAACTAAGGCAAAATTATTTCATTGGAGACTGTAATTATGGTATCGAGAAAAAACATAACACTTCAACTAAACATCCAACATTATATATATATATATATATATATATATATAATATATATGTACATATATACATATATATATATATTTATTTTATATATATATATATATATATATATATATATATATATATATATATATATATATATATATATATATATATATATCGTTTCAAGGCACACTTAATTTCTTCTTGTGTGAAAACTGACTTTTGCTGCACAAATTGTATCTTCCATATTTTAACGTAACATGAAGAAAAAATACCTTCATTACGAAATACCTGATACCGGTCTCTAACCCCATGATTACTCAGAGAGATTTGGCGGTCCCTTGTATTAAGGAGGACACATTCTTGAGAGGCAAGTTTTGTAACTTGTAAAGTACACCCAGATATATAAGTAGATTCGTTATATTTTATTTTTATTAGTTATACACAGGTCTATGCGGTTAAAAAAAATCCACGCACAACTGCAAGGTTAAGGCTGCTATTCAGACACCAGGATATTGGACAAACCAACGAAGTAACCATGGACAAAAGGTTTACTTTCCATACAGCCAGTACAAAAAAGGGCAAGCGTGAATTTGCTAGTAACTGCAGTGGTGTAACAATGTGATCGGTCTCGCGCGAGCGTCACGTCAACCCGCAAGAGGCTTGTAAAGTCATTTCGATGATGATAGCAACGGTTGACAGGTGTAAAAAAACCTTTGAGTATATACACACAAAATTGAATATAAATCACTCAGTAATAGCAATGTTCCATTTTGCAAGCCATTAATTGTACTCGGCAAAAATTTTAAACATACAAAAAGCACTGGTTCCACACTGTAATAATTCTACTATACTACTACTACTACTGCTACTACTACTGCTACTACTATTACTACTACTACTATTACTACTACTACTACTACTACTACTACTGCTACTACTACTACTACCACCACTACTACTACCACTAGTACTTCTACTAATATTAATAATAGCAATAATGATAATGATAATAGTAGAGAATGTGCCAAGGTTTTTACAAGCGTCATAGTTTATACATAATCATTGACATCGGATCAGCCTCCTGATATTAATAGGTATGGGTAGAAACCGCTGCCAATATGAAGAATATTTAGTTTTTTTAACCATTATCCCATGGCTTCGTTTATCGATTTTTAATTGCCCCGAAGTCTTCGAATAGACATATAACATGCATACTAAGAGCCCTTATATTAAAGACAAAAATGTTAGTAACTACGGAGGATCTGATAACATGCCCAATCAATATTCTAGCATGCCGAATCAACTCACCCTTTTTTACGTCTGTACTGTAACGTATCGGTTAAAAGGTTTGTCTGCCATAATGCTTGCAATTTGTCTGATCGTCATTGCCAAGGCCGTCCATTTTAAGAGGACCTTACCAACAATGAACTAGGCAATATGCGACGAGCATTCTACGCTGAGGCAAAAACCGAAGGATCAGGAACTGATCCTGTGCCCAGGTGATCCAGCATGCTTTGAATGACAGAGTGTTCATGTGTTAAGGAATCTCTGAGAGAGAAAGAGGGAGAGAGAGAGAGAGAGAGAGAGAGAGAGAGACGAGAGAGAGAGAGAGAGAGAGAGAGAGAGAGAGAGAGAGAGAGAGAGAGAGAGAGAGAGAGAGAGAGAGAGAGAGCCTTGTGTCTATGGTATCTTTATATGAACATTTACGGGCAATTACATATATCCATTACATGAATATGCCCACTGACCTTGTTGTATATGAGGAGCCCGCCTGAATCATTTCAGCGCCATCTGGGTGAAAGGTCTGGAAAAGTGGAAAATAGCTTTAACATATAAAAGCTCATGATAGAGAAAAAAAATAAGGTCTGGGTGTACTTGGTAGTGTCCCTATCCAATTACGAAGCAACTCTCTTTGCCGTTTCGGACAAAGAATATTTTTGTAAGATTTGGTCAAAAATGAGCACAAATCTTAAAGTCACTGGAGTGTGACTATTTGAGCCTACTTGGTAGAGAGCCACCTAACGTACTTCCCAGCCAAATTTATAGTAAATCAGGATAACGACTCTGGAGATCAAAGATTTGGAGATTCGGAGTTCAAAAATGGGAATTTCCAGTGCAATCCCTATTGAATTGGATGTTAATCAATACGAATGTTTGCAGTAACTGACACAAAGCCAAAATAAAAATTGTTAAAACTATCAGCAATCCACAGTATTACCACTCAGTGAACAATTTACTTTACTCCTTCCACAAGCTACATTTCAACCAAGTTTCAGCACAATCTGAGTGACTGTTTTGGAGAAGATGAAGAAAAGAATTCAGTCAAAAAAAAAAAACAAAAACAAAAAAGAAAACAGGGATCAAACAAAAGAAGAAGAAAAAAAAATTAAGCACCACCTCTTCAACAAGTTAATGTCTCGGGGATTCCAGAGTATCCCTATGCAATTGCGAAATAATTGCCTGGGCTGTTTTGGAGATTTTTACGACTTGTTCAAAAAACTAACACACAAAATTCATAAAGAATCTGAAAATCACTGCAGCCGGAGCATTTGAACAAACGTATATGACAACCTTCTAAGGTGCACTCCCAACAGGTTTGAAGTGAATCAGGCCAGGGAAGAAATCGAAAATGTACATGTAAATTGTGAATGGCCGAGGGACGGACAAGGGATGGACAGACTATACTAAAAGCCGGCTAAGATTGCAAAACAACCCCTATTTCCTCGATGAGATCTAATTCAAATTTCTTTTGCCCAAATCTTATTCATTTGAGCCCATGACTAATTGAATAATACCTAGGTCTAGCCCTGCCCATCATCGGGGTGCCCAGTGCATTGAGAGGCACATCTATCAGGGCACTGCTCTATTTCATTTTGCTGTATTTAATTTCCGTAGTGGAGGGACCATGCTTTGAACATATACAAGATGCAGAGTAACGCAATGATGGCCTTGTAACGGAGGCAATATAGAATTCATGCAGCCATCATATGATTTTATGCAGCCTTTAGCACCAATATTGTCTGAAGCCATTAAGCCTCAGGCAATATTGGTGCTTTAGGTTGCATAAAATCCATTTTGCCTCTGTGATAATGTCATAGTTTTTATTTATGTATTGCACATCGGGCCACCAGTTGCAGTAAAACAAATTCTTATTTTGTACAGGTAATCCCACTGACAATGGTCTACTCATGGACAATCTAACCCATTTCTTAAATTTGCCGTTGTAAGCGAGGCTGTATCATGGGCAGTGAGATCATTCTTCACGCATTCATGGAAACTTGATGTAACAAAATGCGTCATGTTCAGTTGTGCTAATATAAGTTTATTTGAGTGCTTTTGACCCCCCCCCCCCAACCAACCCTGATAGCGAGTGTGCATTTTGAATTGACTATGTTTGAAAGGACTTCGTGCCTTGTGGGCTTCTGAGGGAAAGTTGCAAAATTAAGTTACATAGAACAATTCAGGGTTACTAAATGCCTCAATAAATTTACTCAAAATGATATATGACAGTCATGATGTGGCAACTGATCCAGACAGGATCAAGGTTACCAAGTTTTATTAGAGACAGTATTTTGGGCTATATTTTGTCATCGGAGGTACCCCTTTCAGCTGCAGAAGTGACTGGCAGTACGAAATGTAAAAAAAAAAGAAAGCACAAAATTTTCTTCATGACTGAATATTCATGCACCCTGCCAACTCGGAGTGAACAGACTGTAGTCCCTATGTAGAGGACCATCATACTGCGTGTTGTCCCCAACGCTCTGCAATTTTGATGCAACGGACCAATGATTTGGCAGACAAAGATTATTTAAATTCCAACAAAATATACCCCCCCCCCAAAAAAAATAAATAAATAAAATGTAAAATGTAAAACCCACTGACGCGTGCAATCTATTGAATGATGTTCACGAAGAACCACCAAGGGTACACGGTACATTCCCACTCAGTTTGTACATTAAAAGGCGTTCAGAAAACTGCATGTGCGTATTAACATTTATTTATTTATTCATTTATTTATTTATTTATTTATTTATTTATTTATTTATTTATTTATTTATTTATTTATTTATTTATTTATTCATTTATTCATTCATTCATTTAATTAATTAATTAATTAATCAATTAATTTATTTATTTATTGAGTGAGTGAGTGAATGAGTAAGTGAGTGAGTGTGTAAATGAGTGAGCTATTTAGTAAGTCATCCAATCAGTCTTGCTAACCTTCGTACTTGTGCTTACTTTATGTAGAAATTTTATCATAAGTACGATTTTTTTGTTCCTGGTGACTGAACTACAAGAGAGGAATTCAAGAAAATTGTTATCAGGATTTAAGAGACTGTGGAAAACGCTTTTGAATATATAAAAAATAAAAATTTATTGCCAACAGATTGACATCGCAACTTGTTCAAGAAGTTTTTATTTCGAGGCATCCAAAGTGTTCGTAATCACTTAGAAGGGAGTGCATAGCCTATGCAAGAGAAAAATACCCCCCCCCCATACACTAAAAAAAAAAAAAGAAAAGGAAAGAAAAGAAAATTACAAATTAAAAAAAAAACCGACAAAATAAATAGAGTGTGACATATTGAATACGCTTGCTGGAGAGCGCCCAAAATACATCCTCACCAAATTTGAACGGCATCTGATCGACGTTTTTGAGAAGTGAGCGAATATTAATTGTGGACGGTTCGCAGAATGACTATCGACGAACGCATGATGGAAAACAAGAAAGTCTCAGCTAGCTGGGCTGGGCATCTATCATGTCAACTCACATGTCTTGCCTTCCTACGTTAGAGAAACCTTGAGAACCGTCATCTAAAAGCACGAATGACCCAAGTTTAAACGGGCACATGTCGTTTGTTATACAGATTGTCCAAGAAAAAAAAACAATAGTGAGAAAGTTGAGGTGATAGCGCTAAATTTAGAATAAAAAATGTTCAACTTTGATATGTAAAGTTGTTGCATTATCTTGTCTTTCATTAAGCCACAAACAGCTGTCATTGGGTTTCCAGATGACAGAGTAATCTTTGCTTGATTCAATGTAACTTGCTGTATTTTTATGATCGAGGAGAAGTTCCCATATTTTACACAAAGATTGGCTTTTGACTCAAAAAAATTCTTGACAGTTGATAAATAAAACGAAAGTGGCTTGTTAATTCCTTTGTAGATTTTTCAGAGACAATGGCAAAAAAGTTATTAGAGTTGGTCTCTGGATGTTATATGTTCACCAATGAGTTCGCAGGATACGAATGATTAGAGCTGTCAATTGTACAGGTTAAATATTATTTTAGAGTATACGAAATGCAGAGGATAAATTGCGTAGCATTTCATTCAAATCGATTGCTCTTCTCTCAAAATACACGTTGTACTCAAAAATTAACAGTAACAAGTATGATGGAGGTGGAAGTCTTGTTTCAAACTTTCGTCCTCTAAACCATACTTAAAAAGAGAAGAACAAATACATTTACATGTCGGAAAAATAAATACCCGTGGTAATTTCAGGACTCAAGCCCCTCAGTCAAACATAAACGTCAACCATGAAAGTTTACTGTCACTGTTTTTGCCAGTGAAAAAATATGTTCACCATAGCACATTTGAGTTGGGCTTCATCAACAAAGAAACGTCAAAGTTTTAATTAATGCTTGCCCAGCTCGTGTTACGTTTAAGGCACGCCGTTGACCGTCTCTTCGTTTTGGCTACAGCTCGCCTGGTCATTCATCTATCCTGACGTATGTCATCCACTTGAGCTTATATTCTTGCCTCCAGATCAGCTGCGGAAGTTGCAAATAACCGTTTCCTTGAAATATCCACACAGAAAGGAATCACAGGGCGTAAAGTGAGGGGTGCGTCATGGTGACTCTTCTGCATGGTGGAGTGCAACTGCCCTGTCTCTAAACAACTCATGCAGGCGATCACGAGCTGTCAGGGCATCAGCCATGAGGCAGCAGGCGGAAGGCAACACTGGTGACAAGAGAGGTCACGTGACCTTTTCTGACCAATACTAAGGTCAGGGTAGGCCACACGATACCACTTGATCGATGGCATTGTCTTCTACCTCCTGTCCCAGGGAGGCATACGCCATTGTTCAGTGCACTGGAACACCATCATGTGCATGTCACACATTGCAAAATCATCCTCTGGAATTTCGCTGTCAGTTCAGGCAAACATCATTGTTTACTTCTGTTCAAGTAATTCTGGTTACTGACATTTCCAGGGAAAAGCACTGGACCAAGCATGACGCCATTGCTACACAGTTCGATCCGTGCAGTTACATTAGCCTGAATGTTATTTCTTTCAAGGTTAAAGGAGGGGTGGTTATGAGCTGGAGCATAGTTCCTTACATTTTTTTGTGTGTTAACCTCCCCATGCATTAAACTGCCGCCTGTTGAAAACTCTCCAAAAGGCGTGGAGGTGTTGCAGCGAGCCATTTGGAAATTTGTATTTTGTGATTCACGTCTGCTTGCAGCAGCTGATGCTTGATGTTTACTCTAAAAGGATGCCTGCTCAGCTATTTTGCAGCTATTCGGTTGAAGGATGACTTGATAATCCCCAAACCATTTCTTCAAACACTGCTACTAGGATCTCGGTTGAGCCCACTTGTGACAGCATGAATATTTGCTTGTCTGTACACTTCGCTCCATATATTGTTTCAGGCTAGTACCCATTGCTTGGTAATTTCCGCTAATTCTTGGGATGTAACTTCTTGCTGGCAACCGCTGCTGTGCATAGGCTGTCACAAAAGCTTGCGTCACAGTTTCAAGGCTACCTAAACGGGTATATTTAGTAACCATAAAAGATTTTTGCTGTGGTGTGAACTGCACCATTTTTCCAAAATTCCGTTTGTCAGAATTAAAGCACACATATGAACACGTGATTCGTAGCATACAACTGTTATGGAATGAAGACAAACATGTACACTCAAACAAAATGATCAGTCAATGTGCCAAAGTTCAATGTGTGCAATTCCATTCAAGAAAACAACCTTAAGTGGCAATATGTCAACGGTATGTATCACGAAAAAAACAAACAAACAAACAAGTGCCATTTTGTTTCCCTAAAATAGTGGTTCCGCAGCCAAGCAGAAGGAAAACAACACTGTGACTGAAAATAAAGCCACCAGAATGGGCAATCATCACAAACAAAATTTTTTGTTTTTTTTTTTATTTTAACTTTTCTTATAATAACAAGTGTTTTATTGTTGCCTTTTTTCTCGGACACCCTGTAGCATGCATGATAGCGCTGATGAACTTAAGTCACAAGGGAGAAATATCTTGTGTCTGTTCTGAAACCTTAATATCATTTTCCTGAATAGCAGCCACGATGATTTTCACTCTAGCACACACACACACACACACACACACACACACACACACACACACACACACACACACAGAGAATATTTAAGCAAACAGATTTAGATTTACCCTTTTCCGGACAGCTTGAAAATCACTGACGTTTCGCCTGTAAATAGGTGAAAAAGTTTATAAAAAAATACCATAAATACCTATTTGCATGTGCTACCTGACACCATGAACCAACCTGACTGGTTCGTGTGAGCTGTTTGTGGCACCGTTGGTTACAAATAACTGACTTCTAGCACCATGGAACTGCAGTGTATATCATGCAAAGAACTGAATGTAGCTGCATAAGCCGCGCTCGACATGGTTTCATGAAGTCCACTGGAACTGGCATACTGAGGCCCGTAGCTGGAGTGGGGGGGGGGGGGGGAGCGGGGCGGTTCGAACGAAACCACCTTTTCAAACGAATATCCGCCAGTCCAACAAACCTTCTCCCTTGCCAAAGAGACACTTAAGACGCCTGAATTAAACAACAAGAATAAAACTTGTCAGCCAAAGACATGCCAACATCATAATCCTGTAATAATAACTTTATGTCACGGACCAATACTTGTGACCAAAGGAGAATAAAATCTATATCTAAATTAATCACGTGGCATACTAGAAGAAATGTTGTGATCTGCTCCTATTTTGCCTCGTGCTGCCACTGATAGGAGAAAGTTGTAAATAGCCATGCAATCATGAGCTGATTGTTTTTAACAAGACTAACTACATTGAATGTTAAAACCTGGTGTGCATTCTGTGCTTCTAAGCTCAGCTTAATGTGCACGTGTGGCCATGTGTCTTCTGTTCGAGCTATTCAAAGCATTTAACAAGTTAATAATTGATGTTAATCCCTCTAAGATTATTATTTGAATGATTAATTAATCGTTTATTATTATTATTATTATTATTATTATTATTATTATTATTATTATTATTATTATTATTATTATTATTATTATTATTATTAATTATGTTGTTCATAACTCAAATGATAATTTTCAGTTTTATTTTCAATCTATCAAGACTACATGTGTGTTATTTAAAATATTAGTCAATTTTGAAAATGTTATTCAATGGGTGTCCGTCATTCTTTGCTCAATATTAACTGTAGCACCTTTTCCGTGTCAAATAACCCCCACGTTCCACTTACCCATCCCGGAAAAAACACCTTATCGGCGAGCCCCGAGGAAAGCTGTTGGCCCATGAATTCATTTCCCTCTATCACTGGTAAGGGCAACAAAGCTGATACTGCCATTCTTATGTGAACCATTCCTTTTCGACGCGTATAAATTTAGAAATGATAATGGAAGTCCGTATATTAAAATGAAATATTTTTTGCAGGACTTATTGAAATTATATCTGTGGATTCCATATCTTAACAGATACATTTAATGACATGATTGGTTTATAAGCGTTAAAACAGTAATTTCTTACAACAGTATGGAATTTATATTCCGATTCAAATGATGGGGAAAATATTCCTTGCAACTTTTATCAAATTTCAAATTGTATTTGCTACATTAATATAGACATTCACGACATAAAACATGCCATGGATTTTCTTTATCTGAGATTCTTTCAAAATTATGAAGCGGTAGATTTTACGATAACTATGACCCATTTTGGAGTACTAACAAGTTTAGCAGTCTCTAAGGTTAATATTAATATAACAAAATCAAGGAGCCAATTTAAAGTCATGTAGGTGTATATTACGTCTGCAAAAGAATTTTTGAAGTTGATTAAAAATAAGTTATTTTGAGTTTTGGACGGGCTTTTATAAATTCAATGTTGCAAACATATGAATGGTTATTTAGAGAGTTTGCCTTCAACTCTACTTTCGAACCACGTTTAAAATAGTCATGTTTCTTTAAAACTTTGTACTTATAATTTTTTTTATATGTTTGGGCCAACATTTTCCAATTTGTGAATTTCCAAATGTAGCAAATGCTGATAAATACTATTCTTTATGTATTTTCCGTCCTTAATTAGTTGTTACATATAGGCACAGGTTTCAAACAAACAAAGCCCCCTTTCGAAAAGGCTGGCTGCAGGTTTGTATATAATAAACCGGGTATTTTAGTGAACAACCACACAAGCTACCATGAACGTGTCACCAGACTGTGATTTGGAATTTAGTGGCGAAAAGACTAATCAATCAATGCGGAAGTTGTATTGTCCAATAACTAAAACAAAACAGGGTTTCAAGTACAAAACCCTAGATTTTATGATTCGGACGGTTGCGGAGGAGAAGTCGTAAATGTGAATTACCATTGGAATTCCCATTGACTTTCATGTACACAGTAATCAATTGGAATATGTGCATTAACATATAGGTACCCAAATTGCAAAATTAATCAACTACCACGGAGCGCAGGAACGCCACTTTGGGATGATCTTGGATTGACCTTTGTGTAAGGATCCTTTCTAAAAAAAAAAAATAAAGAATAAATTTGGAACAGGGTCCACAGAAGTGTCCCAACCAATTTCGAAGCAATTGAATAAGCGGTTTGGAGAATATATTTTGCGACTTTGCACAAAAACGAATGTAAGACAAGCAGCCAAACGAAACGAAAAATATTTTTTAAAAATGCAAAAACCACGCGAGAGTGAGAATAACATCTGTATATATGTAGAAGAGACCTACGCATGATACATCCCCATCAGGTTTTAAGTACATCTGGCAGACGGTTTTGGAGAGGAAGTCGAAATGTCACTTGTGTACGGAATGGCACCTGGCGATCCCAAATGTAAGCTGACATTACCAAACCATCTACCTGTGTGGGAATGAAAGGACCAGTTCAAAGAAAAAAACTTGAAGCAAAAGAACTTGCTCTTGGCGAAAATCGATCGTGGGCTTCCCTAGTCCGAAATGATGAACACTTCTCTGCATGCGAAACATTTATGAATATTTTATGTTCTTGTGTTAGAAAAGTAAATTAAAGACCGTTTACCACGTTAACTTTGTCAAACCCAAATGGAGTGTGTATGCAACTATTTCTAAAATTCGGGAAAACACAAAGACGGGGGGGGGGGGGGGGCATGTGCAAAAGCAAGGGCACACATGTCTGAATGGCCATAGGACCCTGACATACAAAATCTGTTTTATTTTTTCATCGTTCAAGGAAACAAAGGTCGACTCATGCATTCACATATCAATTCAACACCGCATAATAACTTTTTGAGCTTTCAAAAGAGACTTTTTTTCAAATGTAAGTTATGCATCATTGAAAATTTAGTTCAAATTGACATTTGAAAATGCATAATTAAAGAATATGAAGAAGGGAGGTACTGGTACACTGCACAGCACCTGAACCTGACAGTCATTCCCAACTTAACCACAGTTAACAGCCTGCAAGTTTTGAAACATGTAAATATAATGCCAGAATTAGAGAACATAGGCGATGGCCATTATTGAGGTACCATGGGCCTCACTTTAATGCCCCAGTGTAGTTCTGATAGAATGACTTATATGCTGCGTCTGCCTCTGAGAATCCGTGTGCGCATAAGTTATTAAGCTAAACACCATTTCCTTTCCGGTTGCAATATCCCCAGGACGTTCAACTTTTTTTTTCTAATTTGTTTGTTGTTGTTTGGGAGGTTGGGTGGCTTGTGTGTGAGTGTGTGTTTTGTGAGTAGTGTAAATTATATAAAGTGCCCTCTCAGTCAAGCCGTCCATACTAATGAACATCGTGCATTTCGAGACATGCATAAAAATTTCCGACCGAAATCTCTGACCCCGTTGCCAGGCAACAATGGCAGTCATGCAGCATGATGCGCGTATCTTGATGTGTGCACCATGACTATTACTAACAACGCTTTTCAGTACTATAGAATGCTTATCCCAAACAAATTATCTTCATCTTTCTTTCAGGTTCAATGTGTGTTTAAAGTATACGGCTTTGACTTCAGACAGTTAACTTTCACAAAATGCAAGTTAATTGCCAGAGCAACAAATTGTGTTCTGCTTGATAAAAAAGCTGCCCGTACATATGGATATCTTATTCTTGACTGATGCAGGCGAAAGCCACTACGCAGTTACTATGAATGTTCCTTGACTGGTTACCTTTACAATGTGTAGCCACCCCCCACCTCCCACCCCTCCGCTCGCCCGTGCTCTTATATTGACCACCTTACTTCGTTTCATATTGTGGTGACGTGCTTTGAATATATATAATGTGCCTTTGTGTGGTTTTACACCCATTAATCATTAATTACCACCATAACAGAACAGTGTTTGTCCCTGTAGATCAATACAAGCTGCTTTACAACATACATTATATGCAAAAATGTTCCTCATTGAACCTCATAGAAAATGAAATATGTCGTGTTTCGAGACACTTTCAAATAATAACAATTGCAATCCTGCACTGCACTATGTTCACAGCTATGGCAGTTCGACTAGAACAGATGTGTTTCCTCTAGGCCTTTGTAAAATTCTGACAACATCTATGTTTAACCTTAGAATAAACGGCATTAATGACAAATTTTATCCCAGTGAGACTATTCTTTTAGACACGTTGCAACCTGGTTATCGGGAAGCTGGTCTATTAACCCACGCTGTACCATGTGACAGTTGACCGATGAAAAAGACGGACTGCCGAAATTCAAACTAATGTCATGTGTTTCTTAAGCATGCGACTTTGACATGTAAATCATTTGGATAATATACATATGCACATACATACACACACACGCACTCATACATACATACATACATACATACATACATACATACATACAGAGAGACAGACAGACATACCCTGAGACGGGATATCAGTTGAACACAATTTCATGAAATTCGTTGAAACGTTTCGAACTAGGAACAAAAATGTGCATTTTGTAAGTGCAAATGACGTTGCGATCGAACAAAAGTAGGTAAAGGACACTCATCACACACACAGACACACACACACACACACAGACACACACACACACACACACACACACAGAGACATACATGCATATATATATATATATATATATATATATACACAAATACAAATCAAGAAGAGTTGTCTCTAGTGAAGCTACCGACCTCTTTTGTCATGCTAGTGAATTGATAGCTGTTCGAAATACCGGAAAATGGGTGTTATCAGTAAAAGTTGCAATAATTATTTGCAATCTACGGTCAGATTAAAAATCTGTTGACATATGGAGGCGCATGAATAAATAAAATTCCAATAGAAGTTAACATGTTACGTCTGAAAGTAATGAAAAATGTAAGACACTTTAAATCGCAACATTAAAATCGGTCAACAGAGTTAAAAAATATGTTGAACTAAGTTCTTCAAACTTTCGCGACAGGTCTCATCACGAATATGCTGAGAGGTCGAATTCTTAAACTTTGGGACCAGTTGCTGACAGGGATTTTTTGTGACTTTTGGATTATTGTGGTGGTAAAGAAGTCCCCGACCTGCAATACACTACCCTACTTCCACTTTCACTTGTGGCATTAGTGATACAGTGGTTGATTAATCGAACGATACAGTAATTAGATCGACTTGGTCCAACCGACCAAACCCAAATCCAGTGCCCGCAATCCAGCAGTAATATCAGTGATCGGAAACAGTTGCTTGTGCACTTGAGTCAAAGACACCTAGCACGCAAAGTCGAGAGATAAACACCCATACCACTGACAACTGTAAAGTCAGGAAAGGTTTGTCACCGATCTTGCCTGCCTGGTACAGTGAAACGCTCTGCCATGAAAATAGACAATATACCATGTCGGGGCTATTTCACTACCAACGACGATGCTATAGTTATCTTCAATTTGATTTAAGGTACCCTGAATTAAATGTAGGATATTTTTCATCCAACTGCACAGATATTTAAATACACAGAATTCAAGATTTCTGAAATTGGAATAAAGATATCTAAAATGGAAGTACAGATATGTTAAATCAAATTAAAGATATCTCAAATCCAATGAGAAGTATCTTAAATTGTATTCAGGATATCTTATATATCTATAACATCACCCTGGGTCCTTGGTCAATTTTTTGGGGGGTTGTCCCGATGGCCTAGAGGTCAGCGTGTTGGACTTTACATTTGGCTAGGCGAGTGTGCCGAAGGTAGTGGGTGCGAATCCCATACAGGTCGACATAAATTTATCGTATTTTTCACTTAAGTTGCATTTGTTATTCCAATTGAAGATATCTTAAATTGAACTACCGATATGTTAAAGAAAAGCGTTAAAACTCGCACGGGGGTATTATTTTAGTGTGCAATTCATTTCTCAATGAAGTATATCTACTACATTTGAACAAAAATTAATGTCTTGGGTTCTGATCCATGTGAGCATGACGGTGATTCAACAACGTCAATTCTGGAAAAAAAATATATATCATTAGGCTGGCTGCGACCCATTCTCATTCTGACATTGTTAACAGCAATTTGGCTAACACCGTAATTGTACAACTCGTTACATTTTGGTTTAAGTCCTCTGAATGTTCCTGATTCCTCATTGACCGATGTAGAAAGTTCCATTCACGTTTTGTTGATGGAAATAATAAAATTTTTAAAAAAAGTATGTATACAAAGTACGTCATTGCTTTGTCCGTGCCGAAACTGTTCAGGTTAGTAGTTTATTGAGATAACCAGGAGCAAGTCTAGTCATTATTTTAAACATCAGTAATAATTTCTGTTTTCTCCGGCGTTCAGCCGAGGTCTACCATCCTGGCTCGACATAAATTTGCTGGTGGCATACGTGAGCAAGTGCTCATGTTACAACCCGTACTGCAAACAGCTGGACAGATTCTAGTCTGTCTTTAGCACTTTGTGTGCATCCACACTAGCATACTTTAAGCTTGGAAGAATAAAGCAGAAGCATAGGGATTCTAAGGAGCATCTGATCAACCTATACTGTAAACATTTTAGTATACCAACTGTTAACCTTTTTTGATTTTGCAACGATTTGGTTTGTGTCGTCTGACGAGGAAAGAGCTGCAGAAAGCCAAAGACCTAAATGTTGATGCGAATTTGTATTTTCAAGGTTGTTGTTGAATTTCAAACAAGAAGGGTCAGAAGATCTGTTATTGCTGGCTATCAGTGTTTTTGGACTTTTGCAGGTTAAAAGAGAAAAGCAACCGATTTAACTACCGAGTAATTGAATCAAGACAATGGTTCAGTACATTCTATCTAAGGTACTTCTGTTGGATCGTTTACTGTAATGTACAAAGTTGTGTCATCAGCAAAAAGACGTATTTCTAATTTCACAATTTTAATAATATCGTTTTCATAGGCTAGAAAGCGCAAGGACTCTAAAAATGAACCTTGTGGGACACCTGGAGTGATATTCCCCCAAAACGAGGCGTGACCTTGATTGACCTCCCCTTATGAGCGCGTATTGCGATAATTTTCTAACCATAGAAGCAAGGAACTTCGAATTCCTGCGGGCTTTACTTTCTGTAACATGCCCGGGTGATGCACTCTTTAAAAGGCCTTGGTGATATCGCAAATTACCACTCCAACTTCTTTGTGAAGGTCAACAGCTTTTGCAAACTCGTGATAAAGATAAACCAGCTGATTTACTCTTTCATCCCACGGCACAAAACCGGACTGGTTTTTAGAAAGTACAATCATGATCATTTCGAAGAAAGTTTTTAAAAAAATGCTTGAAAACTGCACGCTCAAAGACCTTGCCCACGCAACGTAACAAAGAAATTGATCTACAATTGTTTCATAATTCGGCAGCACCACTTTTTCCTATTCTGATGGGCATTTGTATTTCTGAAGAGAATAGTTAAACAGTTTGGTAAGAAAGGGAGTAATGCTGAGGGCTGCCTCCTTTAACAATCTGGAGCCAATGCCATCTGGACCAGATGCTTTATCAACGTTCAAACTTTTCAAGATATCACACATACTTTCTTCGTCTGAAACGATATTTTCCATTAGATTGTGCCAAGTTTGAACTTTGTTTTGGGTTGGGTGAATGTCGAAGCACCATCATTACTCTGTGTAAAGAAATAACCATCGAAAGCATCAGCTTTAGATATACTCCCAAATACCACCGAAGCATTGGATATAATAGACAGTATCGAGCGATTTGAGTTCCTGGACATAAACTATTTTACCATTTTTCATCATTTTGTTAGTTTTAATCTGACCCTTATTTACGATATCATACCGTTTATTGTGATACTCCTGTTCTGCCTGTCTTAGGTCGCTGATGTATGTATGACGTTATTCACGAAAAAACTTCCAGATGAAGGGATTTTTGTTTGATGCTTTCGCCTTCTCCCTTTGCATGAGCTAAAATAAATTTCCCACCTTAAGTGACTATGAATGATAGTTTGTTTTCATTAGTTAATGGAGATGATTATTTCATGTGGCTCTAATGCTTTTGTATTTTTGGTGTTGAGGAAAGATTTACCGTCTTACAACTTGATTGGTGATCGTGGTAAAGAAAAGATGGCGAACACCCATGGTGCTAATGACAGCGAGGTTCAGGATGCAGGTCATACATTCAGCATAATCTGGACGAGACTGAACGCTTGATAATTGAAAACAGAGTGTAAAATTCTGCTAGACCCCGCTTCCGATTAACCATAGCACGTATGTTTCTGCTAGACGCCACCTCTCTGTTTGCAAAAAGCATTTCCAGCCTTTTAATTTGAGGTGATAAGAGACACTTCATGATTCTCTTTTTCCATGGCAACTGCATGAGACTGGCACATGATATGGACATGCTAGCTAACTAAATCTCCCATAATGAATGGTTGGGGCTTTTTACTTTGACTGGCCAATTCAGCTTGCACTCATTTCTCAAATCTTTGGCATGCCAACACTAGATAATGATCTTGATAAGTAGTACCTGGATAATTTGTGTGACTGACCCTTGGGAGAAGTGTGACACACAGATACTGACACGCAAGGATAAACACAATTCGAAACTTGCCGTTGATATTGACCAGCTTGTTGGATTTAACATTTATGAGAGACTTGAGATAACGAGCCCCTTGAACTGGCTCAACTTTTAAATCATCAGTCCGTATTTTATGACGAAAATTTGTCGATGTCGCGTACATCGTAGAAAAAATGCGATGCGCAATATTAAAACATAATTTTATCATAGATATAAAAAAATTGAATCCAGATATCTTAAAAAAAAATTAAAGAATTCAAGGTATCTTGAAAATAGTTAGATATCTTGAATTGGAGTACAAATTTAATTTAACAGAATTAAAATATATCTTTAAAAGCGGATTTTTACGCTATTCTAAACAGAATAGTAGACATTTTAAAATAAATTCGATGCTATCTTCTGAAGTACTACGGATATGTACATGCCCATGATTCGAATTCAAGGAGTCCTTGCTAGCTGTGCACAGTCGACGTCGCAATATCTGTGCAACAAAGCAATGAGCAGCATTAACATAGGTTTCCTACACATCCACCTATTTCTTTCCTAGGGGCACACTTTGGAGGATGTTGGTAAACATAAACATCTTGGTATCACAATACGTTCAGACCTGAGATGGTCTGATATCACTGATATATATAACAAATCAACTAAATTAATCAATATCATGAAGAGCTTAAAATTTACGTTGGAAAGAAAAACCCTTGAAAATATTTATACTTCCTTCATAAGGTCTATTCTCGAATATGGCAGTCCCGTATGGAACGGTTGTGCAGCCTTAGATGCAGAAAAAGTTGAAAGTATTCAGTTAAGTGCAGCTCGTATCGTTACTGGTGCTATGCATGGAACCAGTAACGCTAAATTATACGAGGAAACAGGCTGGTCTATTCTGGCTAAACGCAGAGAAATATTAAACCCGGCCCATATGTATAAATTGGTGCACAAACTTGCTCCGGAATATTTATGTTCCATACTTACTACTGCCTCTCCTTCAGGCTCTGTTAAATTCAATATCCGTCAACAGTATGATCTTCCTCATTTCCGAGTTCGTACTGACATATTTGACAAAACGTTCTTCCCCTCAACTGTCAGACTATGGAATCAGCTGCCTCTAGAAATCCGTAATTCAGCCTCGATTCGACAGTTTAAATCACGGATAGATGTACCTGTTATCCAGCCCATCAAGTTTCCCGAATTACTCAATTTTGGCAATAGGTTTTTTGCTGTTATGCAAACACGTCTCCGTCTAGGTACAAGTCAATTAAATTCTCATCTTTTCAAAATTGGTCGGAAGGACACTCCAAAATGCGCATGCAGTTCACCAAATGAGGATACATGTCATTATTTTCTTCTCTGTGCAAAGTATGCTGTCCCTATACCTGTTCTTCACTCTATTATTTTGAAATATGCTCCCTTTACATTACAGACAATATTATACGGTTCCTTCGATTGTACTTTTACTGAAAATATTGAGATTTTTTCAGCTATTCAAAATTTTATTTCCGCTACAGGTCGTTTCGGCAGATGAAACATTCAGCCCCACTTTCTGTCTTGTCATGTGATACTCTCACCTTCTCTTTGGTCGTGTGTGTCTTGTTTTGTCCTGTGTGCTCGTCCCCTTTCCGCAAGAGGGATCAGTATAGGGCTTCGCCCTTTTTCCCAATTGCTTACTCATTTATTGATTTATATTGTAAATTGTTGTGAATAAAATATGTTTAAACCAATATAAGTTTCATAATATAGCACATATGCAGTGAATATTAAACATATTTTCAAAATTGCAACTCAGTTGAAGTGACATATCCTGAGAAATCAGCTGGACTGATAATGCACTGATTGACCCCAACGAGTAAATCGTTTCTGTATCGTTAAGGCGTAGTTGGAGTCGGTGATTAAAATAAGTCATCCTGAACTTGAGACGAGGATGAAAAAACAGCATAAACATTCTGGTCATATTCACATTACACCATGGATGTTCCATCAGATCCTATTTTGGTTACATGATTACACACTATTGACATCACGTGCATTGCTGAATGTGAGCTGTCACCTCAAAACATTGACAAAAATGAAAGGACAGCCGATGACTGTCGAGGCATACGCCAAGGGCACCGACCAAATATCAGCAACACCCCCACAGAGCACAATTAAAAGCTTGATAACAATGAAAACTGACGGGACTTTGAAAATTTAGCTTTTTTTTTTAATTTTTTTTTTCGTGCGTGTAAACTTTGTGATGCCAACATAGGATACTTCTTATATATAGACTGCCCAGTCAAACAGGTAAACAGGTAATTCCAAAGGTCGTCTGCTTCATCCATTTGACGCGTTTGGCGCCCAGTTTGCCTGAGGCAAACGTGTTGACTCATTCTAATAACATGCTCTTTGGAGGAATATATTAATGTGTTCTCTGTGGCATTTTTTTTTCACATGGCTCAAATTTCTGTGAATCGGTTGATATCTTCTCAAGGTCAGAAACTTTTTAGTTGGGCAGCAATCTGCAAAAGCACATCAAAATCACAGACGAATTACGATAAGATCAAAATTTCTTCTCTATAATAGTGCTTAGAAGCAGGCAACATAAGCTGCATTGCATCTTATGTGCCGACATAAAAGAAAAGTGGCACATATACGATGCAGTGCTAGTGAACAAAACAGTTTGTGGTCCTTAGACATCTAAAACGGCCTTACGGCGTCCACTTTTCTGAAAGGCTTATTTATTAATTCGCTGGAAGTGACTCCCAACCCCCCACCCCCAGCCGACGAATTCTTCAATTTGCTTTTCTTGCTCATTGAAAAATTAATGATTTAGCTGAATTCCCTAGATCTCTCTGACTGTTGAATTACATCGAGTCAGCTTTAAATGAAGTACCGACCAGGGTTATCTTCTCGATGTAAGTTTTAATAAATATCATGGTCCTTGTATACTGTAAAATGAAAGTGTTTACTTCGCTGAGGAAACAGGTATATTCGTTCCCACGTCAATCATCGCCCACTTGCAAGTGCCCGGAACAATTCCCCATTTCGTCCTCAGGCAGTCATCTTCCAGGCATTCACTTCGCAAAAATAAGCCTTATGCCGAACAGTTTACGTCGCGGTTAATATATTTGCGGGGTAGGCCCGTTATTTTATTTTGCTGCTTAGACACATGTAAAACATAACATTACAAATCAGTAAAATAGGTTGGTCATGATGTAATCTTAATTAGCAGCATTATATATATAACAATTTGGAAGTACACAAGTAGGAGCTTAAACAACACTTTGTTTGTTCTATTGGTTTCCGGTTTTTTTTTATTATCTTTATTTTATTTATTTATTTATTTATTTATTTATTTATTTATTTATTTATTTATTTATTTATTTATCTATTTATTTATTTGACAAAAGGATTTTAGAATTTGAGTAAAGTGGTATTTAATTGAAAGAACAGGACAGTTTCCTATTAACTAGTTTATGATAAACTTTACGCTGTTAGAGCTTATATTGATCTACTACTTTCAGAATGTTTAGATATTTTAAGATACGGTATGTATGTGCGTTGTATTTACTGTCTGTTATGATTCTAGGGGCCCTTTTTTAAGATTAAAATTTCTATTAAGCGTGTGACCCCAGCCAGGGCTCCCACAGTTCAGTCGAGGAAACACTAGCGAGTAATAGATAGTTTGAAGAATGCTAGAAGGAAAAAAGCTTTTTTTCAATTATTTACGTCTCCTAGAGTTTGTGAGATTTTACCACTGATTTATTTTTTTGAAACATGGCTACCCAAGTTTAAATGTTGATCAAAATTTATGCCAAGAAAATAAATTATTTTACATAACCTAGTTTACTGCCATCAACTTGAACTGAAGAAAGGTTATGTTTCTTGTGGTTGATGCAAACATATGTTCTTTTTTTTTGGGGGGGGGCATTAATAGACAAGTTGTTTAATTTTACTATTCACAAACTTAAGATAATTCACGGTGTTTATTTTGCGCCACCGTGAGCTAAGTTTGAGTTGTAAATGGCACTTAGGGTTGTAAATAAAAATGTATCATCCGCATAAACAATGAGCTTAAAGAGTATGGACACAGAAGATGACATTTATGAAAATAATGAATAACAGAAGCTTTAGGATTGAACCCTGGGAATCGTTAGTTGTGATGCCGGTGAAAATTGATTTAACATTTACCAATTCAGCATATTGCTTCATTTTTTTTGAAATAGCCTTTAAACAGTTCAAAACCTAAACACACAGTATTTTAATTTATATAAGAGAATATTGTGGTCAAAAGTATCAAAAGTTTGTTAGTCTGATAAAAAAAATGGTAAGTGACGTTTTGCCACTGTCTAGTTCAACAAGCAGTCTATCAGTAAACTCCAATGATGTTAATTTGGTAGAATGCTGCTTTCTGAACCCATATTGGTATCATGGTATAGGTAATGAAAACAGAAATATCATTCAGTTGCTCAAACCTTACTCTTTCGAAAACTTTCGATAGAACTGTCAAACTCAAAATGATTGCGTGGTTGCCATATCAGTTGTCGTCTTTTTTGGTAAAGGGATTAATTTAGCTATCTTTAATAAACCCGGAATGCTCCCAGTGTTCAGATTGGTCGATAACAGGAATGATAGATTTACAAATATCTATCAAAATTAATTGTGACTTCACTGATAGACTATCAAAGCCGCGACTAGGGTTGGGTTTTAGGGCGTCGATAACACTTATTACGTCATCTTCTGTAACATGTTTAAATTGAAATCTATGTGCACATGGTTCAGGTGGGGTATTTTTATAATCTTTGAATGATATAGCAATATTGGATTAATATTTGAAACAAATGCACGGTCAGTTTTCGAAAACTAACGGCCAAATCTATTAGCGAAGGTGGCCTTATTTGAGGCAAGTTCATCACACATACTGAAGAAGTCTATGAAATCTGTCTTCTCTTCTGTCCTGTTTGAAATTTCATCGAGAGTGGAGCAGGTGTTTTCAATATTGTAGCTCCTCCGTAAAGTCTTTATGTTTGCAATTTTATGTCAATCGAAACTTCTTTCGTCAAATGCGTTTATTAATAACATATATACGACATGTAAGTGTATAATTTTCAATTCATTGATAACCTATTTTCAATTCATTGATAACCTATTTTCAATTCATTGATAACCTATTTTCAATTCATTGATAACCTAACACTGTACACCATACCGTTCTTGTTCTTTTTTCAAATTCAGTAAACAATGTCATATGATTTCGAAACTTCACTACGTAGAGAAATCCATCGAAGCTCAGTGGCTCACCGTGTACCTGTGTTGCCTGTATAACCCCATTCTAGAATAAAGTCACTCCACCAGCCTGCTTGCGGGATTGAAAATATATTCCTGCAGATTTTACCTTGGGCAGCTTGATCATACCATGTCACTGAGCTTACTGGCTCACTCCATTACAAACTGGACTAAAAGCTTGATCTTCAGGATGTTGGCAGGTTGATTACAGCCCCAAGGTCATGGTTTTGGCACACGTTTGTATAGCTTCTAAACACACCAAGTTAAAGCTTGGAAGCCAAAAAAAATAGCTCAATAAAAGAGTGTCAGCCCTAGAATATGACATTCGGTATGACTTACCGCAATACAGTCTCCCACCCCAACCCCCCTCCCCCTTGACGAATTCTGGCATTTAGGATAAGGTACTCTTGCTTTTATTTATTCATTTTCTGGTGGTTAGTTGGGTATATATCTGTATGTCTGTTTATGTGGTTGCCTATCTATCTATCTATCTATCTATCTATCTATCTATCTATCTATCTATCTATCTATCTATCTATATATCTATCTGTCTATCTGTCTGTCTGTCAGTCTGTCTGTCTGTCTGTCTGTCCGTGAGGAGGGGGAACCTGGTTTTTGTATGGATATAGAGATGAAATTGACATTCAGCTCGATCGAGAAACGTGGTCACATTAAATGTGCGCCTTATCTCCAGTTTCCCGCGCAAATTTATTTGCCGGTATCGGTTAATAATTAATATCTAAAATATCTGGAAAACAATTTGGCAACGTTCCTGATTAAACGGATTTTGGTCCTCGGCATGGAGACATAATTTAAGTTTATTAAACATATTGAGATAAAAGTAGCTTCAGCCATCTTAGAGTGAAACCAAATGCATTAACGACAAGCGTGATTAAAAGCAAAACTGGAAAAGGAAAGAACACAAAAAAGGACAGTAAAGTTGTGGGATACCGGGGCCAAAGCCTGTTAATGGCAATGTCTATTTCATAAATTCTAATTCTAGAAGAACGCCCATGGCAGGGAGGCGTGCATAATATCATCGTTGAGTTCACTAAAATTAATATGTGAAGAGTCCTTTGTGCGCAATCCAAAAGATAATTTGTAAAAGAGTAAAATGCTGCTGATATTATAATTGTTGGCATAATAAGCATAACTTGCATTCTTTTCTTTTTTTACTTCCTTCTTTTCTTCTTACTGTCACGGTCTTTCCTAATTTTTATATTTTCTGCTGCTTCAAGGTTTAAAAAATGGGGCATGTAGTTGTATATATAGTATGCCCTTCATGTAAAATTTCCTTCAAAACCAAAACTTGGCAGTTACTGACTAGAACCTGGTAACATTTGAAGTGGAATGCAACATTTACATATCTTATTATTTTACATGCCGTTTCATAGATAGTAAACATTGTACTTTGATTTCCAGGTGTGGTGCTGGGTGAACAATGGTTTGAATCAAGACGAGGACTCTGCCAATTTGTTGCCTATGTGTGCATTATAGGATGCATTTGCTCAACGACTAATATCGGTGGCATTGCGTTCAACCGCTATCTATGCATCTGCCAACACAGCGTCTATGATGGTATATTCACTTTCAGCACGACCGTCTTAATATGTGTTGGAATATGGATTTTCAGTTTCGTGGCTGGTTTACCAAATTTCCTTGGCTGGGGACAGTTTACGTATGACCGTGTTTCCTTAATGTGCCTCTGGGACCGTACGGCAAGCCTTTCCTTCAGCCTTGCTCTTTCCATTGCGGGTTTTTTTGTTCCTTTTGTACTCATTTCTATTTGTTATTTGAGAATATATATTTATGTGCGGGCAAGTAGGAAAAGAATCACTGATGTGACACAGATACCGCGCAATTATGATAAAATAAGAAGTGGAGACATCAAACTTTTAATTACTTTATTTCTAGTGTTTTTAATGTTTGTCGTCTGCTGGGCGCCATACGTATCGATGGTGTTATCAGATCCACATAACAGGTATCCTCCGCAGGCTCATCTTATGTCAAATTTACTTGCACATGCAAATTCCAGCTTAAACAGTTTGGTGTATGGTATCACCAACAAGAACTTTCGCATCGGCTACAAGAAATTCCTTGGTTTAAAAAGGTGCACTCAGCGCTCAAGCAGAACCACCGTTACGCAATCTATGGGAGACTCGGTCTGCTGATCCAGCGATGATACACACATTGTCATTGACAAACACCTACCGGTAACGGAAACCTACTCAAATTTACAATGTACATAACCGACCAATACTTGCCTATTATTCAATCATCGTGCTTTACCCATGGTATATCTGCTGTTTTAACTCTTTTAGCACCACATGCTCGGCTGAGTCAGCAGCTTTCCTCTGCGCACTTTTAATGGCCCTCAAGCATGGAGGGGAAAGCTTTTGACCTGGACTATTGTATTCTATGTAAATACCGGCTGGTACTTGAATGAACGCATTTTACTGGAGAGCCTCCAGATTAGTCTTTGTGTACTATTAGGCAATCCAGAGAAAATAGATATGTTTATACTAACGCTCATTTTACAAGGAACGGGAATTTGGCACTGAAAACGTCAATAATATGCTACTATGGTATTGCGTACATAAATTCTAAATTCATATAAACATTCTAAGTTCTCTTAAAAAGGTTTTCTATCGTAAAGCAAGTATACGGGGGGGGGGGGGTGTTCATCCAGGTCATAAAACCTTTTTTTGTCTATTGATGTCCCTTGTGAAAGGCCCAGTGTCAGGGCTTCCGTGTTATTTTTTCGTCGTCTTTGATGCCAGCATGAATTATAGGAAATTCAACACATTACCTTGAGACGCATCCACCGTTTTTTACATATCACTTGCTTCTACAATTTTGTGTTATCTTATTTAGACATTTTTCACCAAAACGAATCCTTTAATCATGAGTAATCGCCCGCATGCAACTATCATCTACTGCGATGTTTTATCTTGCAGTGGTCAGTTTAAAACATTTTTTATGTATTTATTAGATATAATCTGCCACAGTAGCATGTCCTAGATTAGGAACAAGAGAAGCTGAAATTCTGGAAATGATATGCCATACTTAGGAATCAGTACGCTAGCTCATGGGTGTATGAAAATATTTGGACACCAGAAGCCAGGATGCGCCTTCTATAGTGCATATTACAAAAGTCAATGTTGCCGGAAGCCACACATTTTCATACGCCTGAGAGTTAGTCGGGCTAATCAACTAAACGAATATAGCAAATAAATATTTTTTATAAGTTAAAATTGAAACCAGGGTCTTTACTTTAAATATCGCATTGGCATCTTTTGCGTGGTAAGTAAATAAATGACTTTAAAGCGTCTTTTAGTCGAATTGCAGCACACGCGTACCTCGATACCTTGGTTGAGCAAATTACACGATAAAACCACGTCCGATCATCAAGACACATGGTACTATATGGTGTAAAATGTTTGTTACCAAGGGTGGTATGATAAGAGCCACCTTTATTTGTGTAATACATGGATTCATCGTCAATAACCAAAGTGGAGGTCCCCGGGTTGTGTTTCTAACAATGTTGAATCGTACCTGCAAAAACCTGACCAAGGTTTTCCTCTAACCTAGCATTAACTTAAAGTAACATGCACAACAAGTAACATGCGCAGAAATACAGAAGTGAGTTTAAGTGTCAGTTGTATTCTTATGTGCTATGTCGTTACCTGGCTGATGTATACTTTAGGCGGTAAAACAAACAAAGAACACTTTGATGAGTCAACCGCAGCACCCAGGGAGAAGCGCTGTGCCGCATGAAATCTTCGGCGATCGTGAAATCAATGGTTCAGAGACTTTAATCATAATCAAGCATCTTTAAAGTGCCAAATGTTATTTAAATTTGCTGATTTCCTTTTAGGAGATATATTCCTGGCCCGTGATAAACGCGTCTGTCTATAAGATCCCGCTAAAAGTACCTCTCATGCTTAGTATGAAGCCCACAAGAGGGCAGTTTAAGAATAATATTATTATCATTCTGAAGGGGCCACCCAGAGATCAAGACAGCTAAAGAGTGAATCACTTGCAGAGTGAACAAGGCGTCCAAAACTACCTTCCTTAAAGAGAGTTTCTTAAAAGATTCCACCCTTCAAGATCATTCTTTTAGGATCTCATACCTCCACGCCCGGACGTACATTTCACGGCTTGGATCTTATATGTCTTAAATTCTCTATGATAATAATCTTATCCTTAAACTGCCCTCTTGTGGGCTTCATACGAAACATTAGAGGAACTTTAAGCGGGACCTTGCGGACGGACGCGTTTATCACAGGCCAGGAACATGTCTCCTTAAGGGAAATCGACAAGCTAAAAATGTTTGGATCCTTAAAGACGCCCGTTTATGATTTTTGACTCCATAAAGGCAGCCTTTAATTCTCTCAACCACTGATTTAACGCTCGCCCGAAGATTTCATGCAGCATCGCTAGCCTGGTCAAGCGTTTTATAAATTCATAATTCATTTACTTCGTGTGTAAAAATTGTACAAAGTATATGCCGTATAAACCACACATCATGAGTATGCTGGGCAATACGGCCCTTCAATGTACACCCGTAGTAACTGCCGCCATGTTAAAACAAATGAGATGGGTGTTCCTGAGAGATCCACACAAACATTGGACAGGCCGGTGCCGCCTTTAAAACGTTGACGCCCCAGAGCATGAAAATCGCGTCCGGCTTTAAGACATATACAGCCCAGAGCGTGAAATGTACGTCCGGGCGTGGGTGCATGAGATCTTTCTAGTATTATCTTGAAAGGTGGAATCTTTTAAGAAACTGTCTTTAAGGAAGATAGCTTTGGACGCCTTTTTCACTCTGCACGCCACAAGTGACCTTCGACGATGCGGGGATCTGTTATGTCCGAGCCCGGTCTGAGCTGCCGGAGGTTGTGTGACCCAGAACTTGGGAGACGCGCACTTGACAACTAAAATCATACAATAAAGGATAAAGTGAGAAACAGAAAATGGATATACTTCCATGTCATGTACATAATTCATGCAAGGTTTTGCGTTTTCTGACGGGTGGGTAGAGACCCTATATTAAAGTTTACACACACGCATAAACATACAGACAAATAAGAAATATCAGCCACTATGATTAACTAGTCACCCTTGGCTTAGATCCACACAGCACTTCAAATATCACGTGGAAAAATCATAAATGATTATGTACTAAGGTGCAAAAATTTACAAATTTACAATCAACACCAAAAAATGGGTTACGATCATACGAGGCGTTGTGCGAATTTGATTAGAAATCATGGATACAATATTTATGCTTGGTATTAACAAGTGCAACGTTCCAAAGGTGACTCTCCACATATCACTTTCCCATACAAAATGTTTTACGTTTAAGTGTTAAATGTATCATGGAAAAAATTAGCGGTGTTATTAATTACGTTATGTATTTATGACAGATACTTTCTTGGAAATTCGTATTGGGCATGTATTTTGTTGTTCTTGCGACTTCTTTTATGGTGGTTGTAAATTTTGTGATATTGCATGGACTGAAATTTGGCTGAAATAAAAAAGATAACTTTTTATCAGTTGACTTGTAAAGTTTACATTGTTGTCGTTGAATATTATATATCTTAATTTCACAATCTTGATATAGGGACTGCAAGTGCATATTATTTGCTTTGGCTTACACACCGACTTTATCTGTTCGGAGTTTAGACAAATCTGACATTTTATGCCCTTATGCAAGATTTCTCAAATTAAGGCAAGAAAGTGGGATCCAGATTGCAAATAGTTTATGAAAAATACTTCAGTTTATTTATAACCTCTTAAACTTTAAAAGGGAGGAGTAGGTGTCGTCACGGTGTTTGTTTTACGTTTTGGTTCCGGATGTCCATTGTTGCAGGACTTGTTAGGATTTTTCACTTGGTTTTTACAGGTGGCCTAGGTACAACTGTTTATTTTACAATGAGCTTGCCCTGTAATTCTACTGTTAACATCCAAAGATTATTAGAAAGTTTGGCCGCAATAATCTACAGTTTTTAGACTTGTCTGTTTTTCTATTTAACTTTATCTTTTGGCATCTTTCTGTTTTAATATTCACTATCAGACATTTTAGGCTTACATGTTTTCTGTTAGGTAAACCCCCAGGGGCTACAGGTAGCAAGAAGCGGCCTACGACAGTTGCATGTTTGCCTAATTGTACTTAAAATCCTGTTAATAAAAATTGTTTTGATAGCATGTTTTTGGCATAAATGCTACTGACTTCCATTCTTTTCTGACATGCCTAAATGCACATTTACTCATTATTAAAAAATTACTCAAAATTGACAATATTTTCTCAAGTGTCACAAACCTGACACATTAAGTTGACACATTGACTCAGGGTTGGAAGTTAAATAGAGCTTAATTGTTTGAGGAGTAGGTGTCATCATGGAGTTTGTTTTACATCTCTGGTACAGGATGTACATTGTTGCAGTCCTTGTTAGGATTTTCCTTGGTTTGTACAGGTGGTCTAGCTGCAACTGTTTATTTTACAATCACTGGGACTGAATATAATGCCCCAGCTTGTTTCCACTTCAGTTAAACATTGGCGGATGGTTTAACTAGGAAAAGCTGTCCAGCTAGAAAGGGTACATTTTGGTTCAGGGGTAAGTCAAATTGTTCTTATCTGAACCTGTACTATGAAAATTTGGTAATTTTGGTTTGTTTGACAAGTATTCTTCTTTGATATGAAGCTCTGCATTTACAAGCAAAACTTCACATATTTAGCTAATTCATCAATTGCCACGTTCATATTTATTCATTATAATGTGGGTTGTCTTTGCTGAATATTTAGCTTAGACAAGGAGCCGCCACTCAGAGAGACATGTACGGATGTAGGCTCCAAAACATGCTCGGAGTAGTGAGCCCGCTGAAGACCCTTTAATTTATTTGGGCTAATACAGCCTATGTCAAAATTCCACAGAAAAGGGTGAGCAATACGGACAATAGTACTTCCATATGTATATAGGTTAGACAGTGACATGTTAGCTGAAGGAGAATAAAGAGTCCGGATTCTGGAATAGGTAATGGCTGCTAGGAAGTGGTTCTGGACAAAAGACACAGATACAATAAACGTTAGTACTGCTTTTCTGTCGCCTTGAGTATCATGATGGTGCTTAATATATTCCGTCAGGTTTGGCATGGTCCCAAATTAAGCAATAAAGCAAACAATCAAGTGTCTCTTGCATAAATTTCTGCAAAGTTTTCGCTTTAAACTTTGAACGCTTTCAATTCAAATGATATTCCATACCTTTTTTAGTGATCCATATCGAGCGTATCAAAAACGTGTTACACGTAGCACACTTATACATTCTACATCCTAATTATTCATGCACGTTGTCATTCCTGGACACAACGAATTTTGTTGGTTTGTTTTTTTCATTTAAAGAAACTAGTAAGATCTAAAACGCATACATCTTAATGTAGTTAAACATGAATAATACCATTAACACAATCGGTTGGCTGAGCGGTAAGACGTTCGCCCTTCACCTCTGCGACGACCCGGGTTCGATTCTCGTCCAGGGCAGCATGTGGGAAAATTTCGTACCACTTTAACCGTGCGCGGTGGTTTTCTCCGAGCTATTCGATTTCCTCCACCACAGACAAGGTAGGAAGTATACGCCAACATCTATGCCATAGAGAGTGACTCGATAAGTCAATGCTTGACTTCTTTCGCAATCCATGTAAAACAAATGTGTCTACTATACAATATCGAATACCTCGATACATAAATAGACCTACCTACAGATCAAAATAGAGTCTCTTTTCATTGTATAAAACTGGTTGACATCGTAACAAGCATATAATCTGTGTTCTGTTGCATCGCAATTAGTGGTTAAGTTTTATCGTTTGTTTGTTTGTTTGTTTTTAAATTGGCTCAGGGCAGCAAATAATTGTAGTATCAGAAGAACCATATCACGGAAGCCCCTTTATAGTTTTCATATGATTGCTTTCTTTTTCCTATCTGTCTGGGTTATTTTTGTTTTTGTTTTTGTTTTTTTTTTTTTTTGTTTGTTTGCTTGTTTGTTTGTTTGTTTGTTTTTTAGTTTGTTTTGTTTTTGTCTTGTTTTTTGTTTTGTTTTTTGTTTGTTTTTTTGTTTGTTTGTTTTTTTTTGAGCGCCCCTTTGTTTCTGAAAATGGTTTATTTTTGAGGAAGAAATGGCTTAGTCAAGACTATAGTTTCCCCATCAGGACCTTCAGCTCCTAGTCCTTTAATTTTAGAACATGCCTGCAGGTCTGACGAGAAGGCAAGAATTTCTAGAGAACACGGCAAACTGTGCGTCATTTTATGATCATTTAATGTCAAATGAGAATATATGTCAAGAACTATAAGGGTTTCTTTGATATTGTGTGACACAAAAAAATGAAAGCTGAGTTGGATAATATGGTATCAAAAAGTTGTTTTTTTTTAATTTAAGGCGTAATGGCCACACTACAGCCAAAGCATGATAAGAGTTGACATTATTTCACATGTACATTTTTTTTCATGAATGAAAAGGGATGTTCTTTTAAGAAAAGTGGAATATTTGCAAATGATATGAAGAAAAAGATCAGGATGACACTGACCTCCGTTGACACGATTCTGCCGCTTCTGCAAGTTCAGAGTTTACTGCCGTATTGCCTGTATTATGTTGGTGCTTATCAACAAGTGACAAACAGTATAATGTTACCAAGATACTACTCCTCTACACATGTATTATTTTAGAGTTTAGAAATGATTGACCAAAAGATGATTTAACAAAGATATTAGCTAATACGCCAGGTTGGCCTTTCAATGTCATTCAAAACTCAAACATTTACAGTTAAAGAAACAACTTCGGTACTTTCCTTTTAATGTTTAATATTGACCATGGGCGTAGGAGCCACCATAACCAAGATAAAAGCTACTATGTCAGTTTGACCTTTTAAGGTCATTCAAGGTCTTAACTGACAACATCAAAAGAAAACCCAATAGACATTCACCTTTCATTGTTTAATACTAACCTTAAGTCTGAGACCCACAGGACCAAAATGAAAGCCAGCATGTAGGAAATGCTGAGTATGCAAAAAAAAAAAAAAAAAAAAGAAAAGAAAAAAAAAAAGGAAAAAAAAAAGAAAAAAGCGTGAATTTTATTAAACATTATATTTTATGTCCTTCATAAATTGGTTAAGGTCCGCATGGGGAACGTGTAAGTGTAAAAGCCATGCATTTCATAAATCAGTTGTCAAGATATTGTGGAACATGTGCTGTACTGTTGCCATGTACTTGTAAAGTAGCAGTGCGTTCCAAATTATGGTTTCAAATTATGGTTCAAAACTTTAATGCCCCATATCGGCGCGTAGACTTTATTCTTTGATTGTCATATTTTGGACGGAGTCGAAAGCTACCCTCGGCACCCTTCGGGCGCAATGCGCCCATAGTGCACCAATAAACCTGTTGACCTGGACTAGTATATTCTCTGTAACTACAGACATGCTAGTACTTGACTGAAAGGTCTTTTTACAAAGAACATGAATCTAGCACCCTAATTATACATCAGAACAGTTCGTTTTAAGTGGTTCCGCTCAAGTCGCGGTTGGTACTGAAAGAGTTGCCACGTCTCCGTCATTTTTACACAACGCATTGATTTGCTCAGAATAGACACTTTACTTATCTTTTCTTAATCTCTTTAGGTCTTCTAGAGAGGAGGCCGAAATAATATTAACTCAAAAGTATTCTGGAAAAAAATCCCAACACCACTATGGCGGCAAGAGTTAGAACTATGTGATTCATAGCGCAGATGGTGCGTTTATTTGACAAAATACAACAAAGGTTGGAAAATACTGTGCATGTATAAAAAGAAAACAAAAATTGTGGGAAACCGATAAATGATATACAAACAAAATTGAATCAGGATGGCCCATACTAAGGATTAAAAAACTCTTTGTCGCTGGGGTCACCTTAGGAAATCACTCACAGCTTATTTTAAACATTTTTAGGAGATACAAGAGAAAATATTGCTTACGAAATTATAAAATTAATGCCCATATGTGCAATGTCAATGCAACTGGATAAGCATTCCTTCAGAGAAGGTCATTTTGATTTTTCAAACATATATGTACATTTTTATAAGATATGGAAAGAAGTGTTGCATCATTTCTTTCCTGGACCTGGAGGAGAACCCCAGTGGGGGCGTCTGCATGTAAAATAAAAACATGCCATGGAAGGGTTTTTGAGAAACAGAAAATGTGGAAAGTATACAAACAGGCAGATGAGCAGATGACGGACGCAAACGGAATTCATAATTTTTGCTGACTGCCAAGGCAGCAGAGTTCAAAACTTACAGTTCCCTGCACAGGATAAGGCCTATGAATTTCTAAATCAGAACAGAGTATTTTCAGTCAAACACTGGATAATCTTCATTGAAAGAAAGAAATGCAAACAAACAAATCACATGGTCCATGCTACGCCTTTCTTAGACGTCGTGGTCGCATACACAAAGCAATTCACCTGCCAAAATAACACACACACACGTGTGTGTGTGGTTTGTCTATTCCTTTTTATTGCATTTCTGCGTAATTGTGCACAAGGGCGTCTTCATCCCTGTACTCTCCTCCGCTCCTCATACATTTCAACCGCATGATTTGCCAGTTCTAGGTACAGAAAAAAGAGGCAGATGGAAAGTACGACACCAGAAACTGTCTTTCCCATTACATTTTTACAAAAAAATGCGTCTGCCGAAACAACGTTAATGTGTCACTTGTGTCTGTCATCATCATCATCATCATCATCATCATCATCATCATCATCATCATCATCATCATCATCATCATCATCATCATCATCATCATCAGGTGAAGAGTACCATCAGTATACAGAATTTCCATTTAGGTATTGGACCTCTTGTGAGGCAGGTGCTTGTGCCGAATGTCGGAGATTAAAACCCCGCCTTATACTTTGTGGGCCTTTTTTAAGGGGGGGGGGGGCTTTATGGACCCCAGGCCTTACGAACTGCATTCGTTTCTGTTGTCTAGTTATAAATGACTGAAAACCCTTAAAGGTTCGGAAATCGTTGCTGTTGTTGTTATTTCTGTTACTGTTGTTGGTTTAACAAAAGCACGTTCTGAAGTGATGCAAGTCCACCTTTTTACACCCAAAGCGCCTCAGCGCACTAAGAGCGCAGTGTTTCCAGGCTGTCCCGAGGGATGCTGTTGAATAATTTTCCAGGTAAATAAACCTCCTTCATAGGGAGCAAGGGGTAACTAGGTATAGCTTCCACAATTAATGCTCCAGTGCTTATTGAAGATTTTACGTTGCCTCCTGGGATGAAACTATTTGTCTAAAATATCGCTTCGGACCATATTTGGCGTCCTTAGAGCTTTAAGGGATCACTGGGCAATCAAAAATTATACTGCCTTGGAATAGTGTACCAACACTGCAGTTATGCAAGGTAAACACAGAGAGAGAGAGAGAGAGAGAGAGAGAGAGAGAGAGAGAGAGAGAGTCCTCTGCGGCTGTGCCCTGTAAAAGCCTACGTATATAAGCCACGTTGTTGTCTGTAACTCGAAACGTTTCCAAGCGATTTGAAAGATAAAAGGTCCCATGGATTACCTGCTTTGAAACGTAACTTTTCTAACCCTTTCCCCCTAAAATTAAACAAAAGCACTTAGATATATATTGTCTGCCGAAAGGGGTCCACTTTAATTTCTTGTTGCTAAAAAACATGTTTTCTGAGAATTGAGTTTAAAACCATCCATGATGGCGCACCCCAGGTCAATAGCTTTTGTTGCCACAGTTCCGGAGCATCGCGCCGAGGAATGCTGTCAACTAAGTTAGATAGAAGGATGTCTTTCACATTCATTACAGCCTTTACAATTGTTTCTCGTACAATAAATTTAACACTTGGTATTCTGTGCTGTGCCGCCTGGACCCAAATATCAAACAATGAATATAATTTATACAGGTTTGGAATGCATGAATGATATAATGCTAGTGTTGAGTCTGTCGTGCCCAATGTAGAAACAAATGCTGAGGCCACAATGACTATCCGTACATGTTTTCAACAGCTTATGCAAACTGAACGACCAGATACATGTTTCAATAGGCTTTTGGTGCTTTTGAATCATATCCCTTTTTTAAAGAATATTTGTACGAGTCAAGTACACCAGCCTGTAGCCAATCTGCAACGTTGCGGAATATAACCATTATAATTGCATCGGAAATCGGAAATCTTAATGCTATACCGGAAAGTTCGAACTTTTGATAGCGCGTGTGGTTTCCCGAATGCAATTTTGGATCGAAGCTCAATGGTATCAACGGTTAGTTTGAATTATTTATAAAACATGAATAATAAACTTCCCTCTTAAATTAGCAACGCTATCTGATCTCACTAAATAGATATTTTGAAGCCGTCGCTCTAGCACGATTGTATATTCATCTTTGCTTCCGATGTTCTTTGTATGTAATTTTGGTGCAATTTGGCGTCGGCGAATCACTGAGTCAGGGTAAAGTCATAGGGTATGAATGGATGTAAACTTCACCGATATTTGTATTCGTCACTGGTAAACCGACCCTTTCAAAACGACAATTCCGACACATAGAATTCGCATACAATGTTTTACCCTTTGAAATGTTTTATTTCTTTCTTGACTTGTGATTCTATCACGACCAGCAACCGATAATGTATAGTACAACAAAAACAAGACACAAAGAAAAGACTTGGGGGGGGGGGGGGTGCTGTTTTCTTGGCTGCGAGTTGACAGCTGTCAGTTGCCATTTTGAAGGAACCAGTCATTATTTACCACCATTTTTTCACGCTTTTTGACGGCTCTCTACTAGTACTCAGAATCCCTGCCCGCCCCTGAAATCTTCATAGTGTAAGACTTAATGCTACATTTTGAATATTTCTGGTGCGAGCAATATGCTTTGGTTTAAACATATTTTATTAAAGCAATTAGGAAACAGGGCGGCGCCCTATATTAATCCTTCTTGCACACATAAGAGAGAAATTAGAGAAGACGATTGACAACACTTAGGACTGACGTAAAGAAAAACGGTACAGTAACAATGACAGATAGGGTGGCAAGCCACACGACTGGAAGAATAACACAGCACGATACGTGTTCACAGATAGAGAGAGGGTGGTTGGAGTTGGTCCTCTAATTATGTAACCATGTACTTGCATATAACATTAAATAAATATCACATATGATCAGGTGTCAAATCTAGCTGTTTTAATAATATATGCATGAACAGCTTTAAAAATATCTTCATTTTCTTTGAAAGTACAGTTTTTAGACCCAAATAAAAGTGTTTTGACAGAGAAAGATGCGAGAGGCAAGACAGAATTTTGAAGTTCGTCACGATGAATTTTATATTTCATACACTCACAAAAATAATGAAACGCGTCCTCGTTCGCCGTGCGACAGGCACACCCCGGAGAGTCCACAACACCGTTATTGAACAAATCTGACCGAAGTATACTACATTTCATTCGCAAGCGTGCGTGAAGGACTGTCACTCTCCTCTCCCCCAAATAATACAATTTATTACATTTCTTAGTGTTCTTATTGAGCCTGGATTTGAACTCATCAACATTTTCAGAATTTCGTACATGAATAGGTAAACTGTTCCAAAGTTTGACTGTGGACGGGAAGAAGGATACATCAAAGAGATTGGTTCGAGTGCGTACTGAAGAAAAATTCCGATTTGATCGTACTTCATAACAATTTCTCTCATAAACATAGTTCGCAATATGCTTTCTTTGGATATGAATTAATATTTATGTATGGTTTTCCGTTATGTTTTAACATTTTACTGATTAATGCTGAAAGAGAACTTTTGACTGCATCTATAGGTAGATTTGTGTACAGTGTAGACAAATCAAAACATTTGATAATTTTTATTTTTAAACATTTGATTTTAGATAGAAACTCAGAAGAATTGTTAATACTCCCAAAAAAATTTCAGTTTCTAGAAATTGAATTACAGTTCTTACAGAAACGATTCCTAATTGCAGTCAAACACACTGTTACTTCCTTTGATAGTTGTGTAGTTGTACATTTTGAAGCACCTGCAATGAATTTTGATTTAAACCCAAAAATAACTTTTGGATTATACTTTTGTTCAATTTGGACCATTGTTTTTTTAACAAATAAAACGCATTCCAATGGTTAGCAACTGCTCCCCGTTACTCACTGATTTATATTTATCCTGCCTAGAATTTAAGTACATGGATAAATTGATGTAAAAAGATTTTCATTTGGCTACAAAATTATCAAACAATGCATGGTATATTCATGACATTGCTTGTGCAAATGTGCAAAATTTTAATGAAATTGCTAAAAACATTTGCCCAAAAGATATTCCTCTAGAAGGTAACAATTCAGATGAGTTCACTTTCTGTTTTCCTGGATTTGGATATTCGGGTCTCAAGTGACAGATTTGGTCTATCATAAAAAAAATTGATGAGTTTAACTTTGAAGTAGTCAATTATCCTTTCCCTGGCAGTGATATGCATATACATTATATTTTTGTCACACATTTTGAGACTTGGTCGTATTTGTTCTAAATATCAAGACTTTGCATCCAGAGCCAAATTCATTTACAACAAACTTCAGTCAAGAAGATTTAAGCTTGTATTTTTATCAAATACTTCTACAAATTTTGCGGGAAAATATCCAGAGATGGTTACAAAAGTTGGTTTCAATAATTTTAAGAATTCAGACTTGCCTGCTTTGCTACTTAATTTTGCCTTTTGGTATCATTTTGTTTTAATGTACACCTTTCTCACATTTTAGACTAACATGTAAGTATATTTTTACTCAATGTAAACATTTGCTCAATTTGGCTGTCCCACACCAGGGCAAGGACTCAGTCATGGGCTGTCCTGAGCACTTGGCCAGAAATTGGCAGTATTTACTCAATTGTCACAAACTTGAGTCATTCTTTTAAAACATTAACTTCAGGGCCGGGAGTCAGTCATAGGCCGTCCCAAGCACTTAGCCAGAAATTGACAGGATTTACTCATGCAATTATTACAAATTTGATTCATTCTTTCGAAGCAGGCACTAAAAGTTTACAACTAAATAAAACTTAATTTCTTAGAGATTAGCATACTGAAGACTAGGTGTAACCATGGAGTTTGTTTTTCAATTCTGGTACAGAATGTCAATTGTTACAGTACTTGTTAGGAATTCCGCAGGTTTCTACAGGTGTCTGGTTGTTTCCGTTTATTTTGTAGTCACTGGGATTAAATATATTGCACCATTTTGTTTCTACCTCACTCATATACTGGCAAGTGGTTTGCATAATGTGTCCTTTACCAAGTGAAATTGCGAAAAGCCTAACCGCCGTCACTTGGTTTAAGCAGAATATACCGACAATGGGCCTCTATGTCAGCGACCCAAACTTTACAGAAGACCGCAAATTATAGATGATCATAGGCTAGCCATACATGCGGGACCACTACCTCCAGTTTGAATTCAGAAGGCATGCATGAAAAGGTACGCTTGCGTAGTAAATCATCATATCCGAAATACCCATGTTATATTATGGTTCCTACGTGGTCATTTGTTGGTCGGTGGATTCAGAATTACTCAACGAGCCAAATCGAGACACCCCGACTAAAACGTTTAGGTATGGACAAAAAATTCCTAATGCGCTTTCCTAGTTGCGCTTTGAAATGATTGATATGAACAAACTGTCAATATTGGGCTTTTCCAATGACGCCTTCGATTGAATCGCAGTGTTGTGTGTTCCGCGTCAGTTTTCAATGGTAAATATAGTTTCTGTAGCCCAATGTTGTTACTGATAGGAATGTGTGCGGGTAGGTAGGTGTTGGTGTGGGGAGGGAGAGGGTAATTTTGTTCCTTGGTATATTGGAACTGCCTCAAACAATTCAAGATCCTGCGTTCCTAATGACCTAATGAGCCAGATGTCCAAACGTACATATACTGTGACTTTTACTTACTCCACATCTACAGTAAATATAAACCAAGAGACTAGAATAAACATGGTCAGAAGGGTATTATACGTCTCCTCTCTTTAACCCTGTAGGCGCTGCCGAGACTTTGAATTATATTTGTAAACTATTGCAAATTAAAAGAGAATTAAAACTGAAGTAAACATGCGAGTGGTGTAAATTCCTCACAAGCTGTTGATTGATATTGGGACATTAAGACATGGCTACCTGGTATCTCATTTAACATAGATCTCCCATCTTCCGAAGAAACTAATTCTGCTACTATCATGACATTGAAGAACAGATGAGACAACAAAGCGATTTGGGGGTACCCGATAGGTATGAAAGTTCATCAGAGTGAAGAATTATTAGTCAGATATGCTAAAAGTTCTTATGGACCCGACCGAAAGATTTTTAATCTGACTTTATTCTTAACCTAGTCATCTAATTGTTAAATATACATCCAGCTTTGTGCCGAACATTTCAAATGTAAAACTCGTAATGCAAATGTGAACATAAGCTGTCAGGTTTACTCAAATTTCATATTTCTAATAAAACACTGAACACTGGTATAGCTTGAAGAAAAAGTGTCAGGAAATGTTTCAACTTTGCTGTTTATAAATACATGAAAATCTAATTGGTGTTAACTTAATCCGTCTTTTTTTTGTTATAACCGCATTTTTTCTTGTTATTACAAGAAAAAAGTCGTACTAACAAGATTTTTTCTTGTTTTAGCAAGCAAAAAGTTTAAAAATAACCGGATTTTTTTCTTCTTATCACAAAAAAGATGTAATTTCAAAGTTTTTTCCTCGTTATGACAAGCAAAAATGTGGAAAATTGGAGCGAGAGAGAGAGAGAGAGATAGAGAGAGAGAGAGAGAGAGTTAAGTATTGTGTATTGTCCTCGGTATTACATTTAATGAAGATGAAAAATTGATGGTTAATTTGAATTCTGACTCAAAACTCTTATCTTTTAAAGAAATTTTAAAGATATAAAAATGTAGAAATCTATCACTAATAGGCAGACATGTTGTCCTGAAAAGTTTAGCAATTTCAAAGCTCATAATATATTATATACTTGTTCATCAATCCATATAGAAGAAAGTTTAGTCAAAAAAGTTAAGTTCAATCTTGCACAAGTACATTTGTATGGGACAGCATTTTGCCAAAGGTAAAAGGATCTGATATGTATCAAGGTATTCCTGATGGTGGTATGAAGTTATTACACTTTAAAACACCAATTCATGCACTTCCTTACACTAGTAACTTGTTTCGGCGTTAGTGGATGCGTTTCGGCGTTTCCCAGCATGAGACGGCGTTTGCCGGCGTTACAAACGCTGGGATACGCCGACTAACGCTGGGAAACGCCAAAATCCAATAAAGCCTTTTGGGGCTCGGCGTTAGCCAGCGTTGGTTGGCGTTTGCCAGCGTTTGCCAGCGTTAGTCGGCGTTTGCCAGCGTTTGACATCCTTTCAACGCCGACAAACGCTGTGAAACGCCGACTAGCGCCGGCTACCGGTGGCAAACGCTCTGTAGTCCTCTCAACTAGCAAACTCAAAGGGATACATGCAAAATTTGAATTCAGTTGAACTGGGATGAGAAGGATCCATGGGAATTTGCATCTTTTACTTGTACTTATCATTAATATACTTTTATTTTTTTATATTCATGGGCAATACAACATAAATATCTTTAATATTATGATGATGACTTATCCATTGAGGTGTATGTGTAGTGAATGACTTTGCTGATGATCACTGATATTTTAGTCACCTCAATCTTGGTTGCAAACTAAAGACAAACAAACAAGCCTGTTTTCAATTTTTATTTAAACACAATACAGCATTTTTTTACTGTATGTACAGCACAAGTCAGCAATGTATAGCTTTCTGCTAGCATAGATATGAATCCCAGTGAATATAATACATGGAATTTATTATTTAATTTTAAAAAACAGGTGTTCGTTTTCTACGGGATATTGTAGATGATCAAGGTATGTTCATTATAGAAGACCAATTAAGAAACAAGTTTAATATTTCTACAAACTTCCTAGAGTATTTCACATTGCGATCTGCCATACTAGGTCATTGGATAGCTTTAATTATTGCCGATCACGTCAAGATCCCACCAGAAGTTCCAGTTATATTCACACAGAATACTCCTAAGAGTATTACTCACATATCTGGCAAGGAATGTTCTTTGACACTTGTACAGTCAAAGTTTAAAGTTATTCCAAAATGTTAAAGTACATGGCATGAAACTGTTACTTTAACCAATGATTACAGGCCTGAAATCTTTAAAGTGTGTTACAGATGCACCCTGGAAACAAAGCTACAAGCTTTCCAATTTTCAATACTTCATCGTTTTGTGAATCATAAATCTGGGCTCAAAAATAGGTCTTGTGGACTCAATAATATGTGATTTCTGTACTAATAAGGACACAATAATTCATAGATTTATAGAACGTTGTCAGATTCAAGTTGAATGGACAGAATTTGAAAATTGGTGTTATAAAACTCATGATAATGTAACTATTACCTTGGCTTCCATTGATATAATTTTTGGTCTTTTTACGGAAAAAAAAATGTGCACAAAATAATTGTATAATGCAAACAAAGTATTTTATTCAGAACGAGGCATGTAAACAAAATGATATCTCCTTTATGCATTTTCTTGCACACTTGGGACATAAGGTCCAAACTGAAAAACAAATTTTGTGTAGCCAATGCCAATATGATTTCTTTGAAAAGCATTGGGGGTGGATGTGTCTTTCATAATATGTTTTACGTCAAGTAAACCTCAAAACTGCTTGTGTCTTACTTGAAAATAAATTCTCCTCATTGAATGTATATCCTGACCTTGCAAAATACAAATATAGGGTGTCTACATCATCATATGTATCTGTAAAAAGCAAATAAAGACCAATATAAAAAACAATAATATTTGATCCGTATGATTGCTTGTTTCTTAAACATGACACACAAGTGGATACAAATATCATATAGAAGACTAACAAAAGATTATTGTATCCGTATGATTGCTTGTACTGCCTCTAGCATTAAATCATGTATTGGAATTCAAACCATATAGAGCCAATACAACCAAACCAGAGAGGAGCTACATAGATCTAATAATTTTACTGGTACAGTATATACTCCCATTTAGACTTTCTGAGAGTAAAAAAATCGATATTTTAGATCATAAAATCCAGTTGGAACATGCTACAACACTAAAACATTATAACTGCTCCGTATCATTCTCATTCCTAGTTCTCTATTTCCTTTTTTGGATATTCTCATTAGATGATACTAAATGTAAGGCCCACGTGATTTCGGAATATCAATTTCAACTCTGTGTTGGGGATATCCACCAGAGTTGGGTATGTGAGAGACAGCTACATACACAAGCGGTGTATTCTTGTTTGTACAACGTTGACACTGTAAACAGATCTTTGGATGCACTATATTCCATCTAAAACACGAGAAGTTTCATTTATTCACCATTTATTCATCATTTAGTGGCATTCGCGTTATACCAGGACAATTATATTCCAACCTTTGCAAAAAAAAAAAAAAAAAAAAAATAGATGCATAGAAGATATGTTGCAATCTGCATTAAATACTATGTATGGCTTTCATTCTCAGATGTGTTAAGTTTGCCAGCCAAATTTCAGTCCGTGTGGGATTTGTCATTCGATTATGAGAGGACATAGAACGAAAAATTTCCTCTCAAATAACTATCAGATGTACCTCGGACATTTCACTGAAATCAACGCCTTACGTGCCTAGGTCCCAACTGTAGGAATAAGCCAAATAGACATCTTAACTGAGCATGCATGCCCCGTAAAACGCAGTCTTTGTCTCGGCCACATGTCTCTTTGGATAACTTTCTCTCACTGAACATAGAAATATGCAGAGGTCAAACTTGAAACAAGGAAAAAAAACTGGTATGGATGGAAGCTTGGTATATTTGGTGGTTTTCTTGTTTTTCTTATTATTAATAGGCTATACTTTTTTATAGTTTTTTCAACAAAAAGGGGCCTTAAATGTGATTAGGAAAAAAGATAAGTTTGATTCTGTTTACCAGGGTAACTTAGCAAGCTGAGTGAGGAAAGGTCACTTCCCGTCTCTAATGACCTCTATCCCAAACAGAGGCCAAGCTTCACTGGCCCAGCGGAGATGTTAACTTGACTTATGCATGTAGAATTCTGTAACCAGACGTACCCTGTAGTTACAGTAGCCACTTCTTGGTCATAAATTACCCGAATACACTTATGCACGCGTCATGTTTAGCAGCTTGTTAATGGAGAATTGTAACACTGTTCGTTTCATATCTCAAGTGCTTCTCCGCTGTTTAAACAGAAACAAATGGGAAATTGATATTCACCAACAGTATTATATGGTTCTGAAGTAAGCAGGACTGAGAATGTGGGACTGACTGAGAAACCGCAACTTATTTTTTTGTAAGTTTACTTCGGGTGTCAGGGAATCTTCTTCAACTAAATGTTATACGAGGAGCTAGAAAGTTAGCCGGTTTTCTTGCATATCAAGAAGCAGTCATTGGCGTTTTGCACGAACGCTGGTTAAGATAGTACATTTGAGTAAAGTTGTGTAAAATTTTACTCAACTTGTACGCTAATAATGTTGAAAAATATCCCTGGTTTAACTTTGTACACAACATTTTGACGACTGTGGTGCGAGTAACGTGTGGTTAAACCCAACTTCTTTTAACGGTAACTGGTAAAGAAATGTAAAACAGACTGACAGATCAGTTCATACAGGAATGGAAAAATCAGGTTGAGGAAAGATAAATGTTACAACTGAACGTTATAAATGATTGCTTTTGGTTTTGAAAAAAAAATGCTAGTTCAGAAATTTCCTTGAAATCGAGAGGTGTTGTGTAAATTTAGGACATGGAATCATAAATCACCTATTGAGACCGTACGTTACTATAGAATGCCACGTAATCAGATATATTGTACATTGTATGGGAATAACCGAGTTGATGACTTTATTTCACATTTTGGCATTGGCGTGGAACGTATACGGAAGATATTTTCCCGTTATACTACTGTAAACACGTAAATGTATTACAATTTATAGATTTAGTGTCATAAGATACAAGAGTCTTGGCTAAGTTCAGTACGTTGCTCAGTGAAAGGTTTTAATCACTGTAAAATGTGTCTCCATTTAACTTAAGTTTTCGTACTTTATAAGGGTGGTACAGCTTCTTGTTTATTGATTTCATCATTCATATTTTTGTTTATGCTGGTATTTTTGGTACATGCAAAGCGTGTACTACAATTTTGACGCTGTCAGTTGCCGCCATTGCACCATATACCTCTGTATTTTCTTAGAGGTCAAAGGGAAATGGAAGAACTTGAATAAGGTATTACAGTACCAAAAACAACCTACAAAACATGGGGGCGGGGGGAACGTAAACAAACAAGATATAGTTTGTACTTCGAAAATAGCATTTCAATCCAGACATCTCATGTGTCAAATTGCTTCTCATAACGTTCTGAGTCATCTGAGAATAAGAAAACCCAGTCATCAGAGGAAAAAAATATATATCACCGGCGTGACTGCTATCAGTCTTAGCACTGATATAGCAGTCACGCCACCTTGCGTGGCCAATCTGAGTATCCACGTTGTAGCCTTGTGTGTTCAATCACAGCACTGGGTATATTGAGAACTGACCTATCAAAAACAAAAACACACACACACACTGTGCCTGCCAGTTTGAGAAAGAACATCGTGTGGTCAGAATTATGGAAGAGACTTCGACCTGTGCTTGCAAGAATCATTTCTAATATACATTTTGTAATCTTTTTTCCTGCAAGTTGGTCAATTTACCCACAGAAAACTTGAATTTGAAACCTGCGACTTTTACTGGCTGACAGAACGTGGATTGATGGTCAGTTAACTGGGCATGTTTCAAATTGAATACACGGACGACTCATGGGTTCTTCTCACCATACGGTGCACTTCAAAAAAAAAATAGATGTGGAAATGATACGTTTACTCACATTATAATAAAAAAAATCACCGTGCCTTCAATCGTAGCTTTCCGTTCATTTCCAACACCCTCAGGGTGCGAAAGGTCAGTCACGTCACAAGCGCAACACTACAGGCTGAAAAGGAAGACCCCATACTAGCGAGCTACGGCATAAATATTCATTTTCGGCCCTGCTCCCGTCCAGGATGGGCCGGTGTGTTGCTGCTAATTGCAGAAATACAATTTCTGCCACAATTAGCTTATTTACATTTCCCAAAGACCCGAAATTGCGGAGAGCATAGACCCCCGTTGTTACAAAGTGTTACATTGTACCAAATCAATACTGTGTTTAGATTTTGATCAAATTGATGGAAAACACGGACAAACAAGGACCGATCTTGTTCCACACCCATGTCTGGGGCTGAACAGCATATAACAGGCCTTGGTTGCACAAACTGGCCACTGTTATGTGTGTGTCCAATTAATACTTTTGCATATTGCAACGCGTTTAATCTCGTAAAACTTGTTTGGATGCCACCTCTTTCTGCCTCATCTACGCAGGTGCCAAGACCAGTGTCGGGGCGGCTGGCTGTTGATCTCTTTCAGTCTTGCACCACTGTTTGTGAAAGTCCACAGCCACCTCCCAATTATCGGGTGTAAAAAATCTCGACTCATTGTATCTTTGTCCTTCATATGGATCACTCAGAGGATAATATTTAACAGTGTTACATAATGGATACGATATGACATTACAGGATCATAAGCGCATGTACTGATGTATACGGAAACCTAAAATGCTGCCCGCTGCCGGTTGCAAGATTACTGCCGGGTAGGAGTTTTGATACTGAAAGTCATTCATAAATGCAAACTTAATTTAATCATCCATACTGATGGGGAGGGAAATTAAACTGTTTGTACAGACTTTTCATACCGTAGGCATAGGAAGTAGCTGTTTCAGTGAGTGATAGAATTTGAAACACTACAAGACCAGGCCTATCCTAACATAAATGCCAATTCATTGCATGCTTGTTTGCTCTTGTTAATTGAAGTGTAATAATTCTTAATAGGGGCTATCTCCTTTTCAATGAATTACCATTGTCCAGACGGCAAGTTGTGATCGTTTTTGGCTCTCCCGCGGCTGCACTCCCAGCAGTACTGGTCACAGCCGTGTTCATAGCGTCCAGTAAGGAATGTAAGGCTAAATGATCTTTTCCTCTGCTGCTACAGCTTTTCATAGTAATTCAACTTCAGCTTCAACATACCACTACATGAAAACTCAATTCAGACTCTCCGGAATTACTATGCTCTGCTGTATCTGCCATGACTCTTGGCTAACTGATGACACTCTGGCTTATAACACAGTCACCCTGGCCAGCGATTTGTGTTTCTGACGTCACCAACACTTTCCCACATCGGACCATGATCGGAGAAAATTCCCGCCTAGTTTTGGAGTTAAAATAAAAAAAACACTATTTGAAAATGAAATTTAATATTTGGGTTTCAAGCATCATTTTTGACTACCCAAACCAAGAGCTAATTTGTAGTACCCATTTAATCAAGCGAAACTTTAACAGGCTGCCACGCCTTTGCAGGAAAGCGATTGTGCAGGCCTCTGTACAGATGCACATACGTTAAAAATAACATCAAACCACAATAATAGTTTTTTTTCTTGTGGTGCACTAGACCTCAATACTCTCGATCGTGTCAATTGGGGAAATCTATAGCCTTCATTGGATGCAATTACCTCTGTACTGCGCTGATGGTCCTTGCATCTGCTGTCGGTCAGAGAGTCTCCCCCGCCCTGCTTCCTTCAATGACTGGATGGGGAATGTTCAAGCCTATACTAATATTTTTTGTATTTCAAATCAATAGTGCAAAATACAGAATAGAGTGTCTGGAAGATATTTGTGATTTTAGCTTTATTTATGAATAAAAAGACAAGTACGACCACGTTTTCCCTAAACATTTCTGGAAAATAGGCCATGTTTATTATCTTCAATATTAATTCCAGGGGACAATATGGCAGAGGAAACGATTTTTGATAATTTAAACCCTTCATCATATTTCACATTTGCTTAGTATGCACGAAAATCTTTTCAAAGTGCGCTCTTTGTTATAGATTCGAGTACTTGTGCGATGATATAACGGAAAAAATTGAGAAAGTAATGTGCTGTCAGACTGGACATAAGAGGGCTGATAGAAAAATTGACATACTCTGTTATATGTCTATACGTTCCGAAGGGGATGTTTGAAAAACGTACAGACCTTTATCATCGGGTCTCTAATGCATGAGTGTCCTGTTACTATCTGGCTATTAAAATGCCTCATTACATACAAATCTCAAATTATTTGTGTTATTCATAAAATCAGCTACCTTTTTAAAAATTCGGCTGAGGTTCCATTGAATTCAAATTCAATCGTTGAATACTCAAGCTAATCCATAGGTAGCTATGTGGTAGCTGAGACCCTTCGCTCCTTAGCATTTCGTGCAGATCTCCAAATCATGTCTCTAAATGGACTAAAAGCTTGCATCCTCCTTACCATAGGCAAGTTCTGATGCAGAATTTCGCCTCTCTTAAAATTGTTGCTTTATATAATTAGACTATAATTGATATTTCGAAGAACTTTTGGTTTATTGATGATTCATGTGACTTCAAGGACAATTATAAGGTCGGTGGTTGTCAAATGTTTGTAAAATAGTTTTCATCCATTGACATATCCAAGGAACTCACAGTAGTTCAGTTTATAGCAGTAGGTTGACGCAGTATATTATTTGCTTCATCATGACCAAATTTCGAACCGAATGAACTCAAATTTAGAATCACAGAAAGCTATTTCAGTATGGGTATGAAGTTATTGGTACATTGCCTATCTGTTACCTTTCCTCTTTGAAAGGTGCGCTATGTTTTGAAAAGCCAACCAACCCAACCAACTGTAGGTTGGCGCAATACATTACATTTAAAAGACAGAATTATCTGTCTGTCTGTCTGTCTGTTTGTCTGTCTGTCTGTCTATCTATCTATCTATCTATCTATCTATCTATCTATCTATCTGGGGAAGGTGGAACAAAGTAACTACCAAATGATAATATGATAATATTTACTTTGGCTGGATTTGAAGGCGTCTGTATCCTGGTGGCCCATGCTACTGCCTTCGAGAGAAGACCGAAGAGAGTTTTTTGGAACTTATATAACGTCATGAGAACATACAAAAAGACCCAGCTACTGCTATTGAACTTGTATGGATGCTATTGTGGACCTGGACAGGCACGAAACAAGCCAATGGATGCTAAGTATCATCTTTGTATATATTCTAATATAATCAGTGTAATGGGACGTTGTAACCCGAGACTTGAATCAATGCAGGGCCGGCGCCATTGGTGAAAACTGGTCACTTGAGATTCTGAATTGACAGGAGATAAGATGGTCGGTTATCAATACTGTAATTTGTCACATGCACAGCAACATATTTTTGTGTTTTGTTCTTACTTTTTTTCATTTTCTTCTATGACCTACACATCCATTTCTACATATTGATATCACTGCACAGATTCTTAATATAGATGCATACTTGTCCCGTCATGGCAGATAGTGCATGTTTAGTCAGGATCAGTGTTTAACTCTTTCATTGCCACATTTTGGACTGAGTCAACAACCTTCTTGGGCGAACTTTTGGCCATTACCCTTTTGAGTCCCCTTTGAAGCTGTCACTGTCGCATGAAAAACCACAGTGACAAGCTTGCAAGGTTCGTTGCCTTTAGTGTCATTTGGTGCCTTTTTAAGCCGATAAACGTCAATATTTGTTGGAAACTGTAGATGTTGATTGACATGTCTTCGAAATTTTCCAACCAAAACTGACCAGAAATGGCTGCTTCTGAAAGGGCAGCCATGAAGCAAATGAGGGAATCAACTTGTACATATTTGTGCAGAGCGAGATCTTATTCACTCCAATGAATTCTGTGAAATGGTAGACTACCAAACACAATTTCCCCAAGATAATGTCACACGGTCCTTGTTCGGTATGTAGTACTTCATATAATCAATTTAGTCTGGGTGCGCAGCGTAGCATTATTCTGCCCCTCAAAAGTCAGCATGACCAGAAAAAGCAGACAGGCCTCCTGTACATGTGACTCGAACACCTGGCAATCATTGTGAGGAGCAGAATAAGATTCCATTTCGATACATTGGTACTCTTATGTAACATAATAACATCGCATACAGAGCAAGCCATATCATCATAACAATACCGAAGAGCCATGATATTGAACATGGGCTTGGCTGGGGGCGCCCATTTCCTTGAGACGTATACTTATTTGTGAGCATGATCAAGTGCAATTTGTTCGCAGCGTTCGCCACACAAACATAGACAGTTATATGTGGAAGCATTTTGTGTGTGTTAAAAAGGGCAATAGTCGTTGCAAAATTAACAAAGGGACTCTTAGCTATTTTCACAGCCCTGGTTGGACAGTGCACAGACATGGGTACTATTTGGGCAAATGAATAACGGTGGGCTATCAGTTCATACGACCACTTAGAAACAAAATTTTATTCCCTACTCGGCACTTATGAAAAGCCGCTTGGTGCACACACACACACACCTTGTGACCATCAAAATCCACAGCAGGTACCAAAATCTGATCATGTCTGTCATTGCACTTGAAAGATTATACAAGTCTTTCATGTGTTGGTCCACTTTGACAGGTCTCCCATTCTATTTCAGATCGGATATCTCGTCAGAACGACAGCTCTATGTGCAATGTGAAGTTCGGCTTATGCTTGAAAAGCATGAAGCTACTTAAAAGCATGAAGCTACTTAAAATAACAAGACCAGGTTCATGCAGATAAAAAATGGCTGGTAACCTGTAGCATACATAGAACAAGAGATGACTTACAAATATAGAACTTAGTATCATTCAACAATTTGGAAGGTTCAGCGACTATGCCCTGCATTTTGAGCGAATATAACTGTGAAATAAATGGGTGACTTTGTTTAACACTTTACTTCTCCTTCAATACCTTTGCAATTCTTCTGTTGGCTAATGTTTGTAGAAGTGGCGACCTGTATATCCCTGGTGGATATACAGATGTTAAGCGTGACGTCTGACTCTTCATACGAATTTGCTCTGCTAATGTGTAAACATTGTGACAGATTACCATTTGGATAAAATGACCATTTGCTGTTTTTGTAAGCTTTCCCACAGCACCTGCTTTAAAACAAATCTGTCCTTCAGGTACTTTAGCTAGGCAATGTGCGAAGAAACTCAGTCAGCTCTTACAAACTTCGCTTCACAAATCAAAAGTATGAAAGTGAACCCATGCAAAGTATACACATTTAAAAACAACAATGTCCGTTCGAAGATTCTGCCTGTATTCAAATTGTGCACCTGTGTGGGGGTAAATGCCGGAAGGAAACTCCGTACTTTGATCATTAATGGAATTGCAATATGTGCATATAAATCTGGAAATAATTTCTTTTGGGGGAACAGAATGTTCATGGATTATCAAATGGCACGCATGTGGCCAAGGGAGCATCTGGAAAAATGAAATTTTCATGAAGTATTGAAGGACACGCATGTAGCCACAGGATCGTCCTACATATTTTCTTCTTGATTGTTTGCTTTGCAATTATAAAATGATAAATACAAAATAGCCAGTCGTAATAAATTTATCAAAAACAAAATTAACCAAAACAAACAAACAAACAAAATTTTACATGTAGCCTGCGCAGTGAGTCACTCCTTTTCAGCGCATTATTTGATCTTGATTTGTGGGCTAAGATGGTATTTCAACTTGTTGTGCATGTAGGTATATCTAGTTCTCAGTTCATTTTTCAAAGACATGAATCTAGTTTGTAATAATTTACCGAATCCTGCCAACTTATGACCAAGCGCTTGGGACAGCCTGTTTCTGAATCCCGGCCTGGAGTTAATGTTTCAAAAGAATGAATGAAGTTTGTGACAATTGAGTAAATATGATATTAATTGTGAAATGTGCTGGGACATGTTTTGGGTAGGTAAAGTTCAATCAGAACTAGGCACGGCACTTTCCCCTGACTGCACATTTCCAAAGAAGGATTAACCAGCCAAGCTTTTGTGAGCGAGACCCTTATGCCCTTAGGGCATTTCACCTGGGTAACCTACGAGGGATTTTGTTGAGGTATGCTTTTTAAATTGACTTTACAATAGATAGGTTTTATTTTATCCAGTCAATAATTTCACTGGTCCAACAAATTCATGTGCAATAAATGCATTTTCCTAACCATTGTTCCATATTTAATTGCCTGCAATGGAGGTGTTTTTCTAAGAGTGGCAACAAGTCCATACATATGTGATGGAATCCAATAGACGTTTCCGTTTTGTCATCAAAACAAATCTATGCCTGGATGTGAATCTGACATAATTTTCATTCTCATTGATGAACCTTGATTTCAATATCTCTCAACAGAACCGTGTGATATACACTTCGAATTGGGCTGTGACGTCACGATACACCTTTGAAACAATACAATGGACGTTTCCTTTTGTTTTCAAAACATGTCTATGCCTGGATGTAAATCTTACATAACTTTCTTTTTAATGAATGAACCTAGATTTCTACATGTCTCAACAGAGCCGCGAATATGACATGATAATCTATATACACATTCAAATGAGGCTGTGATGTCACGATACACACCTGATACAATACAATGCAGGTTTCTTTCTGTCTTCAATCCAAGTCTGTGCGTGCACATGAGACTTACACAACGTTTTATTTTTAATGAATGGACCAACATAACAACATGTCGCAACAGAGGTGCAACTATGACATGATAATCCACATACACAAAGGAATGGGACTGTGACGTCTGCATACGTGAGATGGATGAAAGCTCAACTCAAGCTGTCGTGAGTTACCTTCCAGCTATTACACTCTGCACCATTTTACAGGGGTAAGTCAGGCTGTCTTTTATTTGACAGCAGATATAATTCCAAATTGTATTCAGTCAATGATCACAGGTCCCACCAATAAATTCAGTCCTTCTCACACAGACTCTACCCCCTGACTGTACATCCCTGATACAATCCAATTTGCTTTCCTTTTTGTAATCAGAACAAGTCTTTGCATGTTTATGAGTCTTGCATAACTTTCATTGTTATGAATGATTCCCTCAAAGATGAACGATCTTAACAAGTCTCAGCAAATACTACTAATAATAACATGATAATCAAACCCACACCCACCTACACAAGACCCACACAGACGCCCCTCATAAGCCCTAATGTATGCCCTCATACATCCTAATATACACCTTCCTATCCCCTACAGGTACCCGCAGATGCCCTCAGACCCTCTGTGATTCCCTGCCTCACCGACTCACCACACAGGTGCACAGACCTGCACACAGACCTGAAGCAGACCTGAAGAGACCTGCACAAAACTGCACAGATCTGCATAGAAATGCACACAGACCTGCACAGAACCTTTATTGACCTACACAGGTCTGTATAGACCTGCACAGACCTGTACAAAGCAACACAACAGCACAAAACAACACAGAATAGCACAAAATAACACAAAACGGCACACAGCAAAAACAGCACACGACAGCATAGAATAGCACACAGAACAGCGCACAAAAGCACAATACCGCACACAACAGCACAGCAGCTTCGATTTAATTGTGCCAATCGAATTCCCGTTTGCCTAGAAATTACTTCCAATTTGATTCACCTTGCAAAGGTTTAGAGTCTAAACCTGGAGTTCTGAGGTTCCTTAATAAAAACATTGCTATCTTACAGGAAGTTAAATTAAGTTGAAGTAGTGGGTAAGCGGGTAGACGCCAATCAGCATTATTCCCTTAGAAAAAATATGTCTCATATTTTGTATTGGTGATCATAGGCCCATGGTTATTATGAAACATCATCAGATAAGTACCCATTGTGTATCTATCAGTGTTGTTTACTTCGATTTTGAGTGACCATGAAAGGTTAAACTGACATATTGGTACACATTCTGGTAATGGCGAATGATGTTACCTTTCATTACAGGATGATTACGCCAGAACTATGAAAATGAAAAATTACCATTGCAAACAGTGGTGATTCTCCAAAACTGCCACCTCGACAGTGCGCAAATGCATTGGTACCATATTTTCCAACTCACATAATACTCCAGTTATTTGCGCTATTCTCTCGCTATCTAAAGAATTATTTCAGCTATTCTTTTAATGTTGCACATGGGTTAAAATGAGATACACATGGTTGAACATAACCCAATTCACAAGGGCACATAATTACATGCAGTTAATTTAATGTTATGAGCCGTTACTTGGGAACTATTGAGCCACTGTTTTAGTGGTTACCTGAGAACTCTCTCTCTCTCTCTCTCTCTCTCTCTCTCTCTCTCTCTATATATATATATATATATATATATAAATATATATATATATATATATATATATATATATATATATATATATATATATATATAAATATATATATATATATATATATAATTTAGACAGTGTCATTACCATATCCAAACCGTAGTCCTAACGAAACAAATCCAAGTCAATTCCGACCAAAGGCAATGTTCCTTGGTATGTATAGCTGAAACATATAAATTTATAGTTCGTATTTACCCAAAAGAGACCAAAACGTAAGTACAAAGGTCCATAGAGGGGAAAAAACCTTATTTAGTTTTCACATGACAGAATGCAAAAAGTTTAGTTTGAAATTATAGGCCTATTTCAGTAAATTGGCTTGAACAGTTGTATCATTCATGCACATACAGGACCATACAATTTATGAAAAGGGACCAAAATTTGCATCACATCAGGGAATTTGTAAGCGGAGCTTCTTAACTTGTTGAAAATGTCAATAAAATTCAGTATTTAAAAAGGTACTACTTGCAACCACTATCTCAACAATGATCATCATCCATATAAGTCCACAAAGCGACACCAACACCAACATCAATCCATCAGAAAAGCCCTCTAGGCCTAAAATGACCATCAATAAGAATCTAAACAACATGATTATACAATTCGATGTGTTTTAGGCATGTAGTTAAAGACATGATGTTGTTTTAAAGGAGATAAACTAAGAGTATTTCAAAAAGAAAAGTGTTTGAATTTCCAAATATAGTAAGTACATTGGTTCAAATGTTAAACATCAGCCAGAAGCAAGTGACATTAGGCCTGAAATCATTAAAACGTAGTCAAAATGCATTACAATAGTCAAAATTTGTAAGGATAGCAGTAACATTTCAAGTTGGTTTCCAGAAGTATTTTTGAAAGGACATTTAAATGTTCAAGATTTAAATGTTCCTAAAGGTAACTGTAAGTATAACTGTTTTCCTGTAATAGTTTGAAATTTTTTCATTTATAATAAGACGTAGTTCAACTTGTCAGTCAGTTGATTTAGATGTTAATTATTTATACAAAAGAGAGATAGAGAAACAGTACATTAAACACTTTGAGCCAACCTGACATGACCTTCATAATAACAAACTATATTCACCAGACAATTTTAAAAAACAACATCAGTTTCACTACACTTGGAACACTTACTGCACTGCAATACGTGCAGAAAATGCCTGAATGTTCAAATTGTTACCAAATATATAAGGGTTCCATGAAAAGAGAAGTGGATAACAGTTTTCAATGATAGTGATGAGACCAAACCAAATACCAGTTTAACTTTGTCAAATTCAGGATCATTTACGAAATAGTAAGACATGCTAGTGTTCGTCGTCAGAAGGATCCATGACCAACAGTAATGAGATTTAAACGAATGAGAGTATCTTCTACCTGACTTGGAACAGGTTACCAACATATTGGCAGTGGGTTAAACCAGTTTTACGGGATCCCAATCCTCCCACTTTGGAAAACACTCACATTCATTTAAAGTAGGCCTAAAACAAAGCACCTGATGGTGCTTTTAAAGAAAGATGACCTCAATATAAATCTGAAGGTAACATGACTGGATAAGTTTTGGGGTCCAAGGCCAGCTGAGCAAAGGACAGCTTTAGTCCTCCTGTTATATGCTAACGTACTTCACTCTGTCAGCTGGCGGTCATGATACAACACAACATGTCAAGTTCATTATTTTGCATAATGGCAATCAAGCCTTTTGTGCCACATGAAATTTTCAACCAATGAACGAAACACGTTTTAGTTAATCCCCAGATGTCCCCATCAGCCACAGTTGGGATTCTAGAGCGCAATTTTACGTGCCAGTGCTACTAACAGGCAGGATACTCCATTGATCAGTTATATCTGAAAGTAGGGAAATAAGGAAATGTATACTAGAAATAAAGTCTGTACTCGTGACACAACGTGTTATTCTGTAATACAGAAAAAAAACGAGGAATAAATATACTCCAGTTGTCACATGTTATGCTTTAAAAATTAACGGAATATGACAAAAAATAAATTTTAAGGGTTTTATAGCATTACTACGTCTCATTCGTTCATGAGAAAAAACTTGCTTCAAAGACTTCCTTGCTTGGCACGTTTCGTCACACATTTTGCAGTTTCATGACGCTCTGCAGTCTGTGCACTCCAAGCTGACAAAGCAAATGAACATACAGCCACATGATAACTTTGAATCGGCTTGTTTTTTACCTTTGTGACTGATAGCGATCACCAATGCTGAAAGGGTTAGCTCCAATGGCATAATATAGTTCCACATGCTACCTTCTATGAAACTTCCATTTGCGTCATGACAACTGCCGTGCATCATTTTTTAGTAAATCTATTGAAACACTTAGTGATTTTCAGTTGTTAAATGTTTTGCCAACTTTCTCTAGACAACGCTGCCGGAAAATGTGAAGTCCTTTCATGTGTAGTTAACCGACAATTGTACATCCGTGCACACATACTACTGGGGAGGTGCGGTGGGAGCGCTTGAAAGGTAAAGTAAACTTGTAAGAGCACAGTTGAACCTACTGGGCTTTGCAATTTCAAGCCTATGGGAACATAAAAAGTATGATCTTACTGCTTATATGCCCGTCCCACACTCACCCGCCCCCAACAATGAAACTGCTCATTCTGTAAGACTAGCAGTAAAACTAAGTTTTTGCTATTAAAACCTGTGACCCTATTTTTTTGCATTATCCTTGAGAACTACTGGAATATTTGCATTTAACTGTTGGGTTTGTAGTGCAGGCATAAATGTTCTATGTCATTCATCAAAACGAGGTTCACTTTCCAGGCCTTTTGACCCGATGCTGATACAGGTGCTCTGATTATATTATGGGATAGTGGTTGGCTCTAAAGAGTCTGAGAACTAATAGGTCGAGGTTCAAAAAGAGATGAGGGAACCAGCGAATGGGAGAAAGGTTGCTATGCATGACATCCAATGAGCTACGTTTGAGCGATGTGATGGGATCACCTGCGCCAAAAAGCTGTGTTTACCAAACCCAACCAGTTGACTGGGATAAGAGCCACATGGGGTTGTGTGGGTGTATTGATATTTTGCAATTTTCGACAAAGCTTTACCTTTTATTCGGTTATCAATTAATGTTCTGTTTATTGGGTTAGACATGAAACCTGGCGCGCACACACACACACACACACACACACACACATATATATATATATATATATATATTACTGAGGAGCATAATTATGGTACGATTTTAACACTGTGAAATTTTCAGATAAGATATCGGTAGGATGAAATAATAGAACAGAAAAACATTATCCATATTCATTAATTCCAAACCCAACAATGATAGCAAAGAGATTCCAGACTTGCCAAAGCATCAACATTTCTCTTCCAATACCAATGTGAAGAAGCAAATTTCACTCCTGACTTGAGACAGGCAGTCACCCATAAAAGGCAACTGGTGGTTTTAAACCGGTCCTCTCAACCTTAGAAATATTCATCATTAACTGCAGACGCTAGTTCTTTTCCAAAATGTATAGGCCTAACCACCCAAAACACAAATTTCATTACTTCTGCCAAAAATAAAAAGAGACCTGTTAGGCCTATCACCTTTTAGTTCTCCCGACTTGTCAGTCAGCTAAGTTTACATCAAAAGAGTATAGTAGGCCTACATCGTTTTTGTGATATTTATGAATCTGGAACATTATAAAAACACTCTACCTCCACTATAACTATGAGTCGGAGAACAAAGCCCACAGCACAACATTGCCAATGAAGTAGGGGAAGGTTGCTGGGATTGGACCACTGCCTCGATTGGACCACTTCTCTCCTGAAGCCCCTTTCTGTCGAGAAGTCTGATTGCTTATTGTAACTACTTCCTTTGAAACTTTCCAGAACGCCATGAAAAGTGTGGGTACCAGTCTCCTCATTTTGCTGTAAATTTATGCAGATTAATTAAACTGTCAAGTCTGATCTAACTTTAGGGAGGCACATTATTGGGTGTAAAATCAAGTTAACAACTCGTTTTGAAACAGAATGTTAGTTGTATCGTAGGAATAAAGGTTCACTTCAGAATGCCAAAACATAGTTTCAGAAAAACATTTAGGGTCAAGGTCAATATTAATTTATTCAAAGTAGTGTCCAGTTGCCTCGATTGGAACCAAAAAACTTCCTTGATTGGACCGTTTCTGCCTTGGTGGTCCTATCGAGGAGATGGTGGTCCAATTCAGGGTACATGTCATTTTTGGTCTAAAAGTGGACATATGGGCCAAATTTAAAAAATCATAATTGAAGTTTTAATATTATCTCACAATATTAAGCTCAGAATATAAGAATTCAATCCATTTTTACATTCATGGGTCGGCGGTCCATTTGTGGAAACCATGTGGTCCAATCGAAAAAAAGGTATCCTCGATTGGAACACTTTCATCAAATCTTATTTTTTGTCGTAATTAAATTATTCTTTACATAAACTGGTCTTTGGTAGTACCATAGTTATCTGCTTATGGACGCCGATTCATTTCATACTTCAACACGCGAAAAAGTGTCTTTGTTTTCCTGTAGCAGGCTGATGAAGTTAGGGGGTCCAATCCCGGCGACCTTCCCCTAATTTTCAAATAGCACAGAAAAACATGATCCATATTCATTAATTCCAAACCCAACAATGATAGCAAAGAGATTCCAGACTTGCCAAAGCATCAACATTTCTCTTCCAATACCAATGTGAAGAAACAAATTTCACTCCTGACTTGAGACGGGCAGTCACCCATAAAAGGCAACTGGTGGTTTTAAACCGGTCCTCTCAACCTTAGAAATATTCATAATTAACTGCAGACGCTAGTTCTTTTCCAAAATGTATAGGCCTAACCACCCAAAACACAAATTTCATTACTTCTGCCAAAAATAAAAAGAGACCTGTTAGGCCTATCACCTTTTAGTTCTCCCGACTTGTCAGTCAGCTAGGTTTACATCAAAAGAGTATAGTAGGCCTACATCGTTTTTGTGATATTTATGAATCTGGAACATTATAAAAACACTTTACCTCCACTATCACTATGAGTCGGAGAACAAAGCCCACAGTACAACATTGCCAATGAAGTAATTTTCAAATAGCACAGAAAAACATGATCCATATTCAATAATGTCATCTTACCCAATGGAGACAACTAGGGCGCTTCTATCCATGAAGCTCTGATTGAGTACACGCACATATGGTGTTCGATAATGCGGTGAATGGCGACTGGAAGATATTGCGAAGTTGTGATCTATTAACTTTAATTTTTATTTTCATGCTGGAAGAATTAGAGTATGGCGACCTCTCATGGTGTCTGCTCATCAGACGTTACTTTTCTTATGCTTATAAGCTCTGGTGTAGTACCAGGTGCGCTTTACAAAGAAACCTGGAATGTATGAGAAGCACTTACAATATGCCAAACTTTCCCAGCCACCTGTCAGCCCTGAACCAAGTTCCATAAGGCTGACTTCGGACATCCTTTGTATGGTTATGGCTGTTCAGTTGAAGACATCGAACAATCTTGAACAACTTCAATATTGACCTCTGGTAGAGTGGGCACACATACCACACGTACAAATACAGAAACTGTAAAACTCCTTGAGGCAGTCAGTTGACAATAGATCTCTGCGACTGGTGGTGTAACTCAACTCGTATAATACATATAGTAGTTTGGAACTATCAAATTGTGAACAGAAAATGACTTGTGTGAAACCTTTGTAGATACCCAGTCAAACAATACCTCACTAAATCATACATATTTGTGAACAAAAACAGGCTTTTATGTTTACTCTTTGAAAGTTCTTCTAAGCGCCCTGCATGTCACTTAAAAAAGGCGTTCCCACAACTCTGCTTCCAATCATATATGCTTAAAACCATTTGGTAACAACTCGACCTACTTTGTCCTTTATGATTAAGGATACAGAAAGGAGACAAATTTCGGTCTTTTAACATAACACTTGAATATGTTTTTCTCACGCAAAAGACGTCATGGATGAATGAACGTATCAGATAACAATTTCACAGTCAATCAATTCCAATGTGTTGTTGGTAAATACTGACAGGCAAATTCATGGCATGGTTTAGTTCATTGTAATGTTCTTGGCATTATGAAATGTTTACCATTCAGTGCTAAAAATGTTTGCAATCCTTCAATATCGGGTAGCACCTCCCTGTGCTGCTATCACTGCAAGAACGCGAAGCCGCATTGGCCCTTACAATCGCCCATTTTTCTCCCTCCTATACGAGTCCTTTCCCTGCCGGGAGTTGCCTTCAGTGGCTTGGTTGACTTCTGACAAAATTTGGACCAAACCCGGTGATTTCTCAAGGCCATTTTTAGAGTGAATGGGGACAGGTTGCTGACCAAAAATGGATTCAATACACCCCAAAGACATGACGTTGGCAGTGGGAAGTACCTGTTACATCATACCCATGGCTTGCCTTTGAGTTGGAGGCGGGTCAAAGTGAAGCTGCTTGACTTATGATTTTAAGTATATTCCCACTTGAAATAGCGTAAAATCAAGAAAAAAAGTTGTTTGCCAAGAAGGCTCCTCAGTTTGGTGCTTTCGCCAGCGCCAGCCTGCTGCAGCCCTGCTCACAAAGTCAATACGGTCACCTGCAGTCGGATGTTACCCGCAATATGGACGCCCAGTACACAAAATGTGTCAAATCCCTGCCACGGCCTTACAGCTGTATGTGTGTGAAAATTGTTGATATGACATATTACATAGTCAAATCACTGTCATTGGTCGCCGTTTGCGTTATTCGTTGACTTTTTATTACATATTGTAGATAATAAGAAGAGTGCATGAAAAAATGGATGGGTTCTTTAGCTGTAATGCCGATACTACACTTGTGATGTGGTAATTTGGCTATCTCCTATCTCTCTCTTTTTTATCCTGATCGAGATCTGCTTTATTATAATTGGCTAAGGTACTAACCGCTTTTTGAGTTAATAAAAACTGTCCGCATTTGTCTGCCGAATCAATATAACTAACACACAATTCGCCATCTCTTGGTAATATCACTTTTCATTTCCATCTCTTGGTAATATCACTTTTCATTGCCATTCAGGCAGATACGAATGTAAGTGACGGAACGCAGGAAAGGACTTTGATAACGGATAACTGATATAATAAAAGGGTTATTGGTGCTCCCATAGGGAGATGATGGAAAAGTGGCTTCCAATTCTGGAAGAGGAGTTGGTTACGGATGCGACACACTCTCATATAAAAAAAACGAAAATTATGAAAGAATTGTCTGCTATGCAGACAAGGATAACAGTTATACTTTTTAAAGTGAGAGATACATGAGTGGCGAGGATACAAATGTTCACTTCGTGCTTGAACGCACATTCCATGTTTGTGCATGATTGTCCTTTGTGTTTATGATATTAGGTCTATAGTTCTTGAGTGTCAATACGCATATTTTCAGTCACACTGGGGCATAGCTGGACTTTAGGGTGCATTTTCATTTCTATAACTTTACGACCTTAGCTGGTGTGTCAAAACACACGAGCATAATAATATGTAAAATAGACGAACGTAATACAACGTTATCAAAGTGTGTATCACCGCATCACAGAATATTGTTAAACATGAAAACAAGCAAACAAACTCCCTCCAATAAATATGATCTCCAAAATTGTTTTGGTGGGATTCCTTGCATATTTCATATACGATTTTCAGAATGCCACAAATGATTTTATGCTATTATTCCATATCATAATACTCTCTGTGTGGTAAAGCTATGCTATTTGCTCCATTCTCATATTACCAACACGTACCAATGACAAAACAAACATAAAATCTCTCAATTGCGTTCCACCTTAATTTACCTGCTCTGTTGCCGAGCAGCACAATGGCTTTGTGTACATATACAGATTTCCCACTGATATATAAACAGGAGCAAAGTCAAAATCTTCCATGTGATTTTGAACCAAAAAGAGAACGAAAGAAGTACATTTTAACTCTCTCCGTTCCATAGTGAATCCAATCACTGTCCATGTCCTGTAATTCTGTACATTAATTATGTTAATTAATAGATAATATCACGTTCGTTTCGAGTTTCGATATTTAGGCCAAACAGCAGAAACAGACTGATAACTCCCTGTGATGGTCTAGTTGAAACACTGTGCTCATTACAGTTAAATAGCTCCTGAAGGTGTGAGCAAAATAAAATAAAAAACGGTAACCTGCACCTGACTGGCGGCAATGGTGTATCCCTACCTGAAGGTAATCCACTTGACTTAAGACAGTGCATGAACGTGAAATGACAACAAACACATGAATACGTAATGCGTATGATGACAAAACTTGGAGAATTCATAAGAACTAGTATATTCACAAATATGCATTAAAACAGAAAAGTAATCATATTCAAACTTGCCCTGAGAAAAGGATTGCATGTACACCCGATGTACATGAGAATAATGGGTAATGGTATTAGCCATTTGTGGGTAAGCGTGGTAACGGGTGAGGGCCAGTCCAACTTATACTATGCTACGGCTACATATCCAGGTTGTGACTAACAGCCTAGCCCTCGCCCTCTCCCTAACCCTAACCCTAACCCTGCCTTGGCTGCTTGCCATTTTGTGGATGTGTTAAGTGAGTTTACAGTGCAGATTGGTTTGGAGGGTGTTGTCTGGTATCTTAATAATCTGGTATCGAGAAAATTCACTCGATCCTCAAAATATTCAAGTGTAATATTCGCCTGTATGTATAGACGTATCCTGAACTTAAGCCTTTAGTTACTTTCACTATTTATTGTTGCCAGGTGTTTCATGTTTATATGATAAATCAACAGTAAATCGTACATTCGCTTCATGCACAAGACATTAAAAAATGAAGGAAGGTCGACCTTGAAAGGTGACTGTCCCGTTTACCACCCAATCATACTTAATGGTGGTTCAGAAAAGGGACATCTATTGACAACAGTGGAAACTTAACTAAAGCCTATAGGCCTACCATACGTTGTTTAAAACATGAATCATGCACTGATTACTGCCAAAGTCCAGTTTAGGCCTAAATCTTGACAGTTATCTTCACAATCTATAATTCCACTCCTATAGGCCCTTACTTTTTTTTCAGTTACAGTTCAAGCCAGGGGAAGTCAGATCAACTAATCCCCTCAAGCATTTGGCATAATACTGTAGGCAAATAAAGCCTAACACACATACGCACCCTATTGCAAAATTGTCCAGCGCTTTCTTCTGCTGGAAGTGCATGTTGTTGTTTTCTATTAAATTGTTTGTAACCTTCATATCTAGAAATTTATCAATTTTAAATCACTCATCACCCCTTTAATGACAAGACAAGTTAATTTTGATGTAAATTGTGAGACATAGGTGCAAACTTGTTGTTCTTTGCCCTGGACTGCCGAAAGGTACTAGTTTTGTGGTTTTCCTACTTCTAGTATTACAGCATTACCAGACTATTTGGCACTAGGTGGCCATGTGTGAAGTGTGTCACTCTCCACCATGCCTATTGGTACCAGTGCATTTCAAACACATGTAGCTCATACAACCCTCACCAGCTGTAAAGAGTTGTGTGTAAGGTAGTAGCTGGAGAGTCTTTGTGACAAGTAGCAAATATTTTCCAATGTCCTAAGTCTGCTCTTGGAATACATGCAAGTGGCAAGTGAAAAAGCATGGCAAGTCCTGCATGAGTGTTACTTGTGTTTTTGGGTCAGAAGCTAAACTGGAGTTAGTAAAACTCATTTTTTGTTTGTTTGTTATATTCTACAAGTTTTGACCTGACAGCATAGGGTTTGACTGGTGGTATGTCTTCAGACGAAGGCAGCCCAACATCAGCCTCAGAAAGCCAGAATCTATATACCTCGCAAGTTCTCAGTATGTGAACAAAGAGCAAGCAGATATGTTCTTTGCCCTATTGGCAGACACTGTGTCTGAATATAGAGTAAATGACGTCCCTTAGGCGATATATAATTGTGATGAAACATGGTTGTCCCCCCCCCCCCGGGCTGTGAAAGGCAAACATAATCTATAGGCAGCAACTAGTGCGGAAAAGGGGTAACTACAAGTCATGGGTTGCTGCAATGCTGCTGGTGAATTTATTACACCAAAGGAAAGCATATAAATCCCTTGTATAAAGGGGCACCAGTGTGGCTTGTTTCCTACATGGCTATGTCATTTCTTTAACCACTGAAAAAGTGTTTAAGTGTTGAAAATGAGTACATGCTACTGTTGATGGATGTCCATGGGGCATTTACAAAGTCCCTTGCAGCAATGTCGTTTGCCATGGACAAAAATATCATACTGCTCTGCCTGCCCCGTCATTGCACCAACGGGCTGCAACCACTGGATTGGGCAGTGCATTCGAGTCTTAAAGTTAATTGGAACCGAAAATGCGTGCAGTTTTTGTGCCTTCATCCCTGGGAAGTCATATCCAGGTGTGACCTTAGCTCAATTTTCCCTCAAGCATACATGAAATTAGCTCCCATGGAATTGATAAGTTGTGATTTAAGAGCTTGTGGAGTCTATCCATTAGACAGCGCCGCCATTCCACCCAATGCTTTCACGGTATCCCACACAACAGACAGAGATGCTATGTCTCCTGATGACTCATAAGGGGACAGGGGTAGAGCTGATGCAAAACTCTCTGCTGCCTGCTAGTCCGGTCACAAGTTAAAAGTTTACAAAAGACACTCCATCATCTGCCCCTGATCATGAAGCGGGTGCTAACATTTCACTACAAAGTGTGTAGCATGCAATCGCATACTTATCTGACACTATACATTTCACTACAAAGTGTGTAGAATGCAATGGCAGACTTATATGACACTATACCTGAGCTTACAAGCCTTCAAAATTCATCAGTGACATATGAGACAAGGTTTACTACAGAGGACCATTCTGGGGCTGGTAAACCACGCCCTTGCCTATCTCTTCTTGCTGTAGCGGCAGCACATAGTTCTTGTATGTTTCATTATCACAAGGGTTATACCCTATTGTGGACCTTTGCCACGGTGGAAAAGGCAGGAGTCCATGTTGGAACATGAGATGTCTGCATGTGGTAGTAGGTGTCAGTGAAGGGTCAGTGTATGGTGTCCAGATGGGCATGGGAAGCTGTCTGAAGAGAAGGGGTGTCTTCAACATTCATAAAAACTTATATGATACATGTGATAATACTGCCAGTAAATCTTTCCTGAAACAAAAAAATACCCAGCTTCATTTGGTATAAATTGAAAGACAGGAACCTGAAGTTAAATATAGACTGTATCACCAACTAATTATTGGGCAATGTATGTTCTTGTTGGTTACCATTATAGTAACTAAATTTACTTTGGGAGTAATTGAGGGAAAAACACATTTTTCCAGTACTTAATAAACATACAAGTTATCACTTCATAACTTTACACCAACATACCTACTATAGAGGCACTTCATACAAAACCAATTTGAGGAAACAGATGTTAACAATTGGTTGCCATGGCAACAAAAAGTTTATTATAGAACCTGAATTTGCATTCAGACACTGGAAACCTGTATCTTGCTTTACATATATTATGCACAATTTTCACCACACATCATGTTAAAATGCAAAGAAAGTTTTTTTCAAGATTAAGATTGAGGTCACCTGAGTCAAATAAAATTGTTGATAGTTGCCTAGAAATGTTCTCTTAAATATTCAGATTACACAGAATTTGCATGTTTGGGTTGATACTGGTGATTCCTTATGGTCAGTGCTTTGCATTGGGGGAATAATACCTGTGGCAATATTAGCAAAAGGTCTTTAACACATACTTTAAAAACCCCAGTTGAAGTTAGTATCAATCAGAAGATAAGAACATGAAGTGAAGGGATAGTTAGAGTGTACTATTTATTTCAATATGTGGGGGGGGGGGTGACCATGGTAACGCAAATTCCGTTTTGGAAGAATCACTAGGAAAAACCACCTTAAACCATAACCATAATATATTTCTGTACATACAAGTTGGCACTCTAAAGCAACATGTCTACTGAAAAGGACCTTTATAATTGTGCGATTTGTTCTGGTCATTGTTAACAATTGGTTGCCATAGTTACAGAAAAGTTTTCATATATAACTTAAATTGGCCATGACACATTAGACTCTTGACTGATGGCACTTTAAACAGCATGCTCATATAATAATGAAGATGCACGTACCATTCGCATATAACAGCATGCTCTTATAACTTGGCAAAATTATTTGCATGATCAAAAACAGGAGAGTTTATTAGTAAATTTTATTTACCACTGTTTTGTCGACTCATATCAACTCAGGACAAAGCTGCCTTGGTGCTGCAACACACAAACACACACAGGTAAACATGCAAGGGTTGCATGGACATAATATCCACAATGTTCCACATTAAATTCGACGAAAACAGTTAAACAAAGAAAAACAAAACAAAACAATTCTCCTCAAATGGCCTACTTTCGTCTTTTTCGCTGTAAACTCAGCTGACTGACAAGTCAGAAGAACTAAAAACTGAAAGCCCTACGAGGTCTCCTTTTATTTTTGGCAGAAGTTATACAATTTGGGTTTTGAGTGATTAGGCCCAAACATTTTGGAAACACTATAGTCTGCAGTTAATGAAGAATATTTTAAAGTTTAAGAGGACCGTTTTAAAACCACCTGTTACCTTTTGTGGGTAACTGCCTGTCTCAAGTCCGTAGTGAAATTTGTTTTTTTACATAGGTATTGGAAAATGAATGTTGATGCTTTGGTAACTCTGAAATCTCTTTGCTGTCATTGTTGAGTTTGAAATTTATGAGATGGGTCATGTTTTTCTGTACTATTTGATAAATACTTCATTGGTTATGTTGTGCTGTGGGCTGTGTTCTCAGATTCATAGTTATAATGGAGGTAGAGTGTGTTTATAATGTGCCAGATTTATGAATATCACAAAAACGATGTAGGCTTACTTTCTTCTTTTGCTGAAAACTCAGCTGACTGACAAGTCAGGAGAACTAAAAGTTGATAGGCCTATGAGATCTCCTTTTATTTTTGGCAGAAGTTATACAATTTGGGTTTTGAGTGATTAGGCCCAAACATTTTGGCAACACTATAGTCTGCAGTTAATGAAGAATATTTTAAAGGTTGAGAGGACCAGTTTAAACCCACCAGTTGCCTTTTATGGGTGACTGCCTGTCTCAAGTCTGGAGTGAAATTTGTTTCTTTACATTGGTATTGGAAGATGAATGTTGATGCTTTGATAACTCTGAAATCTCATTGCTGTCATTGTTGGGTTTGAAATTTATGAATATGGGTCATGTTTTTCTGTACTATTTGACAAATACTTCGTTGGCTATGTTGTGCTGTGGGCTGTGTTCTCCGACTTATAGTTATAATGGAGGTAGAGTGTGTTTATAATGTTCCAGATTCATGAATATCGCAAAAACGATGTAGGCCTACTCTCTTTTTCGCTGTAAACTCAGCTGACTGACATGTCAGGAGAACTAAAAATTGATAGGCCTATGAGGTCTCTTTTTATTTTTGGCAGAAGTTATACAATTTGAGTTTTGAGAGATTAGGCCCAAACATTTTGGAAACACTATAGTCTGCAGTAAATAAAGAATATGTTATAAGTTGACAGGACTGGTTTAAAACCACTAGTTGCCTTTTATGGGTGACTGCCTGTCTCAAGTCAGGAGTGAAATTTGTTTCTTTACATTGGTATTGGAAGATGAATGTTGATGCTTCGGTAACTCTGAAATCTCATTCCAGTCATTGTTGGGTTTGAAATTTATGAATATGGGTCATGTTTTTCTGTACTTTTTCAAACAGTTGATTAAGTATTTGTAACTGTTCTTTTATTTTGAGGGTGCTAATAGTGGCCAAATACAAGAGAATGCGACCATAAATGAACACATAAAAAAATTGACGGTCGAAACACAAAATTTTCAGTTATACCAGCATGCTCTTTTTTGTATGGGATACTATGCATATACAGGCCTAGATTGCGTAGAAATTATAAGTGTCTACACCATTGAAAAATCAGCTTCGGTGTGAAGTGATAATATTCTGCAACATAAAATTACCAAAACATTTCATCAATGCCACTTCACCACCATCCAAATAAATGTATCATAAGAGTTGTTCATCTTTTTTTTCTAACCTCTAACACAACCACCAACAATAAAAAAGTATGGATATAAAGTATTGCATCATAGTTCTAGGTTACATTTGCTGGCTTCAACCCATCAATGAACACATAACTGTGTAACAATATAACTGGTCTTCAATAAAAGTACGTGTATTGCCTTTACAGACAATTTATTTTTTTTATAACTTAGGGCCTTTAAATTTCAGATGCATATGCTGTGCAGTTGGAGGTAAGACTGCTAAATCATACATCATCTATTTCTAGATTTTCTAGGAATTCTTCATCGTTGTCAACGTTAACATAATTTTTGCAGCAGCCCATCTAATCACTTTGTTCTGTGTTTGAACAGTCATGGGCAGTAGTGCACGGCTGGTTTTTGTAAAAAGCATGGACAAAAAGAACTGCATGGATCACAGTGGCATACAATATCATTGAGAAGTTCTGGGGCTGCAGGGGATTTTGTCATAATGCATGGCTCAAGATGTCCAGTATCAGGGTGAACTATTGTATCCAAGCTTTGTTGGATCTGGCCAGTTCGTCTCAGCAGTGTGTACGTTCTTCCAAATAAACAGCTGATGTGTTGTGCACAACAAATGCTGTTTAAAGCTGTCTTCTGTTAGTGGCAAGTTTCTACCAGGGACTATCTTTATTTGCACTGTATTGGCCCTCAGTTCATCAAGACAATGGCAGTCCTCAGTGTATCCATACTTCATGGCCACAAAGTGTCCTGTCGCACTTTTTCTCTGTCTCTTATGAATGTAGTATCTCCCAGGGATGCCAAGTTATTCAGTACTCTTGATTGAGACTGCATGATTTTGTATGCAGTTTTCTTACCATGTCCAAAGAAAGAACTCGCTGTATCACAGCCACTCATACAATAAACTGGGAGGATGATATTGTGTTGAACTGTGGTTAGTTTATTTGAAAGTTCATGCACAGGTATGAACCGTTTTCTGTCAGTGTACTTAGTGTGGCGGCCACTCAATAAGTAGATTTCACTTGCAAGAATACTGTTTATGTGATACACTATCAAAACCAGGACATCTGTATCGGGGCTATTAACAATAATCTTGTCGGCCCCTTTGCTTGCAGCATATATGGTGTGCAACACTATTCTGGTATCGGTTTCTTCATGGTTAGATCCAAGCACTTTGCAGTTTACTGATTGTGTTGTAGAAATCACTCATGTGTCATTGCTTTTAACTCCACTCAATTATCAACAGAAAAAAAAAAAAATCCAGTCTGCAGGTAAATGCAACTTTGGCCGAATGGCATAGATATTTCTTCCTTGTGCTCCACCTGCTATTTTATTTCTCTCATATTCTTTGATGCTGTCCTGAAAATACCTGTCGAAGGTGTTGTGTATTTGTCCTTCTCTGCAACCTACAAACTCAGCAATCTCTAAAATGAAATTCAGATATTCGGATGCAAGATGACTAAATGTTTTATCCTCTAGCTGTTGTGTGGGGTCTGGAAGTGGCTGGATCAAAGCGTGACCATCAATAATTAGCGCATCACATGGCTTAATTGATGTGCAAATGGCATCTTTGACTTCTTTCTCCAATTTAAACATGAAAGCAACTTCTCTACAGCTATTCATTGTACCTTCTTCAGAAAACAAGCTCAATACCACTGGAGCCTTTTCAAATGGCATCACACGTGTGAGAGGCGCAAGCTTTAATATGTTTGCTGCTAAAAGTCTCATGTACATTTGTTCTCCTCCAAAATATTTCCTTGCCTCATACTTTTACATTTTTCTTTATGTCAAGCATAGTTTGAACCTTGAATCGGGGCAAGGGGTCATAGAAAATCTTGGTTTTTCCCTGTTTACACAACCTGTCCCTCATAAATGTTATTGCCAGCTGTTGACCCTTCTCTAGTGCACCCAGCAGACTATCTTGAATTTCCAAAGAAGCAACTACTTCTGTTGCAATATTGATAAGGTTTGCAGGCAGATTTGTAAGATCGAAGGGATTAAAGTAAGATTCAGTCAATGTCTTATACAGCCAGTCAACTCTTGTATTCCACCGAACAGTCTTCAATCTGTATGAATCCTGATGAATTACATTCCCATTGGTTGCTGTCAGTCCACATACCCTTTCTTTGAAATTTGCAGCATACTTAGCTGTCACAGGACAAACATTATCACTAGTCTTCGTAACAAAACGGCCTTTCACCATCACTAGTCTTCGCAACGAGACGCCTTTTCTGAAATTCAGACAGCACAGATGTTGGAAGTCTATTCATGGCCAAAAGCATCACTGGCAAATATCTGGCATTATTTGTGCGATTTGCAGCAAACAGAAGTGGGATGAATTCTGCTTTTGCCAACTGGTGTGCTTCCCAACAACCACTTCTTGTTGATGGTATGAAGAGCTTGAATGCCCTCATTACTCGATAGAGGAAGTCATCCCAGAATCTAAATGTTAGTGAAATGAAATGGCTCTCCTGTCGAAATTCATGAAGAATGGGTAAAAATACATTGGTCATTTCTTCATTTATCTCTGACATAAGGTTGATTGCAAGTTTTGTTCGTTTTTGTCCAAAGCTATCTGCAGGTCGCCAACCAAAAAGTTTATAGATTGAGGAATATTATGATGTCGTTCTCTATACCATGGGATGAAGCTTTCATAGAAATATCTACCTAAAGCTCCATCTGCAATTTTCAATGCATATATTCCGGACTCAAAGTCTTTTCCTGTCAACAGATGTTGAGTTGTGCCTTTAGCAAATACACCAGACTCGTAGAGCAGCTTACCAAGACCAGCATGGCTAAATAAATGACAAATGCAAGCAATTACCACCATCATCAAGTGTATTCCTCCTTCACATATGGTAATGGGAGCCAGTTCCTCTTTCCTGTCCCACTTTATTTCAAGAGCCTCATTCAAAAGTCCAAGGTCAAATGTTACAGGTATGTAATCCTGTCCTCGTGCTCATGCAACCTCCTGAAGTAGTAGGAGCATTGTATATATAGTAGATTTATCAGTTGGATTGGATAGGAGTATGGGATTGTATGCAACCTTTGATTTAACTCCATTTCGAATTTTGGTTGAAAATGATGCATGGATGGTACTCCATGGCAAATTCTTTAACAATGGACTGTAAGTAAGAGTGCCTTCGCGGATCATATTATACAGGACATCCTGTCACTCAAAATACTTGATCTTAGGATGATCCCTACAGGATAGTATTTGTGTTATATTCACTGGAGTCGCAAAAAGAGATTCTGGTCGAATTCTAGGATTTTTGTAACATACAATGGTAATAAGAGCAGCTTTTGCAGTAACATCTGGTGCAAGACATTTTTCCTTTATGCCTGAAAGTGTTCAGAAACATTTTGTCCTGCCTCCTGCAGTGGCTGGATTAAAGCTGAAGTAATTCTGTGTGTTGTATTCTTCCCATCAGGGGTATGTTCGTTATGTTCCCAGTTGTCAGCAATTGCAAAAACCATGTCACCACCCTCAGACTTGCTAACTAAATCTTGTGGTAAATATGCACCACATATACTAGGCAACTGATGTAAAAACTGTGGAGGTGGCAGCAGAAGTTAAGAAGCGCCTAAGCTCATCATAGGAAACACAATAACAAAGTGCATACAGGGTAGTTATAAGTCCCTTGCTGCCAAATGTGTAATGCAGTTTCTGTCACAATGTCACATATATGACGACATATGCCATTATTTTTTCCACCTTGATTATCGTGAACACCAAAAGGGCCATTGTTTTGACGATCTCCATTAGTTATCCATAGCAGGGCTTTGTAAAGTAAAGGATCCTCAAACTGTTCATCAGCCGCAGTTATAATTTCTGTGGACGAAAAATATTCTGTACGTGTAGACATGGATTCTCTCTTACATACGAGTCAGATTCTTAGTGCACAACATGCTCTTTAAACTAATATAACACCAATTACATTTTCCTCATTTTCTTTGAGCTGTTCTTGAATCACTTGTGCGGCATCATTGTTTACTTCTAGAGCTTGCCCCATAAAACTATCATTCAGGCTGTCATTCAATTCTATTACCATATCAACTGCACCTTCCTTGGTAACTTTTGAACAATAATGTAATTGTGCATTGTTCTTACCATGAGACTGAAACCTTATTTGATTCCCATAATGGTTCTGTAATCTCTTTTTTTCAACCTTTGATTAGTATACTCCACTATGGAACCTATAATATCACTCATTGTAAGTTGACAGCTTTGACAAATCAAAAACCACTCCATCTTTGAAGTCATTATCAATTTCTGCTATGAGAATTCAAATGCCTGGTTATAATTGGGCAGTGTAACAGTTCATGCATCACTCAGTTATCGTTTTCTGGTAGGTGAATGCCTATTTTGATACTTGAGACGGCACAGTGTGTTGTATTTTGTTTTACAAACAAAAGAACCCATACTATCTATCTTCTGTTTCATATCTGGGTCATTTTTATCATTTACCAAAGCTCTAAATGACAAGTCTGCATCTTCTGAGGAGACTGTTTTTAGTTGCTTATCATTGTGGGATTTCTTTTGTTGACAAAAAAATGCATTTATTGTTATCCAAAGCCTTCAAAGCATGCTTCCTGACAGAGCTTTTAACATTTTCATTCTGACATTTCTTTTCTTTGTTACTCTTCCCAAGACGGTAACGCATCAAACTGTCTCTACCACTGGGACTTTTCAACTCTTTAATGTTCATTTTCTGAAAACTGCTGTTCACATCAATGGATTTTCTAGGTAGATACTGCCGCAGATTAGTCTTACTGGTATAGGTTTTATGGCAGTTCTTATGCCATTTTGAAGCGTTGCGAACTGAGAGCAGCCCAGATTTTATTTCTGTGGGAATGCCTTGATACGTTTCATCTGCTCTCACTTTCCAAGCTTCCAAAACCCGGTTTATTCCACTTTCACTTGGCCCAGACAAATATCCTTCTGTCTTTCCTTTTCAACATATCGGACATTTCCGAAAATCAGTCTCAATTCTTCGTCTTTTAACATATATATGTACAGGTTCTTCTTCATACTCTTGTGATCCCTGGCATGTGTAACAAAAACTATCCACTTTCAGTCAATATGTATTTTAAACTAGTACGTGATGCATGAAGTTAAAATGCGCAAAACTAATTTCTTAAGCGACAAAAGATTAAAATCAATTATCAATGCATTTTTGGGGGGGGGTGGGTTGTCTTGGTTTTTTTTTTTTTTTTTTTTTTTTTTTTTTTTCATTTAAGAAAAATTTAATTTGCAGGAAATTAGCCATGCGCCAAAATTCATAGATCCAACATTAGTGCAAGAAACCATACTATGAGTGAGGAAACATTTTTCTTGTATAATTTCGGGAAATAACATTGGGATTGAATGATATCAAAAAAACTGGTATATTTGTAGAACGTCTAAACTTAGGTTTATTTGTATTGCACACTTTTTGTGACATGGTCCTTATTTGTTACAAGTTCCTGCAGCTTGTAGTTTTTAATTGTTAATGCGTGTTATGCGTTTCATTTATATAGCCTTTATTATATCCAATTTTAGTTATCATACTATTTTTGGATCTTCAGTTTCATTCTAAAAAAAGCTTTAAAGCACAAAGTGTTAAAACAACTGAATTATGAAATTTTTTATTCACTTTTCAATATCAAATACATGCAATTTTACCTTAAAGGTTGGGTGATTGTTCAGATTTTCACGTATGCTGTACATTTTGTAGAGAATACCAATTATTCTTATTTATTATTCAAAAAGGCTTGTAATGCTGAAGTTTTATTATGTAAATTAACCCATCCATATTTTTCACTGCACATTATGTAGAAAGTTGTCCATCTACCAATCGGTGTATCTCATGTACGTTATTTCTATGCGGCGCCTTTGTTATTACCTTCAATAAATATTTTCCTTCTTCATAATTGGTTACCACGCCAACGAGGTGGCTACAAGTGGATTTTTACATTAGGACAATTGATTGGAAAGTGTATCTACAGCAAAACATGGTACAGACCTTACATTTGTTTAGCATACTGGGACAAAAATGGAATTATAGCCAGATTGAAAAAATGCCTTACACGCTAGCTAGGCAACTATTTTTTCAAATTAATACATTTATCAAATACAGAATGACTTAATTTGATTATTTGATCCAACTTTTAGTGCTGGAATACCTTATTTATATGTTAATGTGTGAGTCTGATGATTGAGATAAGATCATATCTTTTATACTGGAAACAAACTTCTAAGCAGTTTATTATTTTGCTTTGTAAAATTGGTGTTCTGTCTGTTGCCATGGCAACCGATTGTTTAAAGGCCCTTTTACAAAACCCCTTTTCCCGCGGGAGAATGACCTTGGCGTGAACAACCTCAGCCTCACCAGTTGACCACATAATTTATTTAGCACTTTGATGAAGGGCTGGTTCAGTGCGCCTGTGTGTCCCTGTCCCAGGCCAAGGTCATTGTCCCGCGGGAGAAAGGGGTTTTGTAAAAGGGCCTTTAAAACTGTTATTGCAAATCCACAAATCGGTAGTTTGTGAATTGTCTTCATGTCAGGCATATTTTATTTGAAATTGTTAAGTGATAACTTTGATACTCACGAAGTTACAATGGTGTTATTGCCCTGATAACACAAAAATTTTAATCTGTTGGCATGGTAACCGATACAAACACATTTTTAAAATAAAATTGATGGTACACTCTACCTTATTTTGAACTTCAAGTTATTATGTTTTGATTAATACCATATTTAGCTGGGTATTTCTAAATTTAAAAAAAAAAAATCCACTGTAAGTATCATCACATGTATCTTTTCTCAGCAGTGTGCAACACATTGATAATCCATGACCAATATCAACAAAAATCTGCTCATTTTTAGTAATCTTGACATTAAAAAGAATGTTGTGAGCGAACCAAAAAACACTCCTACTTGACTCACTTTACCTCAATTTTAATGGAGAAAGAGTCTGTTTACATTTTGACGCCACATTTGATGAAATGTATTCCTAACATTTGAATCTTAAAGCAAGTTTATAATATTTTATTAGAATCTTAGGTGATTTTAATGAAGATTCCGTTGCCATGGCAGCCAACTCTTGACATTTACCATTTCAAACTGGTTTCTTATATAACGCCTATATAGTAGGTATGCTGATGTAACGTTGTGAGGTGGTACCTTGTATGTGCATAAAGATATAGTTAATAAGCTGGTCTTCGCTTTACTTCTTGAAAACCCAATTCCTTTGCCATGGTAACCGATATAAATTAATATTGACCATGAAATTGATAGTACACCCTACCTAACATTAAATTGCAGATTCTTATCTTTTGATTGATACCAAACCCAGTCGGCTATTTTTCCGGTTGAACGGTTTCAATTTTTTGGTGGACTCGCCACTGTACTATAAGGAGTACCCTGCTTGTTAAGCCAGGACAGTGCCATTAATGTGAGCATTTTGGTGTCTATATTAAAGATATTTAAAGTATTGGCTATTGCAGACATACCAATGTAACAATTATGAAATAAAGCCTACATGTCAGGTTTATCCCTTGTTTTTTAACATTTTCACTGGCAATATTGATTGTCCCGTTTTCCCTAAAACCTGCCCTATGGACCCCCCCACCCCCACCCCCCGACAGGGTACAAAAAGGGGCAAATGTTTCATTTTTGTAAAATCGTTTCTTGCTAAATTTTATAGAAATATCCCCATAAAGAGAGCAATTGGGCATAAAAAGATAGTGGACTTGGCAATTCTTGAGGCTGATTTTTCAGAAATAGCAGTTATTTGCTTAAGTGTCATGTCTCTCCCCCACCTTTAGTTACCCTATCTATGTATCTATACATCTATGTATCTATCTTTGTATCTAGGCTATCTATCTATCTGTCCGTCTGTCTGTCTGTCCGTCCGTCTATCCATCAAGCTATATCTCAATATGGCGCCCTTAAACCAGGACAGTTTGTTGCTTCCTTCATCATTGGAACTTTTGATTGGGACGCCTTTTTTCAGATTTTTTTTTTTTTTCTTGTTTTTTTTTTTTAATAAGGCTGGGTGGGTGGGTGGGCGAGTAATGAAAATCGTCAGAGATTCATTGTCTTGAGTAATATCAAGATCGACTTCAACTCTTATATTGATGTCTGAAAGTTGACGTAGGGCTGATGAGTTGTATACACTACCACTACCTACGAAACTTTATCAGTTTTTATTGTTTTATTGACAAGGGGGAGGGTTAAGTTCAGTGTTCGCTTTTAAATGTCTTTTTGAAATGAATGGTCTAATTTTCCAGTCAAAATATAAAGTTTTGACTTCTCTTTTCTTAGTCGTTAGGCCTATGAACTTGCCTAAAATCAGTCGGGGTGTGCTGGGGAGCAGTGCTAAAAATGGTTTTCTTGCTAAATTAACTGAGTGTGTGGTCTGGGGTAGGGTATAAAAAATTGATTCTGGTTTTCTTGATAAGCTCAGGAATGCCATCCACAATATTTGCTAACTGGTTTTGTCAGGGCTAACCAGGGAGGCTTTAAACTTGGGGTTGGGTCAATGTAAAATGTTGGATGCGTTATGAATCAATTGCTGTGATGGTATAGTATAGTAGACGGCGTGAAAACGAGTCTACGGCGGTTAAATGCTTTGTTTGCCGTGATATAACATCTGATATATCACGATGACCCTTCTTTTTGTTGTGCTCACCCCCACCCAATTACCCAAATGAATCCGTGGATTTCTATATCACCATCATTAATAAAGCACATAGAAATGTATGGCTGCTTAGTTCATTTAATAAAATAATTACAGCAAATGTTTATAAAATATCTTTCACGAAAATGCAATGCTTAAATGACTTTTGGTTCGGCATTCCAATAGTAGTTACCATGGTCGATAATAGATGGCGCGGAATTTCAATTGCATGTGAACTCCCTATCCGCACTTGCCGCCAATACTGCGACAACCAAATGTAGCAAAGTTACACACCTTCTGATGCCATTACTCCACAATTATTATCCCACCGCCCTCACACATGTAATGACAAGTTGATGGAAGTGCATTCATTGACACACTTGCTGAATAATCCTCCAGATGACCTGAACCAGTGTCAGTGAGTAGTACGACTAGGCCTAGAATTTTAAGTAGGCCTACCCTACCCATGCCATAGCATGCAATTCCTCCGGCCTCAAAATGAACTCTGTTAACCCTTAAAGCGCTGATTTAAGATGGAGTCAACAACTTTCCTTGGCACACTTTACGCACGGTGTCCCAAGGAAAGCTGTTGACTAAGACTACTCTTTGCTTTAGACTAGGCTTGCTGGTATTTGAACAAAAGGTATCTTCATGAGACATTTGAATCTTTCAACCATTACCGTATATGTTTAACAGTAATCAGAAAGCATGCAATTACAGCAGTGATTAGCACTTTGAGAGTTTAATACTGTCGTTATTGGTACAGACCTTGCACTTAAAAACCCCTCTGCCCCTTAAAAATAATCCAAAAAGAACACGAACCACTTCGAAAATCACCCACCACACGGCGAATTTGCCTCCTTGCCATCGTGGTTCACTTTCAACAGTGATATATTGATTTGTCACATGACCTGATTCAGCTAGTCACATTTGATGGACATCGTTGGTCTAGGGGTGCCCTATGAGGTTTTTTACGTTCCCAAAAGCTTCCAAAAATTATATCTGCATGATAGCTAAATGTAGGTTTAAGACACAATTATTATATACTTCGGTCAGTGTTTTTATAATGAATATTTTGAGCCTAGGCGTATTTAGAAGGTTGTAACTTACAGCCGTACAATCTTCACACCTAAGCGACCCCCCCCCCTCCCCAAATATGGCCCCGCTCATCTCCAAAACGGTAAATTTGTAGTGGAGGGAGTACGCAAGGAAACGGGAAACGTTATAAACAAAAGCGATGATAACGGGTGAAAATGGGCATGTTAATCCTTTTTTTGCGTCAAATTGGGGGGGGGGGGATTTTCAACTTGAAACCATATTATAAATATAATAGGAGTTAAGTAATGCGTGGTATTCATTGTTGTCAGTATATTATTCAATAGGCGTTGAGCGTCCGTCCGATCTCACTGTCTCCGTCCTGATATATTGGCAACAATGAATGCCGCGCCATACCTTTAACTTAATTCCTTAAATAAGCTTTATGAACTTCATTAACGTCTATGGGTTACATGGTACTGTCACCAATAGGCTACATAAATTGATGTTTATGGATTTTTAAGCTGTGCAGGCCTACAGTGTCAGAAAATCGGTGAGGTCGTTTTCAGTGTAGGTGTCAGAACGTGGTTACTTTGGCAATGATCAGTCTTTATGATCCAGCCTGTAGCTTTGCTTTTCGTTCTGTGTCAGCGGTCTCTCTTTTTTTTATCAAAATCTCTTATACTTAGCTTAATATTCAAGTATCTTAATGGATCTTTCTTCAGGGATCTGGATAAGATCCACGACTGAGTTGCGTTCCTTGGTGTCAGCCAGGCAGCGGGTCCGTAGGTTTTTAGCAGTGGTCTTTACTTACAGCCTCGATACTATACGATAGCTAGGTTGTGTTCTTCAAACAAAAGTAAGCCAATCAAAACTTCAGTTCACACTGTGATTGATGCTTGCTGATGTTGTTAGGCCTCGGCCTGATGTTTATGACTAGGCCATAACATAAACTGCGTCCTAGTGTGACATTCTTCAGAATCCTAGGCCTATGCTGTGTTGAGCTTGTATCACTTTTTGTTGTTAACCTCTCACTCTCAGCTGCTTCTGATTTTGCTCATCGTCTTGCAGGCCGCTGGAGTGGTGATCTTTTTCGGTTGCTGATGGCATCTCCCAGGTTTGGAGTTCACCCCTTTTTTTCCCTAGTCTTGTTGGGTTACAGTGATAGCCCTAGTGTCCAGTGAGGTTCAGGGGTGCGCAAGACGAAAGGGTTCAGCAACACAATGGCATGTCTGCAGGCTCGTCTTCTTTACTGTGCTCATAGGTACAGTTACGCCCGGCTAAAAGTTAACAGTCACACGCTTTTTTCGCGTTTTTGCTGGTGTTTGGCTTGTGTTTGGAAACGTTTGGAATGTGTTTGGAAAGTGGTTGGAATGTGTTTGGAAAGCATTTGGAAAGGGTTTGGGAAAAATCTCAAACACTTTCACAAAGCTACCGAACACTTCTCCAAACGCGTTGAACAATTACCGGAACGATTTCAAAAACTTTCACAAACGCATTAAAACACTATACATTTCAAACACTTCAATTTAAATGATGAAGAATTTCCGAACGTATTTTCAACAGGTCCGGCAATAGGCCTATATGATGTACCTATATGTAAATCATGAATTCCACGGTGACGGCTTCACACTTCTGCAACGATTTTTGATGAAACATGTTGCTAGAACTTTCTTATATATAAAAACATGCAAATGATTATGATATTTAATATTGCTCCTCTGTTGCTTCCTACCGAAAGTGGTGTAATATATAAAATTCCTTGTGCGTATTTTTTATTTGTCAAGGTTTTATTTGTGTGACGGATTCACATTATTTAAGACATGGTCTCCCAGCATCTGTTACATTTATGAAAATACCTGCTCACCTTAAAAACGAATGGTCAAAAGGAATCTCATATATAAACCTACAATGATATAGCAATAATAATTAACAAATACAATATATAGAATGTTTCTTCAACAAAATTTAATACACAAAGAAATCAGCACGTGACGGACTCACACTGCTTGTTACGGATTCACCGACATTGAACTTGGCCATATTTGATATTATGGTAATCGAACCCACATCACATTGGGTATCAAATCGAGGCTGCAATATATGGTTAAAAAAGTTCAGAAGTAGGTACAAACATCCACAATCCAATAAAAAGACAAACTTCAAACACCTTTAGAATCCTGAATCCTGATATGGTAATTAATGTCTCTCATAACATTATAGCTACAATTCTAATGGTAACGTTTATGAACATTATAACTCCAGTACTAATAATAAAGTACACGTTTGCCTAAGATTTTGGTTGCAACAATGCTCATCTTGTGCAAACTGAAAATACTTATTTCGACAGTACCCTTTAATGTAGGCTTTATATATAACTATAGAGTCCTAAATAGTAAAGTCTCTTACATTATAACTCCAATAGCATAATGTTAAAGTCTCTATTGGGCAAACATAATAGCTGCAACATGAACGTCTTGTGCAAACTATTATGTAAACGTCCATATAAAATATTCTCACCATGAACGTGGATATTGGTACATGTAGTGGAAAATGAACATCATTTAAAACCATAAACATCATCCAACAGTTTCATTATTACGTGGGTCATGTACTTTATGAAGACTGTCACCAAACCTCTTTTGGCAGTAACCATAAATCTAATCAATGATAATTTTAAATTCTTTTGCTTTGGTAGCAAGTAAAAATGTTCAGTCCTTTATAAGTTGTAAATATTTGTCAACAGCTTGATTCTAACTCGCATACTTATTGTCTATTTTCATATTAGCTAAATACATATCTCCATAGATCTTTTCAGTTGCAATATCAGTTTGAATATAATCATATAGGCCTATTAGCCTATTATATAGTCTCAGACCACATATCATCATAGAATCAACAAGATTCCAAGTCTTGTAGGATCGCGTTTCCTCCCAAATCATGAAAGCATCTGTGAAAACCACATATATATCCAATTGTTTGCTCATGAATGTTGATAAGAACCGTAAGCTGGTGTATTCACCGAGGGCTAACTTTCATAACAAAAACTGTCAAACTTGTAGTATTATAGTCTATATTATGTGAAAACGAGTCAAATGAGAATGCTGGAACAAGAAAATATCATAACTGGAACTACAGTAACACGTTACACTTTCATTGTCTTATGCACAATTCTTGCATGTGAAGTAGTATTCTCCAAGTAAGCCGTACGCTTCGGCACATGGCTCATGGAACCATGAGTGACAAGATGTACATTCTATCCATGGCTCCTGTATTTGTGGATCGCTTTCATCGCCAAACTTCCACCCACAGTAATTACATATCCAGTCAATGTCATCTGTTGCTGTAGTTGACTTTGTTTTCTTTGTGGCATTTTTGTCACGCTTCTTACTTATTTTGTTTGCAGATTTTGTGGGTTTTGTTTTTTCTTTTGTTTGTTTCCTTCCTTTTTTTGTCTGTTTCTGTGGTACATTTACAGGAGGTAATATAGGATTATCCACATTCTCAGTTTCCATACTGGTGTTTGGATCAACCTCTGCTATCTCAGGACTCAAGTCATTTGCAACGTTCTCAGTCTCCATACTGGTGTTTGGGCCAACTTCTGCTGTCTCAGGATTCGAGTGATTAGCAATTTCTACAACTTGCCCAACAGGGATATCCGAATCCAGAGTAAGATGCCTATCTTGTGCGTCTGCAATGGGGATATCCTCATCCTCTGAAGCAATGTCAGCAACGCCATGTTCAGCATTATTGTGTCTCACTAAGTCACCAAAGACCTGATTCAATGTGCGGTTGTTGTTTGCCTTGGATACAATTTTGATGCTCCTTACATCTGAGGATGTGTAAAATCTACTCAACACTTTATCAGGACCCAAAGAAGTGACACAGTGTGTGTTGATAGTCCCTGGTACTTGAGGAGGGAGAGCTGCCCACACATTATCCACATCAAGAATGTGACATCGATGCTCAATTTCATCCTTTCTAACAACCGTTGCCTCAATTCTTCCATCAGTTGACTGGAGTGTTGCTGCAAAACCTGCAGCATCTCTTACTTCTGCATAACCTGAAAGAATCCGACGATGTACCATTCGTTTTACAGTGCCCCCAATGGCATCACATGGTCCTTTGCCATGGCTAGTACTGAAAAAGTTCCACATGATGGAGACTTTTGCTTGTTGTTCAAGTTTGTGGATTATGGAGAACATATATTTGTTCTTGTACTGACTTGATGGGCCGTCCGTCCATATACGGACATTTTTGACATCTGGGAACCTGGTAACTATAGAATTCAACAGAATACTTGTGTACGCTGAGACTGATCTTTTCTCATGATCCAACACATCTGACAACAATACCTTTGAAATTGTATTGTCTCTGAACCAGGCCACTGACGTGTAGACAGTCACTTGCTTCCGCCGCCAATGGGCTCTTTGAATTTCGCCCTGGTAAACTGCTGAATAGTTTTCCGCGAAATCCATTTGGATTAGGCAGGTATTGCTCTCTGGTTGAGAAGCATCTTGTTTGTCTTGCTCATAGGAAGCTGCTTGCTTTTGTTTTATGAATACGTGCCATGCAAATCGTGGTAATTGGTCCTTTAATTTCTCAACCACAGCCTTCACTGTGTCCTTCTTGAGGGATTTCACGGTATATCCCTTTTCATCTTCCTCCCATTGATAATAGGTCATCTCTTCATTCATATTGATGGTTTGGCAGCTTAGAGTCAGGTTTTTCTGCAGGAATTGGCCATCCTGGCAATCTTGACACAGATTAGACATGCAGTCCTCTGAATCAATGTCACATACAGCCATTGAAAAGAAAGCATCTTTGCTGTAAAGTGGTACAGCTTGGTTTTCTCTGTGAAGTGCCTCCAAAAGTAGAATTACATTGTTGTGGTAGCTGCACCCACATACATTATGGGGTGCTTGTGACACAAGGAGCACATTATCTGGCCTTAATTCGGCAAATTTTGATTTTCCTACCGGATTGTCAGGGTACTCTTCAATAAACAATCTGTGGGCTTCCCCCACTGTCATGAGCATATGCCTTTTCTGAATTTGTATTTTGGTCCCATCTTTATCTCTGGTAGTAACGTAATCAGCCTTGCCTGGTAGGATTCTGGATATGCTGTCTGAATTTTCATAAAAGCATTTGACCATTTCCAATGTCTCTGTGGGTAGACTAAGTCCACTTGTTTTTCGAAGTGGTGGCCCAGGTAACTTAATTTGTAATACTTTCTCTGTTAAACCTCTGACTACGGCTTTGCGCTTCTTTGGGCTTTTTGGTAACACTTTCTCAACCCTGCGTTTGGCTTTCCCATATGCTGATGATGACCTGTTAGCAAGAGGGACAGCTCGTGATTCGTTGCTTCCAAATTCTTCTTCTGATACAGGCTCTTCTCTGTTTCTTGCTCTCCATCGTCTGGTTGATAACCTTATTATTCTTTTGTACCGAGTCTTCTCTTCGTCATTGAGGCTTTCTCTGAACTGTCTTTTTCTTATTTTATCTTTCTCTTTGTAGTTTTTGTAGGCCAGTGGCGTAGCTTTGATTCTGGCTCTCCTGTCTCTCTGTCTTTCTGCAGGTGTTTTGGGAGCCATTACTTGAAGAGTAGAGGAAGGACAGGGCACCTGATAAAGAAAACACATACATATATTTGGATATATATATATATATAAATATATATATATATATATATATATATATATATATATATATATATATATATATATATATATATATATATATATATTGCTTTGAATATGTGTGTATGTAGGCATATACACCTATACGTATGCCTGTGCACACATTTATACATCCATACACACATACACACCCACCCACCCACCCACACACACATACTGACATACATACATACATACATAGGGGGGAGTGGGGTGCATTGGAACACTTTTTATTAATAAGTGCATAATTTGGTAAATAATACAGTTTACCAACAAACAATATTATGATCATTGCATCTATAGAATTTTTGTTAATGTTTTGCACTTTCCCAATTTTGACTATCATGTGTATTATTTCATATAAAGCTCATTTTGTCTCCTGAATTTTTTTGTCCAAATGCACCCCACTACAGTGTGCACTGGGACAAGCCCTGGGGTAGATTAGGACATGATACAGAAAATTTTAGTTACAGACACAATGATTTATTGGGTATAAGGAAAATATTAACACAAGGAAAGGGAAGCATTCAACTTGATACAAACAAGACATGTTTAATGTTTCATAGTTTAGTCAAATTCAACATGTTTTAGATGGACATTCCTGCTCTCTAACCTTCATGCCACAATCTTTCAAATGTATGAAGAACGGGAGATACAGGGGGTGTCCCAATGCGCCCTACATACATACATACATACATACATACATACATACATACACATACATAATTTTTATTAGGGAGTTTTCTCAAAGTGGATATAGATTTTTAAGTGATCCTTCGAGTTCATGTGGCACAATCTAAACTGTTCAGCCAGCTCTCTAACTGAAAGTGTAGCCTGTGGAGGTTATGTCAAAGTATAATAGATATGACCAATTATTCCTACAAAGGGGTTTCTTTGGAGATTCCTTAATGTTGGGTTTCTTTGGAGATGCCTTAATGGGGTGATTTCACGCTAATTGTGTCCTTATGTGTATGTGTTTTTAATTTTTGTCTGTGTGTGTTAATAATAATAAGCTGGTCTCGGTGAATCCGTTCAGTGAATCCGTCACGAAAATTTTGCAGGTTTCCCCTCCCCTATATCAAGGAAAAGCAAACAAAAACCAGAAACTGGGAACTCAGATTTACACATATGTATATAGAATGTGTAATTATAATATTATAATTGTACCTAATTTATGATGAATTCTTCGGAGCATAGCATTAAATGATATTATGTAGATAATGACGGATTCACATCACATTCTCATTAGGCTGGTCTACAGTGAATCCGTCACTTTCTGCAATAGATATGATTATTTATATTTTGGTGTAATCTGTTGCATATAATATGTGTTTGCGTTGTGTGGGTTTTGACACTCGGGTCTGTAAATCTATGTTGCTGAAGAAAAACGTACAGATTTATGAAAAATATATTTCTCTATATACAAATTTTAAGTTTCTTCTTTACGTGACGGACACACGTGATGGATTCACAGGCCTTGTGTATCCATCACGTGAATCCATCACGCATAATTGTGAATCTCTCACGGCAATTATAACAAAAGATTTCAGTATTATGAAAATGTGAAATATTATTCTTGTGTACGGGAGATAAGCATTAATGAAACACATAATGATTATTATATTTAACGAGTTTTATGAAGTGAAGATAAACTAATGTGTAAAATGCGTGACGGATTCACATAGGCCTACTTTTACCTCTAGACAAGACAATTGTTTTAGATGCAGTGATAACAAAATACTGTTGCCACACATTAAAAAAGGTGTTTACTTCCCAAGAATAAGCAGATCCTCGACTCGTGATTTAAATGACACCATATTCAACATATAGGACAAAAAACTTACCAAATTGTCGTCTTCATATGGGAGAAGACATTTCGCGCCTTTGCATGCGTTCCTCCAAGTTCGGGCAACGGAAATTGTGACGTCATTGGTAACCAATAAAACTCAAAATTTCAATTGGAAAAGGGAAAACTACCGAATCGAAATACTACAGGTCCCAATGATTAAAATTTACTATATATATATACATCTCTTGGAGACTTTCAAAAAATGGACTCCATGGACCTGTTTCTGTGGAATTCATGAAATGTGCACTTATCCAGCATTATAGGTTGTATATATTTATATAAAACACGATCTAAATACGTTTACCCAAATTCAACTAAAATTAATTAAAGACTGAATTCTTCATTTAAGATGTCATGAATACTTCATCTTTCAAAAATTGTTTCGGAGTAAATCCATAGGCAATATCATGATCAGATCATGATTCATGATCTGATCATGATATTGCCTATAAATTTACTCTGAAATAGTTCCTAATTTTCGATTAAAATATATATAATTACTCCAAGGACCAATGAAGTATCACCTGGCTAACTCCACTGGAGCTAATTCTATTGCTTGGCTTAAGCCCTGTTCACACTGCTTAAAATTACCGCATTTAATTCGAAAGTCATCCGAAAGTGCAGTTGACACTGCATAGTATTTTTCCTAGATCCGTATAGAATGCGAAATCTACTTCCGAAAGGAAAACCTGCTAGGGGAGGTGGTTTTTTACCGAATGCTTACCGGTAGCATCAACATTCGGAAGTTTCTGAGCGTGTCTGAACGCGACATCCGCAAGTAATCCCAAATGTAGAACTCGACGCATGCGCATATATGCCGACCCAGATCCAGTCACTTCCTCTCGGTTTGTAAACAAGCAACACACAAGTTGTACTAAAGACGCCCTTGTAAATAATGGGATTTACGCACGAGCAAACCCTTGCTTTAATTGAATTGTGGGGAGATGAAAGAGTCCAGGCTGAGCGATAATGTCAGAAATAAAAACTTTCGCCTTCGATGGGCAGCAGATCTGGCGTAGGCCTACCATTGCTGTCTTCGTCGGCGTCTTGCTGCCAGGCATGCACGTCGTCTAGCATAGATGTCATCCTGTTGTTTGTTATATATTTGCCATATGTAATTGAACATAAGACTTAGAGCAACTGCTCGAAAAACATCTCTGTGAAGGACCATAACTATTCGTCCGCTTTGTTTACAGTGACAACGAAAGGATCTGCGCATGTGCGAACCCGCCAATTCAGTATCAATTCCGAAAGCACATATGACAGTGTGGACGATCAAACCGCATTTTAATCGGTAGTCAGGTAACAGTCTGAACGGAACTTTCGCATGTCTTTCGGAAGTGCTTAAGTCCGAATGCTAATTCCGAAAGGAAAAATACCGCAGTGTGAACGCAGCATTAGTAAGCCAAACAATACTTGAGCTGCTTCTGTATTTTCATTCGAAATTTTTAAAATTAGCCTTTTTTCAAGATAAGCTTTTTAGACACTTGTTAAAAAATATTCCTGTCATTAGAATTAGATTACCAAGTGTACATGCACATGTATCGCATACGTTTGGCGCAAAGTGTAAAGTGTTTGAAAGCGTTTGGAAAAGTGTTTGAAAACGTTCGGCTTTCACCAAACGCGTTCGGCAAAGTGTTTGAAAGCATTTGGAAATGTGTTTGAAAGCGTTTGGCAAAGTGTTTGCAAAGTGTTTGCTACGCGTTTGCAATACGTTTGACTTTCACTGAAAGTGTTTGGGAAACGTTTGGGAAACGTAGGTGCGTTTGGCGTTTGTTAACTTGAACGCGAGCGTAACTGTAAGCCTATTAATCCATGAGAAGAGGGCCCAATTTTGACCAATTGTTACCATCTGAGGGCACCAAACTTAACAATGCCTTTTTGATTGATGTATGTCTCAGGAACTCAAAACAGCTTGATGGAATTTTCTGTGGCACAGGTTTCAGTCAGTTTACGCAATAGATGTGTGTTATTTTGCATAAAAGGTGAAAAAAAATCTGCATAGTGATTCGTTTGATGAGTATACATGTCACAAGTCAAAAGGTTGCAAGATTTGAATCACAGTTTGTTAATTGAAAAGGAAACTTGAGGAAATGGAGGTGCTTATCAATTTTAATGTGTTCAAAGACTGCTAATCATTGCTAATCAATATAGCTTTATAATAGTAAAAGTGCTAAACATTGTAGAGTAAGGTAACTTGAACAGGTCAATATATGCGTCATCCAAACAACTGCTAATCATCTTTGAGGAACTTTCATACACTGCTAAACAATGCTAATCAATATTTATTCATGGTAAGGAAAGTGCCAATCAATAAGACAGTCTCCATGTTTGGAGACGTTGGAACCCATAGACAAGCTAGGGTTACCCATATGCCAGAACATCTATACCGCGACGTACGTATATTGTTTTTTACTGTCACTATACGTGTATATCTAATTTACATAACACATGTTAGCATATCACAATAGATACCACCTTTTGGCCAAATTGAATTGTAAATTTGAACATATATAAAATCAATTAGATGCAGGTTGTTGAAATGAATGTAGATTAGGCCTACTCTTGATTGTAAATATTACAAAACCAAAATATTATGTATAATAGTTGTAGGTTCATTGTATGGACATGACATCAGAATTAAAGGACAAATAAAATTTTTCAGTGTTTAACCAATGTATGGAACCCTTAAGAAACAACAGACAAGGAACTTTTGCAATGGTAGCTAGGAATGAAGACAGAAGAAACGTAGACTTCCCTACATATAAAAATTTAAGTATTTCACTCTAGACATGACACAGACCTATTGGACAGACAAACCCAATGTCAGATATATGAACTAGGCCTTAATGTAGAAAATGAAGAAGAGTTTCCTTTTTTAGAAAGAGGACCACGCCCAAATACACGATGGCGCCCTCTACAAGAGAAAAAGGCGACACAAATCAAAGAGGACAAAGACCACAAGCAAACCAGAGACAATCAAGAGAAGCAAGAAACACCTACCAAAAAGAGCAAAGATACAACAGATGGAGAGAAAGAGCGCAACAGTACCCCCAACAGCAGGAGCCAAGAAGATATAAACTACAAATACATCTATTGTTAACATTATAAACTTATCGAGCAAACAATTGACACAAGGACAAGTAAAGTTGCTTTAAAGGGGATTGGAATTCACACGGACACCAAGAAAAGACACAGAAGAACAAGTGTGTGATATTTTAAAATTTTGTCTTACATTGCGTCTGAAAGAATTTTCCACAATACAGATAAGGAATGGAACGAATCAGTGGTCAACGGAAAAAGTTCTTTCACCCCTCCTAAAAGTCAAAATGAGACATTATAAAAATGTTTTGACAGACTGGAAGAAATTGCGCACTCTCTCCACAAAGTACTTTCACCCACCAACAAAAATAATTTAACTGAAGGGGAGCTACAAGCTTTGAATGAATTGCAAACTGACAATTCTATCATAATTAAGGAAGCAGACAAGGGTGGACCAGTTGTCATTATAGACACCGATTATTATGCTGAAAAGATAAAATCATTACTTAATGATGAACAATTTTAAGAGCGATGCAAACCAGACAGAGAAAATAAAGTGAGTAATAAATTAAGAAATTTTCTGGATGGTTTGCAGTCAAGAACAAGTAATTACTACAGCTTACCGAAAGTTCATAAGTCTGATATTATCAAAAAAGCTATAAATGAACAAGATGGTATATATGTACATATCATTCGACTTACAGATTTAAAATTCCGGCCAATCGTAGCAGGACCTGTACGCAATACGCGTAGGCTTAGTAAACTAATAAACGAAATTTTACAACCGTCCTCATTACATGTCGACAGCTACGTGCGTGACAATATCGACTTCATCAATAAAATATCACTAGAGCAAGTCAAGGATAGGTATTTAGTCAGTTTTGATGTGATCAATTTATATGGTAACATACCTCATCAGTTAGGGAAGCATGCGATTGAATACTGGCTGAACAAATATCCTGACACAAAAAAATCAACGTTTCACAAGAGAATTTATTGTGGAAGGTCTTTTGCTAATATTAGAAAAAAATGTGTTCCAATTTGATCGAGAATACTACATACAGAAAAAGGGTGTGCGATGGTAATTAAATGTGCACCAACTTATGCAACTCTTAGTCTTGGCTATCTTGAAGTTTTATTATACGAAAAACTTACAATACATCCGAATTCTTCGCCATGTTTTTTAAAAGGAACTGGAAACGTTATGTAGATGACTGTTTTATAATGTGGATAAAGTTGCCGTCAGATTTACACGATTTTCACCAACTTTTATATCAGCTTGAACCAAGTATTCAATATGAAATGAAATATAGTCAATGTGAATTAGAATTTTTCGACTTGAAAGATTTCATCGGATATATACTACAAGAATACAGATACTCATCAGTGTGTGCCATTCAATTCATGTCGCCCACGGCACACTAAGACAAATATCCCATATAATGACGCAAGAAGGATCTATACAATTGTAAAAAATACAATAGAAAAGCAACGCGTCTGGATGAGCTGGAAAATTTTCTAAAAGCCCTGGACTACCCAGATTCACTCATTTCAATGGGTTTTCAGCAAGCTTTAAGTGTAACACCAGAATCATTAAAAGTCCGCAAAAATCACAAAGGGGACGACAAAAATCTGTTCATGATCACAAGATACAATCCTAACAATCCAGTGATAATACCACAAATATGTGAAACCCTTAAAATCTTGGAAATGGATTCCTCACTTGGAGAAATATTTAAAACTCTGAATTTTATTTCAAGCCAAATAGAGTCTCGTAATTTAAAACAAATTCTTACGAGCGCAATCGTTGAATCAAGGGACAGTCAAGGCGGGAGCAAAAAATGTGGTCTTCCTCGTTGTTATAATTGTATAAACATGATAGTTACTGACACAATTTCGCTGGACACAACAGGAACATTACAAGACTTCCAAATTAGAACACAAATGGACTGTTTGAGTAAACATTTGATTTATGCGATTGTCTGTAGAGGATGCAACGAGGTTTATATAGGATCCTCAGGCAACGAACTACGCCGGCGCATGACTGTACACAGGCAGCAAATACGGGTCAGTGAACATATTGATATTTAATCATAAATTGAAATTCATATTGGACTTCAATTTATGATTTACTAATCAACATGTGAGAAAAATGTCTTTGAAACAATATATATTGATAGTTGTTCTAATCTTGTGCCTAAATTCTTTGTATGTCCCATATATCAAATGTCAAATGATTCTGACATAGAAAGAGAGCAAAAAGAATTCATATTCCAACGTAAATACAAGCCTAGACTGAATAGTGTAATTTATTAATCATTTATAGTAATCTGGGACAAATTGGGCTTATTTTCATTACGAGACGTTTACTGTTAATTGATATGGCGATGACGTCATGTAATAGGCCTAAATAGTACAGTGGCGAGTCCACCAAAAATTGAAACCGTTCAACCGGCAAAATACCCAGCTGGATGTTCAGAGAAAGGCCTAGACTAGTTATCAAACCAACCTATAGGGTCAACATTTCCCCACTGAGCTAAAATAAAGCAGCAATGACATTGTTTGCACTCGTACAATATCACATCTGAGTTGTTACCTGTAAGATTGAGTAATGCCACTGTAGTCCTTGTCAAATTTACATATTCACAAATATGCATCACTTTTAGCCATTGTAACAGAATATGATAATTTTGGATATTATTCAATCCACTAATGTAAAATGGAAATGTACCTGATGATGTACAGTACAGCTAATATCACAGAATTACAAAGCACCTGTGAGCAAACAAATTTGATTAAAGGTGGGATTTGATTCAACGGAACTTTTGCAACAGGTATACCATATCCCCACACATTATAGAGCATGTTCGTATGAATTAAGATGCTCACAGCGTATGAATATAGAGCACGCACTTAAAAAATGGGCAAAATTATTTGGTAAAGTTTGAAATACCTGATATATCTGTTCATATGCATATATTAACAGCTGCTTAATATATATTAACCAAAGAGTGGAAAAATATTGAATTACAAGGCCTGTGTTGCCATGTAAACAACCAGAATAATTGGCATTTCAGGCATCCATTTCCTGGTAACATCATAACTCAGTGGTTCATATTTTATTAAGAAACAAGTGCCGCTGAAGAACAGAAATGCTGTTGTGTATGTAGTTTAATTAAATTTCAAAATATTGCTTTTGATGTTCATTGCACTGGAATATAAGATTTTCTTATTAATCATTGGTTTCATGGCAACCAGCTATGAGGCACAGTGAAACTGGATACAGAGTAATTTTTACATCAGAACAATTGGTTGGAAAGTGTTTATATAATCTACAGCAATACATGGTAGAGGTCTTACATTCGTTTAGTTTACAGGGACAAGAATGGAATTACAGCGGTACGAAGGATGTCTTACATGGTTGCTAAGCAACTGCTGCTGGCGAACTTTTTTTTTCAAATTGATACATATATCAAATACAAAATGACTTAAATGAATTATTTGATCAAAATTTTAGTGCTAGAATACCTTACTTTTATTCAAATTTTAAGTCTGATGATTGAGATTAGATCATATTTTCATGCTGGAAACAAGCTTCTGATGCATTATGTGATTTTTTCTTGCAATACTGGTAATCCTTCCGTTGCCATGTTAACCGATTGTTGACAAATCTTATCTCAAGTCAGTATTTTATTGATTGTTTTTATATCAGGCATATTTTATGCAAAATTGTGAAGTGATGACTTTGATACTAAGAAAATTAAAATAGTGACATTGCCCTGATAACACAAAAATTCAATTCCGTTGCCATGGTAACGAATATAAGTATATTTCGACAATAAAATTGATCGTACACTCTACCTCACCTTACACTTATAGTTATTATGTTTCGATTGATACAAAATTGAGCTAGATGTTTTTAAGTTTAAAAATTATTTCTGAATATTTGAAGCTAGAAACAAGTTTCTAATGTTTGATAGCAATTTTATGTGATTTTTGTGAATATTCGGTTGCTATAACTGGTTTCTTAGGAAACGTCTGTAAAGTAAGTGTGCTGATGTAAAGTTGTTAAGTGGTACGTTGTAAGTTTATTCAGTAATGGTTAAAAATGTGTTTTTCCTTGATTACTCCAAGACTTAATGTCGCTACCATGGCAACCAATAAAAACACATATAGCCCATAAAATTCATAGCACACTCTACCTCACCTTTAACTTCAGGTTCTTATCTTTCAATTAATACTAAATTTAGCTAGGTATTTTTTTGTTTGAGGAAAGATATACCGTCAGTATTATCACATGTATCATTTCTCAGCAATGCCCAGCGCTGGCCATTAAATTGCCATATCCACAAAAATCTGCTCATTTTGAGTTATCTTAACATTTGCAAGAACGTTGCTAGGTAACCCAAAACACTCTTTCATCCCTCAATTGACCTCATTTGTAATGCAGATAGAATTTCTTTACATTTTAACATCAAATGTGATGAAAATTATTCCTGATATTTAAAACAATAAAACAAGTTTCTAATGTTTAATTGCAAATTTAAATGATTTTTACAAATATTCTGTTGCCATGGCAACCAACTGTTGACACTTAGTATCTCAAACTGGTTTCTAATGAAACGCTTGTATAGTAGGTATGCTGATGTAAAGTTGTGAAGTGGTTCTTTGTATGTGGATAAAGTTATGGTTAATAAGGTGTTTTTCGCTTTATATGTCGAAAACCTAATTTTGTTGCCATGGTAACCAATATAAATAAAAATTGACCACGAAATTGATCATATCACCCTACCTGACTTTAAACTTCAGGTTCTAATCTTTTGATTGATACCAAACCCAGCTGGGTATTTTTTCCGGCTGAACGAAAACTGAAAATAAGCCTTTTTGAAAATTTAGTTGCTCTACTAAAATCAGTAACGTAATAAATGAACGTCATAATATGCTTCTATGGTAATAGATTTCACTATAACAACAGATAACGTCAAGATTATAGGCCTATTGGACTGAAAATCATTTCAACATCTATTCGTTATGGAGCTTGACAATGCATTAAAATGCTGAAACCGGTCGCGTTTGAAACGCAAAAAAAATGCTTTAATACTTATATATATATATATATATATATATATATATATATATATATATATATATATATATATATATATATATATATATATACATATGTGTGTGTGTGTGTAATTTATATATAGGTCACCATACATAATAGAGGACTGGAAAAAATAGTAATAAATGCCGTTGATAACTGTGCTTCAAGCAGATTTTGTCTCCTTTCATATAATTTTATATAACAAAAATCCTAAATGTACCTACATGCAAAGAATGTGAAATTTCAACAGTATGTATGTGCCTTACAAAGGAAGAACAATCTCCGCAGGCCTACCGGTTATATCCTCCACACGGATGCGACCTTGAAAATAGGGATCAAAGGATGACCCAAGGGCATGTTTGCACCATTTTTCAAGAGATTTGGATCATGTAGTCATGAGGTATTGAGATTGCAGAAATGCAATACTTGATCTGGAAGCTCAGCACAGCACCTTCACCCCCCCACCCCCCAAAAAATCCAATCAAGGTGGATATAATAATGGCTTTTTTCTTACCCGTGTGGATTCATTTAGTATTTATAGGTCGCATGAAGTTCAGTGTGCCAGCTGTTAACTGGATACAAACATAATATGCATATTTCAAGTATAATTATATAATGTAGTGGGCAATTATAACAAAACAGGATTTACCATTTACAGCATTTTGGGGCCGTCTGGGTATAAAATTTTAAAACTTCAATAACGGGCTCCAGCTGGGCTTCTGGAAAGTCCATCATGCATTTTAGTTATACCCTAAGGTGTACCAACGCAGGTATAAAGGTTTCGTTTGGTGCCCTCAGATGGTACAAATTTTCAGTCTGGCTCATAGACTATATAGGCCGGGAAATTCTGCTGAATCCTTACATCTTCCGCAAGTAAGACACTACCAGTACCACCACCACCATCACCACCACCGTGGCACCCATAAATATGCACGGTTGACAGTCTTCACTTTTCTTTAATCCCTAACTTCCGGGACCTCTAGCTATCTTGTTCGTCATGTGCTTGTGGCAGGGTGCAGCGAAATTTGCATTTGCTTGGAACACCTCGTGCGATACGAAGACCTTTAGCGGTTTTAATCCTTCGGCTACCAAACTTAACAAATGCATTTTTATAATACAAAAAAGTGTTTTGTTTAACTCAACGCACTTTGGCTTTGGAATATGCTATATATTTGTATCAAATGGTTAGGGTAGCTGCTTCCGGGGCTCGTACGATAGTCCGAAGGTCCACAAGTCCGAGGGTTCAACGATCCTAAAGAAACTTACATAGGCTACTTTAAGAATCTTAAGTTTATCCTAATTAATATTCGACTCGTAAGACAAGATATCATTCATAATGACACTGCGCTGACACCAAATCGCAAAATTCGGCACCGATTAGCAATGCAGCAAGCAAAATGCAGGCTCGTTTTATTGCTGTCCATTTCGATCAATTTGAAGGCTTTCTAGACTTAAAGCGAATATTTTCTCAATTACAGTCTTCGTCTTTGGTTTCTGATTTTCCATATAAATATTACGGTATATGTGCACCTGTATATGTTAATATTGAATTCTTAAAGCGCAAAATAAAGCCAAGAATTTGTTGATGATTACAATATACATATTCCGGAGTATGAAAGTAAGAAAGAGACAGAGAGGAAAAGATTGCCTTATTTATCCTTTTCAAAAGGGGGCAAAGAAAGAAGCTTAAGGTATTCATGCAAATGTGATCAGGATTGCAGCAGATACACTTTGCCCCAATGAAAAATACAAAAGGTTGAACTGTGGGCCTAGCGTAACGTATTCTTTAGGTCGCCGGGTATTGCTGAAAATGTTGACAAGTCGCAATTGAGTTGTTATAGGCCTATACAACTACAGTGTAAACTATTTGCTATGGAAATCAGTCAAGTGGGCCTACAGAAGTTTTAAGTGGAAGGATTGCGTTTTCACCCACAAAACGCCAAACATTAGTATACTTGCATCGTCTGTTTGAAACATTTATCGTGAATATATGTGTGATTGATCTTAGTGTTCCGTGACATGTGTGCTGTATTACGGTGTCGAGCCAACTTTTGTTTTTGCGATAAAAAAATCGTTTTAATGACATTGTTTCATTTAATTTTTGGTTGGTTTTTTTTTTTTTTTTTTGTTTTTGTTTTTTTTTTTGTTACAACGACTTTTTAACTGGTCATGAAGACCTCTTATCTTGTTATAATGACTTTTTATCTTATTATAACGACTTTGTATTTGGTTATAACTTTCTTTATTCTCGTTTGACCCACCTTTATGTCGTTATATTGACTTTTAGTCTGAATATAACGACTTTTTGCCCGGTAATAATCTTTAAATTTTAAAAGAAGTGCATTTAACTCCAGCTTTTATGTTTTTTTGCGATAGGCCCAGATAATGAACAGGAAACAAGATGTGCACAAATTTAAATTACGCTTATCAAGCAAAGAAAGGAAATAACAATGTTGAATACTATAGAAAATTTTAGAGGGTCGTATGACGAAATAACGACCTTTGGATATCAAACAAATCAGACAACCCAAAAGTTGAAGTACAGACTTTGATTTTGAGATTGCGCAATGGTATCATTATTAAACCTGACCCGGTGTACATGTTGCATACACTGAAAAATCAATCAAATTGTATTCTTAAAATGGTTGTTTTACTTAAATGAAATAGCTGCAATCTTTTAGACCATCGTACACGTGCCTACCTTCCTTTATCCCTAAACTCTTTCACTATCACGTTTTGGACCGAGTCAGCAGCATTCGTCAGCGCCATCAGAGATGCCAACATTTAAAATGCCATTTCCGGGACATTTAAGTGAGCAACATCATGGACAGAGGATCTTTAACAAAGAATAAACCAGAAAATTTCCAGTTTCAATGCAGGACAAACACCTTGAATTGGTCAAAATTTCATCCCATTGCAGGGAATGTCCCTTGTGATGAGGAACAGTTGGCATATCTAGCGCTTTGGGCGCAGTGGGCCTGTCACCAGCTCGCAGAGGTTGACAGGCATTTGCCATGGGGCACGTTACAAATTCCTGTCAACCCCTTTAGGCTATAAAAACACATTAACTCATGTGATTATTTGTATTTATAGTTCTACTATTTTACATGCTAAAACGTGAAGACCTGCCGAGTTATATATATATATATATATATATATATATATATATATATATATATATGCCCGGGCCTATCTGATGTAGTCGTTTCCTTGGGCCTTCACCTGTCACTGAATCAATTTAAACATCGGATTTCTGTCTACAAAGCAGAAAGGTTCTGCCTCGGGATGCTATGTCAAGCTCAAAGGCCAACTTGCATCGATATTTACATGGCTAACTATACATTGTTGTTGATTTCTTCGGGAAGTGGGTTGTCTGTTGTAAGACATCGCCAACAGTAACATGTAAAATAAAAACATGACTTAGTTTCTAGTGCTTTTGTTTGAACTGGTTGCCAGTTTAGACAAAAGTCGATCTGCCCTAAATATACATAACAGTACTGGATGCATAGTCTCTGAAAGTCTACCTTTCGTTCAATACCAGTTCGGTTTTAGAGAGTATCAAAACGGTCCAGCTCAACAGGTTTCCTTGGCGCGCTGTGGGCACATTGACTCAGTTATTCGGCACAGAAAGAGTTAAACTGTTGCTTCTTATGCCTGGGTCGTGTCTTCATAGACTATCGGTGACAAGATTTGCAGTGAGAATAAAACGTAGTATAATACAATATCTGGGCGTACATTAGCCTACATTGAAACGCAGGGGTTAAACAGGCTAGTTGAGCGGGTCCCGAAAGCGACGCGGGTAGCAATGTGACATTGCCTTTGTCTCTTGCAAGAAATGTGGGATATACACTGTGGTGTCATTGTAGAAAAGCGTGAAAGAACCCCGGTTTCCTTTCTTTCATTTGCGATTGACAATAACGGCAAAATATCCAATTTCGCAGAACTGTTATTAACAATTTTTGGGCTCTCTGCCGGGCGTACTCTATTCTTTGGTCTTCATCTGAGCAAGCTTACACCTGATTCCTTCCAGCCAAAATAACACGGTAACGGCATTACGTTTGTTTTATTGGAGCAGATCCCCCCCCCCCCCCCGAGAAAATGACAGGGTACACATATCTCCTGAAAGATATGCATAAATCATATTTATATGTGTTGCTTGGCTGGCGCATTGTGACTATTGAAACTTTTGGCTGTGGAGTCTATAGAAATACTGTGGCCGTCTCAAAATAAACAATATGTCAAAATACGGTAAGCCGGTAAGCCATTTTTAATTGAAGGAACAGTGTTTTTTTTCAGAGCTACACAGGAATTGTATGTTCTGGTACATTTGTATTCAAGAAAGAGGGATATAGGCATATGTCCCAATATGCCCCCACGCTGTGTCCCAATGTGCCTCATGAGATTCATTTCGGAATCCATTGATACAGTACGCTTGACTTTTAAGTTTGTTCTCTCGCAAAAGTGACAACAGATATGTTACAATTAAGTGGAAAGGTTCCGAATACAGACATTTTAGGACATAAATTGTGATGACTGTGATTTTATGATCGTTTGTTATTGCTAATAATAAGCTCCCTAATTTTGAACGCATTTGTCAAGAATTTTATACAAGCATGCTGCTTACAACGCAGATAATGCTGAGCATTCTTCCTAAAGCGACGCTACCTTGGAGCGAAATTTGGACAACGTAGGCCATACAAGTAGCCTAGCTATCGAACTTTTATCAACATAGGCCTAAACTAAATGTACCATTCTACAGCCTCTCCCTCCCCCCCCCCCCCCCCCCAGGCGACAGCTGATTTCTCGCAGCATATACAAGGAAATACATGTTAGGGTGACACGTGATCACGTGACTGCATTCTGAAGGCCTGCGTCGGTTTAATGAGGAGAGTATTGTGAGTGTGCAAGTTTTTTGGGAACTAGACATTTAAGACCTATTTGCCCTAAAGTCACTGCCAACCTTCTCCTAAATCACTTTGGTTTCGTTAGTGTGGAAAGGAGGCCCACATGTAATAAGCGGAAACAAGTGCGGGTCTACGGAAACTCATAAATATGTAATTATGTATGTATGTGCAAAACCAGTTTAATTCACCAGAACGTCTCAAGTAGGCGCAACACATGACACTGCCAGCATCAGTTGATCAAGATGACTGTTGCTAGCAGACTGTATAAGATTTATTAATGTAAAGAATGCTAACAACAAATTGGCACATTAATACAGTCATAAATGATTTATGGGTCTGAAAAGAAATGCAGTGTAAATAAATGAATAAATAAATAAATAAATAAAACAAAAGTTCAGGTTGACATATTTGACAAACGAGTGTCACTGTGTCGCCCTCCTTCCATTGGCCAAGTGTTCATTTTGGATCTAGCCTCCATTCAGTAATAGAATCGATGAATAAATGAAGCAATGCCAATACCGCGCTGGGATATTCCGTCAGCCAGACGAATGTGTTTGGAATAGTGCAGACCAATAGTACAGAAGAGATACGAGCACAATGTAATACATGTATACGTCGCGACAGAGAACCATGTTAGTGCCAATGGAGGTGTTGACCTATCAATTTGTTGCGTGTGTATGATCAACAAAAGCATAAATATGTTGCCATTAACTAAATTTCACCACCGAGATGGGAACAATAGACTAAACGGGCACTCCATGTGATAATTCAATCCGCTTAAAAAGCACTCTACTCAGAAATATCTGCATTGTGCAGGGGTCACATTAAGGTTTTAAATCATGATTCCTTTGGACACAATTTTTAACTTGAGCTCTAAAATTTGTGAGTCCAGACACAGGAGTGGTAAGTCCAGATGCCGAGCGAAGCGAGGCGTAGCCCAAGATTGGCCTGGGGTCCGGGGGCCGCCTAGGCCCCCGGAAGCCCTGGGGTAAAGGAAGCTCTGTGGTGGATTCTGAGCATTTGAGGACACAAAATTCCCATATTATTCATGGGCTACTAATTTGATTTTTCTGCAAGAAAACTTGTGAAAATTTGATACTTGAAATACACAGAAACAAAATTATACATTGACTTGTTAACTCAATTCTTGAGGACATAAATTAATATTTAGCAATTTTCTCCAAATTTTTAATCATCTCCCCCAAAGTGTTATTTAAATTGGTATTAATCATATATTCAATAACTGAGTGCAATTTTTCAGATTCAAGTTGCCAGGAACCAGCACTGCTGCAGGCAATTACCCAACAGTGATTCCGATTTATTATTATTTCAGACTTATCAATAAATCACTGTGTTTAAATTGGGTTTTGTACACCATAGATCTGATGTGAACAAGAAAAGACAGGTCAATCCAGGCTGCAGATGAATGGAAGATCATCACCTACTGCATTCTCAATTCACCAGCATACACCAAGCATTACTGTATAAGCAGCATTACTGCTCTACATATGAAACAAAACAAAACAAAAACAAAAAACCCAACAGAATCAAACTGATTTATATCCTTGGGTACTGGGGGGAATATAATCACACTTTAGTCTCACCTTAGTTAGACTGACTCTTTGTAACATAGCACTGATCAAATAAATTGATTAGAAAATATGAAATTATATACTGCATGTTGTTGCTTACTTTCTTTCTTCCAGGCACAGCAAAATACCAGAATTAAACATTGTTTGATTATTGTTCACCATTATAGTGGATTACCAAATGATCATTATTGTGGACAGTCACACTTTTTATTACAAATGTTCAAATTTATGGACAAATAAAAAATAAATAAAAAACAGGACTTTCTTTTATCTTTACCAGAACAACTGACAAATTTATCAGATTGTGACAAAGAGCTTCTAATCACACAAAGGGATTTTCCTGTTTAACATGTTTAAGGACAAAACATTAACAATGACGGTAAATTTTCTTGACTTTTGGGAAATTTACCAAATTTAAGCCTGTCCAATGTGAAAAAAAAATTGGGTCAAGCTCAAAGTACCCCTTGTATGATGATGTAACTGATTTAACAGTTATATTCAGTAGGGTTTTCCCCAGGTTGTGAATACAGAACAAGGAGAGAGGCAGTACAGTAACATTAACCTTATCTTGGCAGATTGGCTAATCAATAAAAAATATGTTGATCAGCCAATATAAGGTTTAATACTGTCTCTCTCCTGTTAAATTATGGGGCTCCACGAGGACAGCATCACAGCTAACAACGTTTTTCGTGTAATTTGTTATTTCAGAAACTGTGAACAGAATTAAATTTATTACAAAGTTGGTATTATATTTATATTTTTTTCTTTTGAAAATCAAGAAGAGAAAAATTCTGTGGACTTGTCTTTCAGCTCAGTGAAGTGGGGAAAAGCCTGATTTAGTCTGAAGAGGCATAAGTCTGTACATAATCACTTGAAATGAATAGAACTTTTATTTCAAGAAGAGGACAACTTATTACTGTTAGTCTGCTGTCTCAGGGGAAGAGAATTATTATACCTACACTTAAATTCTTCTCCACAGCTATAAATATATTCTCTACTGAGAACTTCTCAGCGAACATTTATATCTACATGCTGCTATAGCAGTATACCTCAGTGAAATTAATATTTCAATCAAAAAAGTTTACATGTGGTGACAATCCAGAATTTGAATGTTAAGCCTGTATGTGGTGCACAGTACTGTCCCAAAACTCTAACTTCAGAACTGTCATGGACATAGATGAATTCTGAAAACATTTATTTTAACTTTTAAGTCTTCAATACTTTTTCAATACAATTTCTCATGATGCTGTATCTTGATCAATTGGAGTCTGAACAAACTTTTCAACTAACATTAAACATTAACAATTTAAGGTTTATTATTTTGCTATTTAATAAAATACTGACTAGAGATTCCTTCTGTCAATCATGGTTATTTGTTACAAGTGTCAAGATTATCAATCATACTCTTCAGCACCTGGGTGTCAACAACTAAAAAATGCTCAGTGGATTCCTTAAATATTGAACTGTAGTACTGTAGCACATCCATTCGATTTTTTTATTTTCACTTGTAGAAATGATTTAGAAGCAGTATATAATTTTAATTTTACCCCTTCCACAAAAGTCAAATATTAATTCAGATCATTCCCCTCCAAGCACTTTGTTGTTCAATATTGGTATCAATACTGTTTACTGCAAGAGTAACAAAACAGTTTGTCATTTGACAACTGTACAGGTGCACTGCACAATGACATGTCATTTACCCAAAGAAAACGTGGGAGGATACCATGACCTGGTCAATACACTTCAGTACATTTTAAATTTTGTGTTTTCTCCAACCAAAATAATACTAGCCTGGATGCTGAGAATGGATGGCTTAAAATTTAATTAAAAAAGTCTGGGCCATCAGAGAAGAAATTTTGTCACTCACGGAAGAAATTCTATCTAAATTATTATATAACATGATCATATATCACAGTCTTCTGATTAAAAGAAATAGTTATGCTCAATAATAAACATTGTACAAATATGTGAGACCTGATTCTGGATTACCCTGTCAGTGTCACATCATAGTGCAATGATCATGATAAACATATATGTAACTTAAAAACTAGAACATGTCACCCTGTATCGATACAACTTTAACAGGGCAAAAATACTGCAAATAGATATAAAATGATATTTTCTGGTTGACATCAAGTCAATAATATAATATATTATTGTCAAACAGATGTGCTGCTAAGCAGGGAAGTTGAACTTCCTGAAATAATAATGTATTATCATAAATGACTAGAACAAGTCAACACCAGGATCTTCTGGATGTCTGTGTTATCAAAATAAACTCAAAATATAAAATATAACTTATTTTGGCAGCATCAAAATTATAGTATATCATAGTCTGTTGGCACATGTTGAATTTCAGTCTTTGCAGGGCATATAGATATAGTGAATCAATGATAAACTAAAAGATAAATTTCACATTGAGTTTGACTAGACATTTAAGTGACCATTAATTTAGGCCAGTTTTTACAAAGATGAGTCATGAGTGTGATTATCAGTAGCCCTTAATAATTTCAAAGTTCAATAGCAGCTGGACCTGGTCTCCTGCCCTTCAGGCTTATCCAGTTTTGGATGGCTTTGCCCTGGTCTCCTGTCCTTCAGGCTTATCCAGTTTTGGATGGCTTTGCCGAAGGGAAAGGATTCCAATGGCCCACCCTCAATGGTAATTTGCATGAGATAATTCAGATTATCTTGTGTAAGCCTGCTACGAAGTTTACTTTTTATCAGATTTTGAGTCGAGAACCCTCGCTCACAAGCAACATTTGTTACTGGTAGGGATGCACCAAGTTCCATCAGATAAAACATGTTTGGATAGTCTTCTTTGTTAGCTTTGTAAAAGCTGTCCAGCATCTGATCAAAGGTGCTATCCATAAATACAGTTTTCATCAAAAGCTTGGTATGTTCCCACTCTGAACCAGTTTTCTCCTGATCTAGTTCATAGTGCTTAGCCAGTCTCTTGATTTGTTCTTTCCCATATTCACCTACATTTACTTCGGGTAATTTGTAAGGACTGAACACCTCAAAAGCAAATATAAGGTCCATGCTGTTCTGTGGAAATCTTTTATCCAGATCTTTACAGATCAAGTCCAGCAGCTTTTCCCTCTCTCTTTGAAAGTGTTCCAACTCACTCTCACTTTTCTTTAGTTTGACACCCATGTACATGTCAGACTCGCCAACTTCTTGTTTGACTTTCTCTTCTGTGTCTCCAAGTGTATCCTTCAGGCTTTGCAGGATGGAGACAGTTGCACATACTTGAGGCATTACCATAGTAATATCAATTTTGTCACGTTGAAACTTTTTGCTCAAGATAGTGATATGTGTTAAAATGTCCAGCAATAAACCAATACTAAGGAGTGTTGAGTATTTTGTCATGTACGTGACATAGCCACGTGAGCTAGCACTGCCTTCTGTGTTGCCAGCAGTTGCATCGTGTTCCAGTGCTTGTAATAAGGCAGGATACACTTTAAAGATAACTTCCACAGCATGATGTATTGATAGCCAGCGCACAGTTGATGGCTCAACCAGCTTTAGTTCTGGTAAATTTTCAATGACACGCTCCACTTCACGCAGCCGATTATATCTGACCACTGAATATGCATAATATTTGAATATGCCAGTCAGGGTACTTTGGAGTTTACTTAAAATTGGTAGACCACCTTTCTTTACAGCATCAGAGATGCAAAGGGCCAGGCGATGAGCAATACAATGAATGTGTATAAGTTTCTTATCACCATTTTGCTCTAATTTCACACCAACTCCATTTTTTTCTGCCTGTCATGGTGGAGGCCCCATCCGATCCTAGGCCTACTAGTATGCTAATCTGTATTTTTTTTTCCTCCAGGAACTTTGATACAGACTGCACAATCTGTTCAGCTGTCCCGTTGAGAATGTCTAAGTTTGCCAGGAAACGTGTATGCACCACTACCCTATAACTATATTTTTAGTACACCATGAGTTTTTTAACAACAGCAATGTCTGTGCTTTCATCCAATATCAAGGAGTAGCCTGATGATTCTAACATTTCCTGGATAATTTCTTCTTCAATTACTTGGGCTATGCTTGCTTGCATCTCGCTGAAGGAAACATGGGCATATTTAACTGTACCATCCTTATTGACAAGTTCTTGAGCCTCTTTTACATTTTTGTAGGCAAGAAATTTTACTTCTGCAGAATAATCTGTACTAGGACGACCAGTCTGGGCCAAGTAATATGTAGTTTCAAAAGCACACTTAACAGCTTCACGATTTTTAGCGATATTTTCTTCAGCTTTTTGTTTTGACTTTTGTATGGCCAGTTTCATATTATTTGCCAGTTTTTCATTCATGCATGATTGCCAATGTTATGATCCACATTGCTTGTGCCTTTGCTGGGTCGTTTTACGGAAGTTGACGTTACCAGTAACAAAATTGTTTTTCACTTTACAGCCCCGAGATTTTGCTGCAGTACATGATCGGCAAATTATTTTCAAACTTCCACCCACCTCTTTGGTGTCCAACCATTTGTAAGTTTTCTTCCATGAGGGACAAAACCTCTTCTCTGACAGCCCAGACTCCTCATCTGGTGTTTTCGTTTGCTTTTCAGCGCCAGAAGTATCTGGACTCAGCGTGTCCAACGCCATGATGTTGCTGGGTTGAGGTGTCCGCACTGTCGAGAAAACTTGCACTTGATTGGTTCAAAAGTGAAGTTACGCATACACTAATGCCATCTATTGACAATAAAAGTAACTTTTCACCAGAGCAGGTTCGTGGACGGATTGTGAGAAACGGCAGTGCATTGATGATTGCAGAGCGAAACTGAACACCTGACAAAAAATATCGTGCGTCCATATGAACGCAATACAACATTCTGATTATTATTTTTGGCGTTCCCAAAAATTTTTAGGCGTCTATGACGCAAAACGCAAGCTTAATGTGACCCCTGATTGTGTGACAGACGATTGGTACAATAATACAAATTCAGGATACATAATGGCTGCTGCCTTCCTGGACCTCCAAAAATGCTTCAATACAATCGATCATGATATACTGTTGACGAAGTTAAAATGTTATGATAACATAGACTCTAAGTCTTCCTGGTTTGAAGCCTATCTAACTATTCGGTCACAAGCGGTGTATTGCAATGGGAACTTGTGTGCGAAAGAGTCTTTATCCATTGGAATTTCCCAAGGAAGCTCTCTTGGACTGACATTATTTTTAGTTTATTTTAACGACTTTCTCGACTCCCTGGTCGAAACAGTATGCTACCTTTTTGCCGCTGACCCAACTATGTATAAACATGATGGTACAAAAGATGCAGCAGGGAAAAAACTCCAGGGTGACTTAAACAGGGCTTCTAAATATTTTACTGAAAATGGACTGTCTTTGACTATTCCTAAATCATGTTCCTTGTTTTTTGGACCAAACAAGACAAATGAAAATCCTCGTCTTGATATTAATATAAATGACAAGGTACTTGAGCAGGAGTCATCTGTAAAGCTCCTTGACAACAAGTTGATCTGATTCTACAGCCAAGCACATCCCACATATGCTGGATGGGGGACGGGAAAGGAGAACAGGCTGGCCATGCTAACAATGTGATATGGTGTTGTGTTGATATTGCATGCTGACTCGGGCTGTTAGTGGTTGTGTGTTATCCTGTTCAAACAGTAACCTTGGATATTGTTGGATCCATTTGTCAATTGGGACAGGATCTCATCCACGCAGCGTTGGCCTATTAGTATCCCATTCATCCTGATAAGAGATGGTCTCCCTGTTGCTGTAATTGCTCTCCTTACCCCCACATCATGACTCTGCCCTTTACATACCGGTCATGTTGTTCCATGCACACATCTTTCTATGGACCTCTCAGAAGACATTATTCAAACCCTTAATCTTCCATTGTGGAAATCCAAGCAGAATCGGGACTCATCTGATCACATCATGCTGTTCCTTTGATTTTGGTCCAAGATTCATGTTCCTCAAACCGCTGTACCCATCATGTCTTGTGTGCAGGACTAAGAGGCATGCAAATGTCATGGCAGTATGTCCAAGTTTGGCTAACCCTTGTCAATGGTATTCTGTGACGCTCTGATGTTGCAGGCATGGCGCCACTGCTGACGATGCCTTTTGGTGCAAAGAAACCTGTACCTCTTTACATACATTGATGAGGTAACAGCCATCCATCCCATCTGACAGTCTTGGCCGCCCAGATCTAGCCTTCCTTTTGTATTTTCTGATTAACTGGAAATGGTCCCACCACCTTTTTACTGATGGCCTTGAGCACCCGATTATCAAGGCAACATCCTGCTGAGAAACGTCAGCCTTCAACATCCCAAAGGTTTTGCCCCTGCCAAATTCAAGCAGTTATGAGTGACCCATACAATGCGGCATTGTGGAATCACATTGATCCCAGTAGTGCCATGGCCCCAAATAAAGGTCCATAGACGCCCCAATACCATACACACTTTTCACACCGCTCCAGCTGTTGTCTCTTTTTTTCAGCACATTTTGGTGTGTGAATCCTCAGGCATACCCTAAGCTACCCTGTTGATGTTATATAATATTCCATGCAGCCGCCGCCGCATTTTCCATATAAAGGCATATTTAGACCCGCCCATGTTAAACCAATGGGGATGGCATCTCTCCCAGCAGTATATGATCAACCTACCTTAATTCAGACCACAAGTCATATTGAGCTCTTTAGGTTCATCAACTTTTCATGGAAAAAAAGGCTCTTAAAGTAATGGGTGGTAGGGGGATTTGGCGATTTCATTTTCTGTTGTGCAAACATCAAATCAGCATTTGTTTTTGTGCTTTAAAAGCTACTTAAAATCATACACTCACAAGTTAGGAACATCTGAGTTCACAATTATAGTTGCAGCGTCAATAGCTATTTCCAGGAAACCAAATATCCTCCACAAATATTGAAACACATATCCAAATGAAATTAGCAACATCATCAATCTTATTCTAGAATACAAGAACACAAAGAAAAGAACCCAAAGGCATATATGTATTGATTGCAACCCAGTACGAAGCTTGGTATTTATCACACATTATTGTGGGTCATAAATATATTCTTACAACACCCCCAACTGTATCCCGGAAATAAAATTTCACTTATATAGCAGGCCTGAATGCAACACCACAACAACCGTTTTACTTCACCGGAAAAAGATGCTATGGACGTCCATTTGTTTATTGATGCTAAGCACAGTAAATGACAGGCAAGAATTAGGTAAATAGTGGTTGAATTCCGTGTGGAAAACACACATTGGTGAGCAGACTTGGCACGATTATCCCAAAAATAGTTAAAAACATTTTTAACGGTTATTTGAGCACTTTCGCACACAACTGTATAATGACATTGGCCTTTAGTTATCTATCACATAGATTCCCTGGCCCCCTTTTTATGAAGAATAGTAACATGTAATTTCCTTCAACATGAGGGGAATTTATTCTCCCTTACAGAAAGATAAAATGGGAGCTATCTTTAGACAGCACATTGCATGCATCTGAATATTCAGTTATATAAGATATAAGGTATTTGCAGAATTCTCGGTACATGAATGAGATTCAATGTAAAAGGTTAAAGCGCTGGTAATTCAGAGGATGCGTCAGCTGGGCTGATCAGCTACACCCTTTAGGCCCCAGGTTTGAACCCCCGTGTTGATAATTTCGAAAATTTGAATGTCCCACATGAAAGTTTCATGTTTAGATTCTCAATTCAACTGTTCCATTTCCCAGCTCTCTCTCTCTCTCTCTCTCTCTCTCTCTCTCTCTCTCTCTCTCTCTCTCTCTCTCTCTCTCTCTCTCTCTCTCTCTCAGCAGTCGTGCAGCTCAGACTTGTTTTTCGTGCTCCTTTAGTGTCAACAGTCAAAACTTTTTTAGTCTTCTTTGTTGGTAGGTAGACTTTAGTGTACGTTTTTGGTGGGTATCTTTCATTATCCATAGCGCAAGGTATGTGTGCTTTCTGGTTTACTTTGTGTGTACAAGTGTTGTTTCCTTTGGCTTCATGGCCTGGCCTAGTGTGGGTAGGAACTTTACCTGGCTTTTGATTATCAGACACAGCTTCAACACAAGGCTTGAAAATTATTGTGCGTTTCGATTCTCGGACACAGCTTAATCCCCAACAAAGGCAAGATGAATAATGCTGTGCAATCTTGTGGGCTCTGACACTACCTCAGTTAATAAATTATTACAAACAGTCTCTATAAATTTCTCTTCTTAAGCTCGGGAACGGGTCTTTGTTTTTCAGTCAATTTTCCTAAAATGGAAATCCCCAAGTAAGAAGTAAATTTTGGATCAATTCTATGAATTGAGTAACGTAGTTTGTGCAGTATCTGTTCTTCATCGGCCGCAGGTCTATAATAACCTCTAACAAGCCATCCACCTTAGGATGAGGATTGATGCATGCCCACAAAATCTCAGCGCCTACATCAGCATCTGTATACCTGGTTGGATGTAATATATCTAAAAACTAAAACCCTACCTCTATCATTAACCTTGTATGTTCCTGGGGAATAAAAACTGATGTCCCTGTCTTTCCTAAATCTAACATAACCTTTAGGAGCATACTCTGACTTTTGAACCAAGTTTCAGTCACTTCGACAATAGCTCAGACATGTTCTGACAAAGAGGGTGACAGATATGCGAATTTTGATCTTTAACACTGAGATTAAACGAATAGACTTTCAGAGGCAGAATTTTTTTTTTACTATAGTGCACTACTATTTACAGTTTAAGGAATTTTGTTTGCTGTCTACTGGGTTGTGAAATGCGTAACCTTGCCTGTTTTTATTAAATACTTGTCTTAATGCCCCCTCCCTCCTACCGGAGGAGGAGCATTTAGTAATTGCTTTCTCCATGCATCCATGCGTGTATCCAACCACTTTTCATGTCTGAACTATAATTCACTTGTTCTTCAACTTGGATTAATGACAATTTTATACACAAGTGCAATTGAAAATAAAAGTGCGTCATGTACAAAAAGTAGGTCACTAGGTCCAGTATCTAGGTGACAGTGACATATTCCTGTAAAACCAAGTCCAGGCTATAATCCCTTTACTATGCAAGTTATATCAATGAAACTTTACACACAGATGCATCTCCACATAAGAGTGTGTCATGTACAAAAGTAGGCTACTAGATCAAATATCTGGGTCAGTGACATACCATTTCGAAATCGCACCTGTGCTGTAATTCTTTCACTGTTTAAAACTTACTTTCATGAAACTTCATACAAACATATATCTTGACCTAAAAGTGTGTCATGAAACAAAAGTAGGTTGCTAGGTCAAGTATGTGGGTTTCAGTGATACAATTGTATAAAAATATATTACACTTCGTGTACGGGTCGTAATTCTGCTGTCCTTCAAGTAAGATCAGTGAAACTTAAACACAGGTGCATCAACACATAAGGGTGTGTCATGAATCAAAAGTAGGTCACTAGATCAAGTTTCTGTGCCATAGTGACATATTGCTGTAAAATCATATCCTTGCTATAATTCATTTATTTTATTAGGTTTTATGAAACTTGACACCCACATATATCTAGGACTAATGGCGTGTCATGTACTAAGATTAGGTCACTAAGTCAAGTATCTGGGTCAAATTGACATATTCTTATAAAATCGTGTCCGGACTACAATTCCTTCACTATGCAACTTAGGTTAATAAAACTTTACATGTAGACGCTTCTATACATTAGAGTGTGTGATAAACAAAAGGTTGGTCGCTAGGTCAAGTATCTGGATGACAGTGACATTTCCTTATAAAATCGATCCCGGCTATTATTCCTTTACCACTTAACTTACCTTCAAGAAACTTAACGCACACATTTTTCTTGACCTAAAGGCGTGTCACGAAAGAAAAAATGGTCACTTGGTCAGGTATCTAGGTCTCCGCCTTCCGTGTCCAGGCTGAAACTCACTTGTTCTTCAACTCAGATTTATGAAATTTTACACACAGGTACATCTGAACGGCATGTTATGTGCCCAAGATATGTCACTAGGTGAAGTGTCTTGGTCACAGTAGATTAATGGAACTTTACACAGAGATGCAACTGTACAAAAGGGTGTTTCATGCACTAAAAGTAGGTCACTACGTTAAGTATCTAGATCACTGTTACATATCCTTGTAAAACCATGTCTGGGCTTTTATTTTATTTACTCCTGAACTTAGTTTCATGAAACTTGACACATATTCCCTACAGGGATGTCATAAAACAGGAAGGCTACTAGGTCAAGCATCTCCACTCTGTTCGCGTCTGAGCTATAACTCGCTTATTTCTCAACTTAGAGTTATGAAAGTTTATACATAGGTGCATCTGAACAGAAGGCTGTGTGACATACCATACGTAGGTAACTAGGTCAAGTATCTGGGTTACAGTGACATATTCTGATGAAATCATGTCCGCACTATAATTATTTTATTATTAATTACTTTTATGAAATTTGACGCACATATATATCTTGACCTAAAGATGTGTCATGAAACAAAAGTAGGTCACTAGGTCAAGTATCTGAGTCAGGGTGATATATGTATGTGAAACTACATTCTACTTCATGCCCGGGCTGTAATTCTGTTGTACTTGGACTTAGAATCATGAAACTGTACACACCCGTGTATCTGGACACAAGGGTGTGTCATGCAGACAAGTAGGCAACTAGGTAATGCATCTGGGTCACAGTATTAGAATATTTTGATTGACTATAATCATTCCAAAATGAGACCTGTAATTAGCAAGTTACAAATGAGGCGAGGGGTGCCTGGATCCTGCAGTCTTTGATTGCCTTTTAATCTGGGTTTTGGTTACTCGTCTCTTGTAAATTTTTCCTCAATTGAATGTCTTGTTCTCTCTCAAATTAGTCATATCTGGAATAACAAAGATTTTCTTTTTCTTTTTAGTATTGAAAATATCAGATGTGTATTGCCCAATTTTGGTGGCATTTCTGACAGCATTCTGTTGGTCTTCCAAGTCTTCAAACTGTGCCCTAATTGGCCTGTGCCGAGTATTCTGGTCTGCGTTACTATTTCCAGACACTGATGTCCTTTTACTCATTTTTTACTACTAATAGGAACATCCGTTTTCAAGGTAGGCCTAGCTCATTGGCTTTCACGGCGTTTGCTCCCAACGGATATTTTTCTGTGAGCTAGGGTTTTGTTGTTGTTGTTTTTTTTTTTTTGTAGATGCCCCTACAGGGTGACTGCCTGTCTCAAGTCAGGAGTGAAATTTGTTTCATCATTGATATTGGAAGAGAAATGTTGATGCTTTGGCCAGTCTGGAATCTCTTTGCTGTCATTGTTGGTTTTGGGTTTAATGAATATGGATCATGTTTTTCTGTCCTATTTGAAAATTACTTCATTGGCTATGTTGTGCTGTGGGCTTTGTTCTCCGACTCATAGTTATAGTGGAGGTAGAGTATAGTATATTTATAATGTTCCAGATTCATAAATATCACAAAAACGATGTAGGCCTACTTTACTCTTTTGCTGTAAACTTAGATGACTGACATTTTGGCAGAAGTAATGAAATTTGTCTTTTCGGTGGTTAGGCCTATACATTTAGAAAAAGGTGATAGGCCTAACAGGTCTCTTTTTATTTTTGGCAGAAGTAAAGAAAGAGTGTCTGCAGCTAATGATGAATATTTCTAAGGTTGAGAGAACCGGTTTACCCTTTTGCTGTAAACTTAGCTGACTGACAAGTCGGGAGAACTAAAAGGTGATAGGCCTAACAGGTCTCTTTTTATTTTTGGCAGAAGTAATGAAATTTGTCTTTTCGGTGGTTAGGCCGATACATTTAGAGAAAGATCTAGTGTCTGCAGTTAATGATGAATATTTCTAAGGTTGAGAGGACCGCTTTAAAACCAACAGTTACCTTTTATGGGTGACTGCCTGTCTCAAGTCAGGGGTGAAATTTGTTTCTTCATCATTGGAAGAGAAATGTTGATGCTTTGGCAAGTCTGAAAGCTCTTTGCTGTCATTATTGGGTTTGGAATTAATGTCATGTTTTTCTGGACTATTATATTGCCAATTGCGTACGTTTTCATTGCAATATTCAAACTTTGGTATTTCATTGATATTTTCCATTTAGAGCAAAATATTTATAGACTTGCAATTATTTTCCTATTTTCCTATTTTCCAATATAAGGGATCTGTGAAGCTTCGTGTCTGATAAATATTCGTTGTTATATATTGTGCAATGGTCAGTGAGCTTTTTCATGTGAATAATTAAGGTTTTTGGATGTGGAGTATATATATATATATATATATATATATATATATATATATATATATATATATATATATATATATATATATATATATATATATATATATTAATGTGCCGCGGTATAATATATTGTATATTTTTAGTAAAGGTTCCACAGCACAGAAGTATACACTTTTAAATGAAGTGATTCAAGTAAATATATACGTGACAAAAAAAGTTATTATTACGTGTGAATAAGATAATTTCCATGAATATGAATTGTACATTTTTCTTCGTTAAAGATATCTCCTTTGTGTCAAAGAAGAAATATTGTATTTACACGAATTTTGGTAATCGAGCTGACGAGTTTAAATGCATTGCAGATATTGAGTGTAATAGTAAGGATTTGAGTTCCGTGATTTCAGTTTCATGGAACTCAAGGACACGACGTGTGGTTAAATGAGCTGAGCTTGCCGGTGACGAGTCCTTTACTTCTGTCGACGTTTCCTGATCCAATAAATGATTAACGGTGGGCAACCTACGAGCTTCGTGTAACCATTAATACGGATATATATATATATATATTGTTTCTGAATATTGCCCTATATCTCACGGTAAGTCCAGCATGGTTCTATCGGCCTTATCATTTCAGATTGTTCTTTTTGTGGACAATTTTTGTTGCTTTGGTTACAAAGTGCCTTCGTGTTATAATACTGGAATACTGGGGCCCTTTTCATTTGACCCCTATTCCAAAACATTTTCCTTATTGATGATGCGTGTGAAAACAGGCATTGTTCTGATATCAAATGTCAGTATTGATGCTGAAGCTTAGTCGTTCGTTTCGATTCGATATTCCAAAACTTGGTCTTTAAACAACGAATTTACTTAATGCGTGTAGAATCAGTAGTACCCGTAGATGCATTTTTTGTACCACTATGCTGGTATATAAATTCATTATAACCAAAAAAAAGCAAATGCATTCTAATTGTACTGAAAGGTCCTATACTTGCATTTTGGTTTAAACATATTTATGTCAACAACGCCATTGGGAAAGAGGGCGGAGCCCTATATGAAATCGCTTTGCAAAGCAAAGAAAATGAGAAGTGGAGACAAGGTACAGTAAAACGCTACTATCAAAATAAACACCACTGCGAGTACACAAATAGAACGACAAAGCCACATAATAAAAGCTGTGGACAGTACAAGACGTCCACAGACAGCGAAAGATAATGGAGTAGGCCATCATCAACAAGCACAACTTAGTACTTTACCACCCATAGCTACTAATATTTTGCCCAAGACGCCGCCAGATATAAATTTGTGATTGGTTTTATGTTCTTTACATGCATTTATATTAATGGACAATGTATCTAGCAAGCTTCTTTAGGCGTTAATCAGAAATAGTTATTCAATTGCCAACCTGTCTGGCTGTTTTTGTATGCTGAAGCATACATCCACGTAGCATCACTTTCCTTACACTAGTGTGGACCATGCATGACAAACTGGGAATGTTCTTTTGCAGATACTGTAATTTATAGATGAGTCCAAGTTTACCTTTCAACCTGAAAGGTCCAGACATATTGATGACAGATCAATAATTTGGTACTAAATGCAGACATTCATACATTCATATTTATCTAATTTTAGACAAAAAAGGAAAATGAATCTATGAGGATAATAGGATATGATGTGACAGAAATTCATGAATGGCTCAACAAAGGGAGTACTTATCATAAAATGTGCAATTTTTTTTTCGGAAGCCAACAAGATGACGATTCCGCACTCACAAAGATGTGCAGGGTTTTTGTGCTTATACAACACTAATGCAAAATAGTCTTCTTAATGTCACACGAAAGTCGCATCATTGTCACGTGCTTAACTCCACTTGAAAAACAATTTCGGAAATATTGAGTAAATAATAAAGCTTTTTCAAAAACGGATCTCAATATTGTCGGGCGGGGGAGGGTCTTTCCTGAGTTAGGGGCCTTTGAAACCGAAATCAAAGTTCATTCAAGCATCAGAGATCCTGATTATTGAATGTTTTTTCCGACAATAAAAGTATGAGTTGTTTTTTCGTGTGTGTGTGTGTGTGTGTTTTGTTGGGGGGATGGGAGTGAGGGTGGGGTGGCGGCTCAAATTATATTTTAACGTGATTTATGTGATTTGGAGCTTTTGTCCTTGCTGTATGTCATCCATGTTTTAGGGGTGTGACTTTCCCCGCCTTTGGTCGAAAGGAATTGTAGTTGGGACCTAGACTTAAATGGTGCAGAGACTGCCGATCATACCACTAGCTCACCTGCTGAGAAGAAACTGAGACCTTCGTGGGTGAAGTTTTGAGGATGAAGCGATGTCAACGAGAAAGCAAGCAGAGCAATCGAGAATATTCAATACCCCCCACCCCCTTCCGTGTAGATACTTTAGAAAATTTGAATGTCCCACATGAAAGTTTCGTGTTTGTGTTTAGATTGTCTTTAATTCGACTGTTCCGTTCCACAGCTGCAATTTTGTAAGTCCTACACTTTCCTGCATGTTTGAATAGAACGGTGTACATGAATGCATTGACTAATCCACATGTGTTGAGAAGGAAAGGAATTAGAATAGCTGTGTCAGAGACCTCGGTATGCAATATAGCCAGTGTCCGAATGTTTAAGGTCATGTGAACATCAACATCGTCAAATGAACAGGTTAAAGACAAGTCCTCAAATGCAGGGAGAAACACATTTTATTTCGATAACGTGATGGGTGGCGGGTTTAAGCACTAGTATTTCTGCATCAAACCTAACCTCAAAACAATACCCGAGCCAGGTTTAAGTTTTATATGTTCATTATTAACACAAAGTTACCATCTCTCTCTCTCTCTCTCTCTCTCTCTCTCTCTCTCTCTCTCTCTCTCTCTCTCTCTCTCTCTCTCTCTCTCTCTCTCTCTCTCTCTCTCTCTCTCTCTCTCTCGCTCTCTCTCTCTCTCTCTCTCTCTCACTATGAGAACTTGAAGTTTGAATGATTTGATAAGCATGTTTTTGCGAAAAATATGAAATATACATTTTAATATGAATGTCATTTGTCAATTTTTTAAAAATTTTATTTACTTATTATTATAATTGTTATTATTATTATTATGATTATTATTATTATTATTATCATCATCATTATTTTATTTTTATTTATTTATTTATTTATTATTATTATTATTATTATTATTATTATTATTATTATTAATTATTATTATTCTTATTATTATTTATTTATTTATTTGTTTATTTTGCTTAAATATTTTGGAGGCAATGAAGTACATTTTTATTCCACATAAATGTATATGATAATAAATAATATTGTGAAGGGCAATCATGTTCCGCACCGTGCCCCTCCTATAGATCAGATCAAACTGCAAGGACCAGGCAAGCAAGAACAAAAACAATTGTCTGCAACTGTGACTTTTGAATAAATATTACACCTTTTCCAGCACACTGGTCAAACACAAAATCGTTTTTGAGTTTAAAGCAAAAAGAGAGACTAAATAAATTTTGTGACATCAAACTGCAGTGATGTTTCTAAGTGTGCTTTTATTTCGGACAAAATGTTGCCAGGTTGGATCTAGCGTCTGCTGGCCACTAGAGCAAAGTAAATAGTAAATAACCTCCATCTATCAACAGCGTTCCAACTTCCATTGCACAAAATTGCTCCGTTTGAGTTTTATTTGCTTTACCATAACTATTTCTTCCCTTACACAATGTAATGCTATCCCCTCAGTCCAAAACTTGGCACTCAAAATTGAAAGACAAATATTGGCAACACAGGAAACCAGACCACATCAAGGACAGATAGTTAACCAGGTCTATTTCTTTGCGTACTTTGTCGGTATCCATGTTAAGAATATTTACTAGGGAATTGTTTCATAAACATAAACTTGTTTTTGCTGACAATAGGAACAGCCATTCTATTGTGTCGTACCTATATGGACAAGTTAGTCTACGTGGACATGACAAGATTTAAAATGTCCAACCAAAGCTTTGGCCATAGTACAAAAACGATAGAAGCAGTGAAACTATACAATTAAATACAGAACTTTTAAAATGGAGCAGGGGCAAGAACCAAATCGGGTTCAGGTGGCATGTATTGAATGTCCAAGGCCACAGAACAGCATACTCCGTTTAGTATACAAGAATACCAAGCTTTGAAGTTGACTCCGTATATCAGCAATTTTTATAACCGTGAGATGACATAGAATTTGAATCTCAGCAATAAAATAATTGAAAATGCAAGAAGCATGTCAAATATTTGTATATGGTCTGCAGAGCCACAGTCTTGTGTATTTGGCAATCTTCATTGGATTTTCATAGCAAATAAGCTATTGCCATTTTGCAAAGTGACGGAGCGTTATCACTTAAAAACTTAAAGATTGGGGATGTTATCAGGTAGAAGTAACTTAAAATGGGATATTATCCCGGGAATTACAATTATATAGATTATTGAGAAATATATATATATATATATATATATATATATATATATATATATATATATATATATATAGAGGGATTTAAATTCCCTTTAAATTCTCAAACTAATCTGAAGCTTCTGCATGGGCTATTTCGGATACATATATCCTGATGAAATCAAATATTGATTTATCTTTAAATTTGTTCAAGTTTTAAAATAGGAATTCTGAATGTTCGTTATCAATAATTTTATCAATGATGACTAAATTGACAGCGTCCTGCATTCACCAATGTTCACTATGATAGGTATTAACTTTATGTGTTAAGTAAGCCACAGTTCCATGTTTGATTTGACTACTTGTAAGTTTTTTTTATATCAAAGGATGTGGCAGTCCAATGGTAGACTCAGGAGTGCGTAGCAATCAAGGTATGGTAGCCACTGTAGATTCCACAGGATAAGTCAATCAGAAGATGACTGGGTCAGTCAATGATACACTGAAACAGGAGCCGTGAAAGTTGCAAACAATCCCAAAGACTCTACCACGCAAGGCATAGCCTCGAAAATATTGGCAAGGCCCAGAATAGGCATGTTATAACGGCGTGGAAATATTATGCATATGCCTTGCCCAAGGAACCAACCGAACCATGCAAGGTAAAACCTCGCCAACATCGATAAGGCACAGGCTCAACACACACAAAATTTCCGGTTCGGATTCATTGCAGTTTATACGTCCAATTGCATCTTCTTATCACCGATTGACGGTAATAACACGATTATTTCAGGTCGACACTCATCTGCATCACCCAGAAGGGATCTAATTTACCAAGACGATGATCCTTCATTAAAGCTGTTATAGTGAAAATTATATTAGGTGAAGAAGGGTTGCAATGTCATATTGAAGAATCGGTGGTAAGAATAATACCCACTTGTCTGGTATTTTATACTTTTATAGCCAATGTGATGTTGTTTACTCATTAATGTCAGCATATTCACCTTTTACCAAACTAGTACATCTGGTGTGGCAGGCGTGTGCCAATGTGAACAAAGTACGATCAAATTTCTTACCGGTTAGGTTGTGTGTCGATTTTAGGCTCCTTTATCAGGTCATCAATGTCTTGTCACGAACAATATCCATTGAGCTGAAAAAACAGCTACTCTGACATACAGTAAATGGTGTGAAACATTTAAAGAGATTGTGAGGGCATAATAAACTTAATCTTGCGAACTGTTACCAAACAGAGCATTTGATGTTTACTTCTATTTAAGATTATGAACACATTCTAAAGAAAACCAATTGTTCATAAGTAAAACTACCAAAAGGATCTCTGTACAAAGTCCATTATGCTTATTTATGCAACACGGTGGATTTGGAATTTATCCTTTAGATTACTTGCAGCTGTTTCTAATGCATCTATATTCATTGAATTAATACCATGTTACAATATCTGATTCAAATCTACTCCTTTTTTATATATGCATGTAGTGTCATTACAGGGTGATGGATTCCAAAGATTGGAACAGAAGTTCCAAAGCTCAGGAAAAGCTACTATAGCATTATGAATCACTGAGAAGGAAAACATTTTAGACTGGACAAAGTGTTATATCGCAGTGTACGGAATAGCTTTTTTGCAACCATCTTATATAGCGTGAAATGAGCTGGTTTGTTTATAAGTCAGATGCTGCAAATCTTATTTGATATATACTCTTCCATTAAAAGTATGGTCTTTAAACTGCTCTTATACCATTTTAAGGGAGAGAAATCACAGAACACTTTATAAATATGAGGTACACTGTTGTTTGGGGTTTTCCAACAAAATTATGAACTGTTTTTGATAATCAGAGAAGAGGGAAATTGTCATTCATTCACCTGCACAATTCACCAGGAATAATAGCTACAATCAAGCGGCTCTTAACTAAACATGATGGAACTAAATGAAACAAAGGGGGTAATTGCGCTTACAAAAAAATAATTCTAACTGTAGATGGCATGTCTAGACACGTATTATGAAAGTCATGCATTTATTTACTGTACTTAATTGGTATAAACCTTGTTTATTTGCAGTGACATATATGATGGTCTAATTAAAATGTGTGCTACCGTTGTCCAAAATGTGAATAATATTAGATTGGGTTTCACTATAGTCTCTCGTTTTAACTGTTCCAAGTAACGGGCAGATGAGGTTCTGAATTAAAACTGTGATTTCGGAAATAAAACGGTATGCTGCTTTTATTGGCTTATTACGTACATTTCCCTGATTGCCAAACACTGTGCATATTGGTACTTTTGTATAAAGTGCCTCAGTTTCCACCTATCAAGCAAATTATTCCATTTTCTAACATTATACATTCCTTGCCATTGTCGCCATTCACGTGTGAAAAGGAATCAGTGTGTGCTATATTATGAAGGGAACTCCTGAATCATGGTCAACCAATCCTAGTGCAGACGGGAGGGCAATCACAAAAGCAGACACTGGTTCTAATACCTAAAACTGAGAAAAGAACAAAAAATGAAACGTTAAATAAATGAATAACGTTAACGATCTAAATAATAAACAAAAGAACAATTCATAGACCTGTTAAAAGGTAGCATCCCAGTATAGTTTGGTATTCGACATTTTTACAAGAATTTGTTGGTCGCCTGAAAAAAAAAAAAACTTACAACTGAGTTAACAATTTTTGAAAAGCATATAAGAAGCAGGAAAATAAAATAATTAAATGGTCACACTTAACAGCTGATACTGGTACACTGGTCATCGAACCCACAAACATAGTACTCTTGTCAGATAATGTCTTGTTTTCTCTATCAGTTTTATCCACTATTCTTGCATTATAAAACGGTTCATATATCTATGGACATCTGTAGTATAAAAGACGTCCTGACCGTTTGAAAGCATGGATATAAAAGATCAAACACAATAACAATGTCCTGATAAGTAAGGGTCATTTCCATATTTAAACCTCGAAGGATCTTCAATAAAAATCTTTAAACACAGACCCATACCCAGGAAGTAAGTTGCCACAGAGCGATAACCATATATATATGATTTATCATGCCAGAGTAGTGGATCAAACTGATAGAGAAAACAAGACATGTATATATATATATTTGTATTTGTGTCTTTTTGCCCAGAACCACTTCCTAGTAGTCAATATCCTATTCCGCAGTTCGAACTCTTTACTCTCCATAAGCTAACCTGTCCCTGTCTAACCTGTATACATA
>OZ026620.1:77730111-77763674 GCA_964020975.1 Hermodice carunculata | reverse complement strand
TGGGGCACATTCCCAAATTAAATTTTGATCGGTTTCTAGAAAGCTATATGTTTCAGCACCACTATCAACAGTGATGTCCGCTGAATGGAAAATCCCTCGGTCGTGTTCTTCACTCAAAAATTTTGTGAAATCTGGTCGCAAAAAAAGTTAATCATTTAAAAATCAGCGATGGTCAACTGTCTCATTCTGCCCACCCGTGGGGCAATGTGAAAAAATTTGTTGGGCACTCTGAAAAAGCATTTACGAACACACAACAACTAAGACTTTATATTGCGTAAAAATTGATGTATTGGCAACATTCAATTAGGGCAATGGTATGAAATGAACTTTGATTTTAAATTTTTTATTGAAACACATCTACCAGCTTGTCTAAACTGACATGTCTCACAGTGTTCCTGAATTATGCTGTGTCGTTGTACCCCGTCATGACATGTCTTTAGCAAGGCATCCAAGGTATGGCGTGATTTACAAGATATCAACATATTATCGCTTATAAATTATATTTTTTCCGTAAATCAAGAAAGTAAATTTTCACGCAATTTTGCACATTTAATTTTAAGTGTCATACCGTCTGCTGTGATGATGACAGCTACAATGGCTGCTCAAAGCAGCAGGCTTATTTCTTCTTTCACTGCCAGAGATATAGGCATGTACATTGCGTCTCTTTAAAGAGAAGTGGGACCTTTCGCGTGGTTCTAATCACAGAAAATACCATTGTACAATCTCTGTTCTCTGCCTTTTTTTCGTTCCAGTGACTCTCTATAATTATACCTAACTTTAATTAATATTGTCACGCTCGATTCATAATTTGGAAAATCCGTGGCGTTAACAGTCAAATGAATTTATGAATGGGTCATCAGCGAGAGCACAATCAAGCATATTTCACAGCCTTGAATTCCCCAGACATGCTATTTTACTGGTGGGGGCTGCTTGCCTGATATTAGGCGAAGACAACTCACTTGAATCATGAAGTCAAGACACTTCACAGTGAAATATCCAGTTTTAGACACAAAAATCTGTTTCATTCCGATTCCAGCCATTTGTGTACACAAAATTGTAAAAATCTCATTTTTTGCTAAAGCGCATTTCTAGCAAATCTGAAAACGAAAAATTATCTAGGAGAAAACAAATGCAACTAATAGCAATACCCGACCTTTTTTTTTTTATTGGCTGATGCAGTTAGCAGGACTTAATATCCGCTGGCTTCATATCAACCTGAGATTGGAAACAAGTATTATCCATCATATAACAATGAAAACAGTGATTACTGTAAAATCACGTCAATGACAGGAAAAATATTGATATATATAGTTACATATAATGTCGTCATTTCCTTGGGTGCTTTATATTGGGGGTTTGGGGTTCACCACACTTATTGCATTTGTAGACATGTGGGCCTAAGAATCACGAGACCCGACACCAGGTACCACTACCATATGACACGAGTCTAATGTTGTATAATATTTCTCGAAGTTAGGATAATTATATTTTAAGCGCATTATGCACCAGAAATGTTTTTGTATTTTCCCTTTATTTTTGACCCTTAATATGCGCTAGAATGCAGGATTGTACTAACGTGTAGCAAATATTTTCGGGGGGGGGGGGGGGAAGAGGCATGCCCCCACCCCCGCCCCACCCACAGGGTCGCGCCTTAATTTGTCACTCACTTCATTTTCAGATTCTCACTCCAGCACACACACACACACACACACCCCTTTTGACAAATTATGGATACGCCACTGGCCTATGTAGGCCTAATTAGGCCTATGTCCTTAGGGATGATGTTTTCCTCCTCCAATTTGGGGCATATAATTAATAAATAATCATAATAATTGAATATATATATATCCTGGGTAGCTCTATCACAGCTGTCTTCCTATGGCTCTAACTGGCAAGATGTTATCCCACTAACCCGAGCTGGATGAACGCCTACATGTAGGAGGAAGACAGGAGAACACGGAGAAAAAAAAGCCACGAGAGCTCAGCAGGTGTAGGGTAGAGCGTATACAACGGAACGATGATTAGGAGCTTCCTAGAATGAAAAAGTTCCGCTGGTAGAATCGAACCCGAGTCGCAGAAGTGACAGTCCAGTGCGTTGACACTTACAACACCAAGGCTAATTAATGGACAAATAGACCTTCAAACCAATCGGCTTTCGGACCAATGGACCCTCGGATCACTGGGCCTTTGGAGCAATGGGCCTACGACTATCGCCACGTGACATTCTAAGCCACTTCCTGTTTTGGACTCCTTCGTTACACAGGCGCTTGTAATGTTCAGTCAGTCAAGCATATGCTTGCCTGTAGGGGCGGGCGGGGGGGGGGGTACTGACGGGTAGAGAGGATGACCCTAGAATACTTAGAGGTTATTCCATGGCTAAATCAATATCCTACCCGGTACAGTTCCCCCCGAGAGCCTGTATAGGCCTACTGCCGAGACCCGAAGGGTCGAGGGAGGATAGAGCTCGACAGGGAACTGTACAGGGTAGGAGACTAATTAAGCCATGAAATGATCTTTGTATCCTAAATGTATTACCATCCGGTGTAAATACAGCCCTGGTTATCATTATTGTTTATTGGGTTGGTATGGGAGCATGAGCTTCGGTATTTCGGCGCAAGGTGGCTCGAAATGAGGCTAAAATGAGCACATGGGGGCTTTTCCTTGTATAGCCAATTAGGTGTGAGCAGCCACAAGTTCCTAATTATAAATTCATAAATATCACCCTCAAAAATGGTTACTAGAGATTCTCAGACACAGACCCTGATTATAAATTCAGAAATATCAACCTGAAGATTGCTACGAGGTTGATATTTATGAAGTTATAATTAGGAGGTCTGTGAGAATAATGTTCTCTAATTGGCCGTACAGGAACTGAATGCCTACGAACCAGGGGTGATAGGATTATGAGCCTGGCTCTCTTTTGTCCAAATTTAAACGTATTGGACGATATCTGGGTGAGGCTGGCTGCCCTGGGACTGAGGATCTGCATTCCATAGCCTGGGCCTATTTACATCGAATGGAAATATAAAGGTTATCACCTGGTTGTAGCTGTATCAGTCCCCCCATGAACTCCCTCAAATAGAGACACTTGACTGTTTGTGTGCCCACTTCACAGTATTAATCTTGACACGATCGCTTGTTAGAACATTAAGGATTGTACGAAAGAGTGTTCAAATTTTTTATGTACAAATCAATGTAGGCCAATGTTTTATTGTTTCGTGTGACCTATATTGATTGACATATACCCAAATTTGAAGTACAGGTGCATTTCCATGCAGAGGTGCACGTACTCTGTTAGAATTCATCTGTTCTTTTGTCACTCAACAGGTGAAAAACAGTGGCAGGACTAGGGTTGATTTGCTTTACACAATTTCTGTCCGAGTGTCCGCAAGGAAGTACTCTTTGAAAGGATCCACTTAGCTATGGTCACTCATAAAAATCGCCATAAACATACCAAGAGTTTATCTGTCTATTTGCTTTCAAGCTACTGTGTATAATAGATTTTTAAGTTTTCACTACCTATTAACATAATTTGAAATGTTATAACTATAAGTCATTACTCTTTAGATGCGACTTTATCAATAACACACATAAAGGAACTAAACTTACACATACACTGAACATTATATCATAGATTTAAATATATTGAACATTGAAATTGTGCAGTCCACTTCTTGTAATTAACATAAGAAAAATGTTATATAGTTGGACGTAATGTTATTTGAATGCGTTCTAAATCACAACTCTGTAAAATGGAAGATAGAAAATTTATGTTTAAGATACTTTTCAAGAAATTAAACATTTAAGTTGTCATTGTTTCAAATGAGCTTTTTGGAGACTATAAGCACAATCGTCGTATCACTGGATGTACTTATATCACAGACCTGGACGTTGGAATCGGAATGTTATCTATCTCTTTGAAATTTTTTGAAGATATTGAACATTATGTTTTAAATGCTTCTAATTAACATATATTATAATACTTCGATTTAGGTCATATATTCAGTTGAAGCACAATTGTCAACAAACATGTAAGTCTATGTTGCAATTTTGTGTTGATCTATCATACTTTTGCCTCTTAGAGATCTTGACAAATGGAAATCGAGGACATAATTTAACCTTCAGGGGTATACCAATGCCAAATTTAAGTCGTCGTGTAATGCAGGGCTGTCTCCATGCCAAACTTCAGTTTCTATTTAAGCATCGGAGAATAATTCCAAACAAGATGTGACCGCCAAAAATGAAGAGAAGAGAGAGAGAAAGAGACAGACAGACAGACAGACAGACAGACAGGCAGGCAGGCAGGCAGACAGACAGACAGACAGACAGACAGAAAGAAAGAAAGAAAGAAAGAGAAAGAAAGAAAGAAAGAAAAATATCTCAGCTCTGACTGGGGATGGAAGCAGCACAAGGGTCGGGAATACAGGCTCTTATTATAACCTGGATACACAAACAGTCGTCCTCAGATACAGTTATAAATTATTATTGTTATATATCAAAATAGCATAAAATTTGAATAATACGGCCCGATTGGCGTAAATCCCATATTGTGTCCGTGGCCAAGCAGTTATTACAGGTAATGGAATGACGTGGGAGATACTGACTTGTGACCTCTTTATGCAAATATCAGTTGAACAGAAGCAATTATATCGCCTGGAAATATTCAGATCAGGCAAAACAACCCCAAGGGTACCTCATTCAAGGGGAAAGACGGTGTTGTACATCTTACCGCGTCCCTGATTCAAGCTTTGAACTCTCCATTTCAAGCGCAGTCACCAGGCCCGTTACCAGGTCAGAATTTAGGTGGTTCAGAAAACATGAAGGTGGAACTGTGAGGTAGCATGGAGCGACCGAGGTTTGTGGGTGGGTGAGTGGGTGAGGGGAGGGGGGTGTTTTCCCCGCTTCCCAAGGTAGAAAAAGTAAACATGTTCCCAAGGGTCCTGAGGTCTTTCCAGAGCGGCGTAAAGGGACAGTTCCCTTCGAATTCTGGCAGCATTTTACTTTCTGTCCCATCATACAGAAATCCTTCCTATTTTCTGAACTTTTTACTAGTAATTATTTTGAAACAGTCATTTTCTGTACGCTGTATTGGCCCAAAATTATTTGCTGCATTAGTGTAATCCCCCATCTCCACCCCACCCCAACACCTATTGTAGTTCATTGTGTCTGTGTGCCAACACAGACAAAGGTCATCTCAAATGTCAAGGTCATGTCAAGGTCAAAGGTCAGTGTTAGATCAAAATGTCATTTTAAAGCCAAAATGTCATTTTAAAGGTCAAGGACCACTTCAGGGAGAGGTCTTCTCAAGGTCAAAGGTCTTTTCAAGGCCAAAGGCAACTTTCGATGGTGGCTCTCTTCTAACCATACCTTGGTCAATTTTTATCCAATTTTGACCATGCTGGGCTCAAATTGTAGCTATTGTCACACTGCACATTTTTGAAGTCTCGTGTTTTTATAATGAGAGGTCATACTTTTCAAAATTATGCAAATGAGGGTGATTACAGTTTTAAATCTTCAATATCTTATATACTATAGTAGATCCTGTTCCAAGTGCATAGGAGTTTGATCATAGCAAGGCAAAGGTTATCTCAAATGTCTAGGTCATGTCAAGGTCAAAGGCCAATTTTAGGTCAAAGTATCATTTTAAAAGTCAAAGTTCACTTCCGGTAGAGGTCATCTCCAGGTCAAAGGCCACTTTCGATGGTGGCTTTCTTCTGGCCATAACTTGGTCAATTTTTATCCAATTTTGATCATGTTGGGCTCAAATTGTGGCTATTGCAACACTGAACATTTTGAGAATTACATGTGACCGTTAAAGGTCAAAGGTCAATGTCATCTGGACCTTTGAAAGTTTCACCCAGCCATAACTCGGCCAATTTCCATCCAATTCGAATCATGTTGGACTTAAATTGTGAGTATTGTAACACTGTACATATTTGCAATTTACATGTGACCTTTAAAGGTTAAAGGTCAAAGGTCAAGGTCATTTGGACTTGGAAATTTTTATCCAGGCATATGCTTAATGGAATGTGAAGTACCAAAGCACAAAAATTATACAATTTAACATTTACAACTTTTGAAGGCACACAAACATATTTGCTTTGAAGCGAATCTTCTTTTCTAGTGTATTTCCTGTATTTTTATGAATTATTCAACACTACTTCAGCTTTCACAACTTTTTTTCACGTGCTCATCAGATGAATCACAACAACAAACGTACCTGTAATATCTACAGTCTTTTCATTCTGCTTTAGTCATATCATATGGGGGATTAAAACTTCCTAATGCTACCAATTAGTGTGATTGGCTAAAATACATAAACTCTGGCAATATGATAATAAAATCCAACACCATGACAAATACACCGGTACACCTGGTGCATTTTGGTCACTGGTCCGAACAGCCTCGCCGCTTGGTGTGGTCAGATTTGTTGGACAGAGGATTCACGTTCTTTGTAAATTTACCTGTTGTGTGGTCAGTTTTTCTGTGCCTAAAAGGGAGGCCAAATACAACAAGCACCACTGTATTTGAAAACTGTTAACCCTCCTTTGAAAGACCATCCCCAGGACAAGCCCAAAATGATCACATACAGCAGCTGGTCTCTTCGTGTGGGGTCATATAATTTTTTTAAAATAGTGCCATGGATCTCATAATCATGTGGTCGTAATGGACAGGTAGTCTGCGATATCTTTTTTCTTTTCTTTTTTTTTTTTTTTTTTTCTCGAAGAAAGAACTTTTTTTAATATAGGAACGTTGTCTTTATTTGCAAGAGATGTAAAGAGACACTTGATGCGCTGCCCGTTGACTGGCATCAAATATAACCTATGAGCACCGATGTCGAGTGTTTAAACATGTGAGGTGTAGCTGACCTGGAACTTTGATAAGTGTTATCAAACTACCAGCTACCATTCTGGTCAAGTCAGAAGTGGAGATCTAGAGCCAATAGTTCTTCAGTAAAAGTAAATGTGAAAGTGCCTACTAGTACTGTAGGCAGATGCCTACTGGGCAGGGTCACCAAGAATTTAACATACACTCCATCCTGATTTGCCACATCAAGACTCCTCCCGTTTTTTTTTTAACCTGAATTTTATGTTATTTCGACTTACGTATCCATATTTTTCTGTTGCTGGACATGAGGAACAAACAATTTTCTAACTGTGACCTAAAGCATGGGTTGTTAACTGATCCAAGCAAACATGTAAAAAGTTCAATGAACCCTCATTATGACACGTCCTGCCAATAAACTGCAAAAAGAAAAAAAAAACTCTTTCTTCCTCGCTCTTTCTTCCTTCCTTCGTTTCTTTCTTCCTTCCTTCCTTCCTTCTTTCTCTCTTTCTTTCTTTCTTTCTGTCTTTCTTTCTTTACGACCATGTTTGTCCTGAGTTTTTGTCGGATACTTTCATTCCATAAACGACCCAACTTGCCGTGGTGACTGACCTACCAGTGAAATTACACATATCGGTCGAAAAAGCCATAATGTTTAAAATTGTGCAAATTAGAGGCAAGTAAAATGTTGAAAGCTCCATATCTTCCAACTATTGCGATAGACATAAAACTTGAATGTGCGTGTGGAGGTTTGTGACACCTGCCAATATAATGTAGAGTAAACGAAATGCTAATTAGAAACATTGGAAAATGTAAAAGTTGAATATCTCCAAAAGTGTTATAGATAGATATGCTATTCCCACTTAATTTTATAGGTGTGTGGCAAAGCTGCATCCAATGAAACATGAACCAAAATTGTATGATTTTAATTTATGCAAATTAGGTGAATATGCAAAATTGAACTCTTGAATAGCTTATAAACTATTATAGACAGAGGTGCCGTTCCAACTTCAATTCATGGGTTTGTGACATAGCCGCATCCAATGAACCGTGTTCTAAAATTGTAAAATTATAATTTATGCAAATCAGGTGAATAGATAGAGTTTAAATCATGAATAACTTCAAAACTATCATACATACAGGTAGCAGTCCAACTTCCATTTGTATGTTTATGACATAACTGCATCCAATGAACCATGAACCAAAGTTGTAGGCTTTTATTTTTGTGCAGGTTAGTCAAATACGGAAAATTAGAATCTTGAATATCTTCAAAACTATTCTAGATAGGGGTGTCATTTAAACTTCAGCCTGTAAGTTTTGTGTGGTCACATCCAATGAACCAAGGACCAAAAGTTATAGTATTTTAATTTATGCAGATAGGCCAATGCACAAAATTTAGATTATGTTGAACAATGGCAAACTGTTGCATTTCAAATTGTTCTCATTTTGAAGGTATCCGAACAGATTTGCTGTGATGCAAATTGGCTTTTCTAGTAAAATTTGCATTCGCATGAACCTCTCAAACAGAGACACTTGACTGTTTGTGTGCCCACTTCACAGTACATGTACTAATCTTGATACGGTCGCCTGACAGAATAGTAACAGATGGATTGTACGGAAGAAATAACCTTACTGGGCAAATTTTGAATGTACAAATCTGTGTAGGGCAGTATTTTTTGTTTCGTGTGACCTATATTGATTTACATATAACCAAATTTGAAGTATATAACTGTATTTCCATGCAGAGGTGCACGTACTCTGTTAGAATTCATCTGTACTTTTGTCACTCATTAGGTGAAAACGGTGGCAGAACTTCGCCTCCTCGCTGAAAAATAAGGTATGTTGCATGGTTCCTTGGCGAGCACGCATATGATCTCGGACAGGCCATTGGTGAATTTTTTGACCAAACATGTGAAACATATTTGGTATAGGCTTGGCATTACAGGACACAGTCACTTAATGACTTCTCGGAATGACATATTGTATGAACGTTCTAAATGTACCTCTTGTAAATAGACCTCCTCCAATGTATATACTGTATATAATTTTGTAGGGGAGTTTGGTAAAGCCACAAAATAACACGTGATGGTGCTCTCTTGACTTAAACTTACAGATGGGGTCAAACCAACCGAGCCGGGGCACGCTGCGGCGTACTTGTAACGTCTGCGCAGCTTTGCCCCCCCCCCCCCCCCCCCCGTCACTCTGCGGGGGTCCCCCCCCCCCCAGGTACAAACCCACATATCCAGGAGCATGGAATACTGGTGAATTGAAAATCTTGTAACTGACTTGTACATCCATACTGTGGTAATACCTGATTTTTTTCCTTAATGATGACGCTGGAAGCTATATGTTCTGCATTGTATATGAAACATGTATAATGTACATGTCCTTACGTTTTCTAGAGTTTTGTCCCAATGAGTGGTTTATCTCTAGTTTTGATGAGGAGGACATAAATTATTACTTATAGTTTATACTTATTTTAACATACAAAGATCATTTGATTGATAATAATGATGCCTGATTATTTGTATATGTTTTGGACGCATCATGGAATTTCCCTGTAAAGGGGAAGTTTTCCTTATAAATTATTATTATTATTATTATTATCATCATCATCATCATCATCATCATCATTATTATTATTATTACTTGAGTAGATTTGCTTTACACAATTTCTGTCCGTGTGTCCACAAGGAAGAACTTTTTGAAAGGATCCACTTAGCTATGGTCACTCATAAAAATCGCCATAAACATACAAAGAGTTTATCTATCTACTTGCTTTGAAGCTGCTGTGTATAAGAGATATCAAAGTTTTAATTACCTATTAGCATAATTTGAAATGTTATAACTATAAGTCATTACTGTTTACATGTGACTTTATCAATAACATACATGCACATGAAAAAAACTAAAATTATACACACATTTCTCATAGCTTTAAAGATATTGAATATTTAAATTGTACAATCCACTTATTGTAATTAATATAAGTAAAATATTATAAAGTTTGACGTAATGTTACTTGAATGCGTTCTAAATCACAACTCTGTAAGTGGAAAATGGAAAAATGTATGTTTAAGATATTTTTCAAAAAAGAAATAAACATTGAAGTTGACATTATTCCAAATGAGCTTTTTTAAGACTATAACCTCGATCATCGTTTCACTTGATGTACTTATATCACAGACCTGAACATTGGAATTGGAATGTTATCTAACTCTATGATACTTTGAAGATATTGAACAATAATTTTTAATTGCTGCTAATTAACATAAACTTTAATACTGTGATTTAGGTCATATCTTCACTTAAAGCGCAATTGTCAAAAAATATGTAAGTCAATGTTGCAATTTTCCGTTGATCTATTGTACTTTTGCCTCTTAGGCAGCCTCCAGTCGCTATGTTTCCGATGTTGGCGCTGCTCATCAAAGGACAGATTTTACTCATGAAGATATGAGACTTTCAAATTCTATTTCAATATGATTTGCATAATTTTATAGATCTTGACAAATGGAAATCCAATACATCAATTAATTTCACTTTCAGGGCTATATCAATGTCAATTCTTAGTCCCCGTGTAATACAGAGCTGTCTCCATGCCAAAATTCCGTTTCTATTTAAGCCTCCGAATTAACTCCGAACAAGATGTCACGGCCAAAAAAAGAAAGAGAGAGAGAGAGAGAGAGAGAGAGAGAGAGAGAGAGAGAGAGAGAGAGAGAGAGAGGGGGGAAAGAAAGAAAGAAAGAAAGAAAGAAAGAAAGAAAGAAAGACAGAAGAGAGAAGACAGAAAAAAAAGACAGAAAGAAAGAAAATGGGAAAACCACCAGGTCTATGTTCACACACAGACGTAACTACAGTGGGTTCAAAACAACTGCACATGGCCGCATATAATTACAAATAACACAAATAGTTCTGATATATCGATGAAATCATGAAGTCATCAACATTGATGTAGAGCAGTACTGTCACTAGAGAAGCTTTGAAGGTAGTAATTATCACCTGTGACTTCTTGTGTCAATAAAAGAATTACTTGCGATTATCTGTGATTCTGAGCAGGGTTCAAGACGTAACTGTGATCTGTGAAAGTTGTATTTTGGGATAAACTATGAATTGACGGGGGGGGGGGCTTGCCCCATTCACCCCCAACAGAAAATAAATAAATAAATAAAAAGAGGAGGAGGAGATAAAGTTGTCTGTTCTGTGGTGTACGAGCACTGGACCACGTGCTTTTGTTTATTCACGTAAATGTTCAATATTATGTCCAATCAGAAGCGCTCGTTCGGATCGGTGCGTGACAGTTTAACCCAGCCAGGAAGAGACTTGATACAAACCTCCACTAGCAGGTTTATTTTTAGTGTCGCTGGTATAAGGGGAAACCCTCCTAATACGCATGCGTTCATACAGATTTTGCGGGAAAGTTTAAAAATAGCCATGTAAACATTAGTCGCACGTTGCACTGAGACCCCTTTGATAGGGTCCCCTGGCCCTGCTAAACTGAAAAATTGCGTCACCTCTCTATTAAAATATTTGATTGCGAAAGGTCTATTGCCAGTATTGGGATTATTGCCATCAAGAACAGCAGTGCCCACTAAATCTGTTCCTCAGGCAACCATTTATGTGGCTTCTATGTGGAACCTTTTTAACATCAAAAAGCAAAACATTACAATTTAACAAATGAGCAACAACTGTGTACCAAACAGTTAAACACCGCAGGACTTAGCAATATGGTCTGGACAATTTATGGACTATGGTGCTAAGATTTTGGAACACTTTGTTGGGGATGGGTCGGTGAGTGGACAGAAGTTTAACTGTAAAACAACAGAGGCGCATGAAATGCAAAGTTAAGTACTTGGCTCATGCAATTTTTATGATTTACAGTATCGTTGTACAGGTCTGTGTCTTAGGTTTTGTTGTTTTTTTTTTTTGTTTTTTTTTGTTTGTTTTTTTTTGTTTGTTTTTTGTTTTTTTTTGGGGGGGGGGGGTGTTTTTTGTTTTTTATGCTTTACTACATGTGTGCTAAAATATTATTTTAATGTGATATTGAGTTGACATGACTATGTGTTACATACTTTTATATGATTTGTCTTTGTTTTATACTAAGGGCATAAGGCAAAAATAAAATAAATCAATAAAACCACAAACAAAAATAGGGCCAAATGCATTGTGAGTCCTTAAGCAGTTTTAAGTAGAAACCTTATAAACCAATAAAAACAGCAGTTGTGCTTTGACTTTGTGCAATGACAATCAGTACTTGCCTTTCCATACCTTTGCATGAACTGTTCCAGCTTTAACATTTTTAGTGTTCAAATTATCAACCAGACGAATGTTTCTGTGATTTCTGTCATTTTATTGTGCTTGGGTATAATATTTTTTATTTTACACTTCATATGTTAAGTCTCGGTGTTTTTATCATACCAAGTTAGTAGTTGTCACCCCATACGCCATTTGTATTTCAATCACTGATATTACCATGTGGCTAGCGTTTTTGCAGCGAAAACTAAATTTAGATAAAAGTATTGTACTGTACATGTATTGTAATTCCCAATATCTGGTCATTTGAATGATGATGTTGATGCTTAAAAATTACAACTATCAAATAGACTCTTATATCCCCCCCCCCCAAGTATTGGTATTTCACCTCAAAATATAGTAAAACTTTCATACCTGACTCGTATACTTAATATTTTACCTATTTTACCTGAGAATACAATTGCACTTCGATACTTGACTGATAATGTTTGTATCTTTTAACTGCAAATCAGGCTGACTCTTCTCTTACTTATGTATACTGAGTGTTTCACCTGTTTCCCCTGAGAATACAATTGCATTTTGATGCCTGGCTCACAAATTTTGCATGATTTATCTACAAACCATGCCAAGCAGATTAATACTCTCATGTTATATACATGTATATACATATGTGTGTGATTAGTATTTCACCTGAGAGTACAATAGGAAAGGTAGGAATTAGCTCTAAGGTGTGTATTCGCCTCAATACACAACTGAATACACAAACTTTTGGACGGGTAGAGCCGTGTACTCCCAGTAGTTCGTATTTTAAAGCAAACTTAAATAAACTAGTCAGTTATGTAGCTGTGGTTATATGATTTTTGTGAGGTATTTGGTTATGCCTCTTAATCTACTGTCTGAAATTTGATGTTTCTATGTGCTGTAGTTTTCATGTTATTAAGTTGCAAGTAACAATGTAAAATAATGGGAATACATAACCCTAGCCCTCCCCTGACTGCAGTGCCCTCTTTAAGGCAGTTCTTGAACCTTATGTTCTTGCCCTTGCCTATTGCACTTGGATATCTGACTAACAACGTTTCTTTCTTTTTTCTGCAAACCATGAAAGCAGGTAAACATCTCTTATATTTGTACAATTGGCATTTTCATCTCACAATGCAATTGTACTCTGATACCTGGCTCACAAGTTTTGTATCTTTTTTTTTTTTTTTTTTTACAAACCATGAGCAACAGGTAAAGTCTTCCCTTGTATTTCTGAAACTAGCACTTCATCTATGTCACCTGCTGATACGAGGGCAGTTTCATACTTGGCTGACAAGGTTTGTGTCATTTTGCCTAGAAATCATGGGAAGCTGGTAGATATCCCTTACATAAGCTATAATTAGTACTTTGTCTTTCTCATCTATTTTACCTGAGAATACAACTGCACTTTGATACCTGACTCAAAATGTTTGCATCTCTTTTCTACAAACCATGGGAAGCAGGTATAATCTTCTCTTATATATCTTTAATATAAGGGCCCTTTAATACCTGACTGGACAAGGTTTGTATCTTTTTTCTACAAACCAAGAGAAGCGGGTAGAATCTTCCCTTATGTTTCTGTATTAGCATTTCCCCAATTTCACAGGAGAATGCAATTGTCCTTTGATACCTGACTTAGAAGGTTTGTATCTTTTTATCTACAAACCATGAGAAGCAGGTACAGTCTCCTTTTATGTTTCTGTTATAGCATTTCATCTACTTCGCCTCGGAACACAATTGTGCTTTGATGCCTGACTCACAAGGTTTGTATTTTTTTTTTTTTTTTTTTTTTTTTTTTTTTTTTTTGTACAATCATGGGAATCAGGTAGAATTTGCCCTTATGTTTCTTAAGTAGGATTGCACCTGCTTTACCTGAAAATACAATTGGGCTTTGATACCTGGCTTGTAACGTTTGTTTCTCTTTCTACAAACCAGCGAAAGCAGGTATAATGTTCCCTAATATTTCTGTATCAGTATTTCACCTGTTTCACCAGAGAATACAATAATATTGCATTTTTAAACCTGCCTCACAAGCTTTGAATATTTTTTCTACAAACCAGTGGAATCAGGTTAACTCTTCCCTAATATTTCTGCATTAGTTTTTTACATATTTCAAGTGAGTATATAATTGTAGTTTGATACCTGACACACAAGGTTTGTATCTTTTTCTACAAACCACGGGAAGCAGGTAGACTTTTCCCTCATATTTCTGTTGTAGTTTTTCATCTATTTCACCTGAGTACATAGTTGTACTTTGATACACGACTCACAAGGTTTGTACCTTTTTTCTACAAACAATGTGAAACAGGTAGAATTTTCTTTTTAATTTCTGTATTAGTATGTCACCTACTTTACCTGAGAATGCTATTGTACTTTGATACCTGTCTCAAAATGTTTGTACCTTTTTTCTACAAACTATGTGAAGCAGGTAGACTGTTCCCTTATATTTCTGTATTAGTTTTTACCATATTTCAACACAATATATAATTGTACTTTGATACTTGACTCTCAAGGTTTGTACCTTTTTTCTACGAAACATGGGAAGCAGGTATAGTCTTCCCTTAGATTTCTGCATTAGTATTTCACCTAATTCACCTGAGAATACAATTATATTTTGATACCTGGCTCACAAGGTTTGTATCTTTTTTTTCTACAAACCATGGGAAGTAGGTAGAATCTTCTTTTTTTCTGTATTAGTACTTCCCCTATTTCACCCGAGATTAGAATTGTACTTTGTTACGTAACTCACAAGGTTTGTATCTTTTTTGTAGAAACCATGGGAAGCGGTTAGCCTCTTCCTTTATTTCTCTGTAGTAGTATTTCCCTATTTCACCTGAAAAATAATTGCAGTTTGATACCTGACTAACAAGGTTTCTATCTCTTTCCGCAACCCACGGGAAGCTGCTAACATCTTCCCTGATATGTCTGTATTAGTATTTCCCCTATTTCACATAAGAATGCAATTGTACTTTGATCCATGATTTACAAGGTTTCCATTTTTTCTCTACAAACCATCAGAAGCGAGTAGAATCTTCCCTTATGTTTCTGTAATAGCATTTCATCTACTTCAACTGAGAATACAATTGTGCTTCGATACCTGACTCACAAGGTTTGCATCTTTTTTCTACAAACCATGGGAAGCAGGTATAATTTTCCACAAACCATGGGAAGCAGGTATAATTTTCCCTTATACTTCTTTATTAGTATTTCAACTATTTCATCTGAGAATACAATTATTGTACTTTGATACCTGGCTCACAAAGTCATTATCTTTCTTTCACAAACCATGGAAAGCAGATGGACTATTTTGTATTTCTGTATTAGTTTTTCACATATTTCAACTGAGTATATCATTGTAGTTTGATACCTGACTCACAAGGTTTGTATCTTTTTCTACAAACCATGGTAAGCTGGTAGAATCTTTTTTTTCTGTATTAGTTTTTCACCTATTTCACCTGAGTACATAGTTGCACTTTGATACCTAACGCACAAGGTTTGTACCTTTTTCCTACAAACCATGGGAAGCAGGTAGTCTTCCCTTATTTTTCTGTATTAGGAGTTCACAAAGTTCACCTGAGAATACAGTTATATTTCCATACCTGGCTCACAAGGTTTGTATTTTTTTTTCTACAGACCATGGGCAGTAGGTAGAAACTTCTTTTTTATTTCTGTATTGGCATTTCACTTATTTCATTTGAGAATACAGCTGTACTTTGATACCTGACTCACAAGGTTTGTATTTTTTTCTACTAACCATGGGAAGCAGGTCGACTCTTCCCTTATATCTGTATGGATATATAGTATTTCACCCTTTTCACCTAAGAATGCGATTGTACTTTGATACCTGGCTCACAAGTTGGCTTAAAAGGTTCATCTTTTTCTACCAACCTTGGGAAGTAGGTACAGTGAAACCAATTTTGAGAGACCACTGTAATGAAAGACCACATGCCCTTTAAGACCATATTTCCAAAATCCCTTTAGTTATCTTTTCCATGTTATTGAACCGCCATTGAGACCACCTGCCTTATGTGACCACTTTAAGCCTGCCCTATGGGTGGCCTCTCTTAACAGGTTTCATTGGATGGTCATCTCTTATTTTTCTATATTTGTTTCACTTTTTTCACATGAAAACACTATCACATATGGATACCCGACTCACAAGGTTTGTATCTTTTTTCTACCTTACTGACAAGGCTTGTATCTTTTTTTCAAACACCATAAAAGTAGGCAGCCTGTTTTCTTATATATTTGTTTTTAATATTTCCCCTATGTAAGCTGAGAATACAACTGCACCTTGATACTTGGAATGATGATGTCTGTATCTTTTTTCCATATCCATACTTAGAATTTCATCCGAGAATACAATTATACTTTGATACCTGTCTGAGATGGTTTATATCTTTTTCCTACACTATCTACAGACCATGGAAGCAGGTGAAGAGGTTAGACTGATCTTTAATAATTGTATTTCAACTATTTCCCCCAGAAAAGTACAGTGTGCTTTGTTACCTGATCTCCAAAGTTTGCATCTTTGTTCCTACAAACGACAGGAAGCATGTAGACTTTTGTATCATATATCTGTCATTAATTTCATATACATTTTACAAAAGAAAACAAAAAACAAAAACAAAAGCAACAACAAAAAAAAACAAAAACAAAAACAAAAACAAAACAAAATAAAAACAAAAACAAAACCAAAACAAAACAAAAAACAAACAAACAAACAAACAAACAAACAAACAAACAAACAAACCCAAAGCATATATCTTTTATGAAACATCGCCATTTCACAATCACAATGTGCAATCAGTTTCATGTCAATATAACACCATGTCAAATCGAGCTCCTTGCATTATTAATTTGGGAAAAAAAGAAGATATAGTCTTGCCTGATCAAACTGTTAGAAAGCTACTAGACAACTTATGTGATATATGCCTAGCCAAAAAAATCCCATGTCTGTTATTTCATGATACTGTTGTCTTGCAAAAGGTGCAAGTGTGCTCTACCCAGTGTGAAATACATATAGACTACATACATCAGACGGTGGAACCAAAGACAACAGGCTCAACGAAATAACAAAGCCCATAACCTTTCCTTCAAATGCAAGCCCTTATACCAAACTATCACATTTCATTGTGTATCACTATTTGTGCGCATGGACACACAGGGGTTAACAATCACATACAAGGTCTACATGCCAAGCAAGTGTTTTACACAATGTTGTCGAATTCTTTTTTCTCAACCATTTAATCTTTCTTTGACACGACCACATGTGCACCAAAATTATTAGGCGTTATTGTGTACTGGGTTGTGTATTCAGCTGAATACACCTAAATTGCCAATTGTGGCCCCTCCAATATTTCATCACAAAGTCATTATTCCAAATATTAGTCTATTTGGCAAATGTGGTCATGCAAGATGACTGCAACATTGTTCATTGTGTGTCCATCTTGTAAGTCAGGTGTCAAAGTAGAATTGTATTCTCAGGTTAAATAGGGGAAATACTGATACAGAAATAAAAAGGAAGATTTACCTACTTCCCAGGGCTTGTACAAAAATAATACACACTTTGTAAGCCAGGTATCAAAATATAATTGTATTCTCAGGTGCATTAGGTGAAATACTAATACAGAAATATAAGGGAAGACTATACCTGCTTCCCATGGCTTGTTGAAAAAGGTACAAACCTTGACCGTCAGGTATCGGAGTACAATAGCATTCTCAGGCAAAGTAGGTGACATACTTATACAGAATTGAAAAAGAAAATTCTACCTGCTTCCTATGGTTTGTAAAAAATAATACAAACCTTGTGAGCCAGGTATCAAAATATTAGTGTATTCTCATGTGACTTAGGTGAAATATTAATACAAAAATGTAAGAGATGACTATACCTGCTTCCCATGGTTTGTTGAAAAAAGGTACAAACCTTGTGAGTCATGTATCGAAATACATTTGTACAATTGCATTTTCATGTGCAATAGGGGAAATACTAAAACAGACATATCAAGGAAGTCGGTACCTGCCTCCCATGGGTTGCAGAAAGAGATATAAACCTTGTGAGTCATGTAACAAAGTACTATTGTAATCTCAGGTAAAAGACAAATACAAAAATATAAGGGAAGAGTCTACCTGCTTCCCATGGTTTGTAGAAAAAAATACAAATCTTGTAAGTCAGGTAACAAAGTACTATTGTAATCTCAGGTGAAATGCTAATACAGAAATGTAAGGGAAGAGTCTACCTGCTTCCCATGGTTCGTAGAAAAAAGGAGGTACAAACCCTGTCAGTCAGGTATCAAAGCACAATTGTATTCTCATGTGAAATAAGTGAAATACAATAACAGAAACATAGGGAAAGATTCTACCCGTTTCACATAGTTTGTAGAAAATAGGATACAAACCTTGTGAGTCAGGTGTCAAAGTACAATTGCATTCGCAGGTGAAATTGGGGAAAAACTATTACAGAAAGAAAGACAAAGATTCTATTTACTTCCCATGGTTTGTAGAAAAATAACACAAACCTTGTCAGCCAGGTATCAAAATATAAGTATACTCTCGGGTGAATTAGGTGAAATACTAATACAGAAATATAAGGAAAGACTATACATGTTTCCCATGGTTTGTTGAAAGAAGGTACAAACCTTGGGAGTCAGGTATCAAAGTACAATAGCATTCTCATGCGAAGTAGGTGACATACTAATACAGACATGAAACTGAAGATTCTACCTGCTTCCCATGGGTTGTAGAAAAAGATACAAACCTTGCGGGTCAGGTATCAAACTTCAATGATATACTCAGTTGAAATATATGAAAAACTAATACAGAAATATAAGGGAAAAGTCTACCTGCTTCCCATCGTTTGTAGAAAAAAATACAAAAGTTGTAAGTCAGGTATCAAAGCACAATTGTATTCCCATGTGAAACAAATGAAATGCTAATAAAGGAACATGGGGTAAAAATTCTACCCGCTTCTCATGGTTTTAAGAAATAAAGATACAAACCTTGTAAGTCACATATAAATTTGCGATTGTATTCTCAGTAGAAATAGGGGAAATACTAACACAGAAATAAAAACGGAGATTCTACCTACTCTCCGTGGTTTGTAGAAAAATAAAACAAACCTTGTGAGCCAGGTATTAAAATATAAGTGTATTCTCATGTGAATTAGGTGAAATACTAATACAGAAATCTAAGGGAAGAGTATACCTGCTTCCCATGGTTTGTTGAAAAAAGGTACAAACCTTGAGAGTCAGGTATCAAAGTACAAAAGCAATCTCACGCAAAGTAGGTGACACACTGATACAGAAAATTTTGAAAAAGAATATTCTACCTGCTTACCATGGTTTGTAGAAAAAGATACAAACCTTGCGGGTCAGGTATCACACTTCAATGATATACTCAGTTGAAATATATGGAAAACTAATACAGAACTAAGAAAGATGATTTGCTGCATAGCATATAAGTGCGTCTTCAAATCATATTGGTATGGCAATGTACAACTATTCCATAACACAGGGATAGAAGTTGGAATGACATCTCTATCTATTATAGCTTTGAAATTATTCAAGATTTAAAATTTCTAATGGTGCTATTGAGCATAATTTAAATTGCAACATCTTTTGCTTTAGATTCATTACATGCGCAACGGTCAATAACTCCCTAGTAGAAGTTAAAATGACATGTATATCTAGGGTAGTTTTGAAGATATTCAAGTTTTAAAATGTCCAATGCTGCTAATTAGCATAATTGAAATTGCTACAACTTTTTGTTTTAAGTCCATCAAATGTGCACTGGTCAATAACCCCCTAGTAGAAGTTAGAATGACATCTCTATCTATCATACTTTTGAAGATATTCGAGATTTAAAATTTCAAATGCCTCTAATGTGCATGATTTTAAACATCTTCATTCCTCTGCATAAAACGGCCAAACTCCTTGTATGGAGGTACAATCATGCCAAGTTTGGAGTTTGTATGTATAAAAGTGTCCAAGAATGTGTCTGACAAATTTGCTGGTAAAGAAAGAAAGAAAGAAAGAAAGAAAGAAAGAAAGAAAGAAAGAAAGAAAGAAAGAAAGAAAGAAAGAAAGAAAGAAAGAAAGAAAGAAAGAAAGAAAGAAAGAAAGAAAGAAAGAAAGAAAGAAAGAAAGAAAGAAAGAAAGAAAGAAAGAAAGAAAGAAAGAAAGAAAGAAAGAAAGAAAAGTGTGTGTTGACACACACACACTTTAAATATAAGGGAAGAGTCTACCTGCTCCCCAAGGTTTGCAGAAAAAAGTTACAAACCTTTGGGGGGGGGGGGGGGGGTCTTCTTTGATTAATTTATGAACACAAATATAAAGAAATCCCAGGTTAAGAAGTTCTATTTAGTTTCCATTTGTTCCGATAAACAAGATGTTTCTTGTGCTACGCTACAAAATAGATAATTTTTCTCGCTGAATGCGACCAATTTAATGTAACACAGTGAAGTGATATAGCTACTAGGTGACCACGCGACTTGCTACGGTATGACACTGCGACAGAGTTGATTCGCAACCAAGCTGAAAGCGACGAACTGTTAGTGTTACAGATTCGTTTTATACAGGTCAGCTATTCAAGTGAATGAAACTTAGCAAACACAAGAACTTAAACACTCACTCCCACAAAATAAAGACAACTACATCAATGTCAACACAAAATGCAGTAGGCATACTGTTACAAGAAAGTGACCAAAGTGACCATTTCTGTGAGTGAAAATGACAGCCACACCAACATTCACAACTCTTCAACTCTGCATCAGCTTCAGCGCTACACCACACTGTTTGAGATAGAATGGATGATTATTATAATATTGGGTAAAAAAAAAATAGCTCGGCCCGCTACACAGCCTATATTATGGCCCTGTTTACGGAAAATGAACATGGGTACAATTTTCTGTGATGATATTATCCAATTTAGCAGATGTTTGCGGTTCGCTGGGTGGTACACCCATGCCTAGTCACATTAGGAATCCCCAAACAGCTCGTCATATCCGGTTGTGACGCCATCAGCGACCCTAAAACTAAAACTGCTTGCGGAGGTTTGTATCAAGTCTCTTCGACCCAGCCAAGGAAGAGACTTATGCAAAGAACAACACAAACAGCATACAGGTTATCTTCGTCGGTTTAACAGTCGGCAGCAGTGACAACACTAGAGAAATGTGTCAGTTATCGTAGCAGGTAAGCGAATGTGGGATACATTGACAGCAGCTGAGGGTGGAGACTTCCCCGACATGGATGGAAGGTCTGACTGGCTACAAATGTGAAAGACCGTTTCAATGAATGAGCGCTGTCTGTTGTGACTTCTGATTTTCTAAACTTTAACTAAGACTTCCACATGAATCACGAGACACGACAGAGCTGCGTAAATATTGTGTATTAAACTTACCAGGGACCTGCTATACCGACTATTTTCAGTTTATCTTTCAGGGTTGCAGTTCAGAATTAAAAAACCTACTCCTTTGTTAATTCCTCGTGATGTATTTGTAGGCCAGCCAACAAGTTTTTTTTTTTTTTTTTAATTTAGTACTGGAAACGAAAATGGCGCATCAAAAATACAAGGTTGGAACATTCAATTTTTTATCAAACGACAAAAAAAAAAAAAAAAGTATCTGAAATTGTTTTTAAATAGACTGAACAAAGCAAACAACTGGTGGGTAACGGACAAAAAAACAGAAATGCAAGGGAAAAAAGTAATAAAAGTTTGCTTTAAAGACCAGCGGCGGCCTATCCCATGGCATCACAGGGACAACCAGCAGAATGGTTGTCGTCATATTATGGTCAATACGAACCCATTCATACCGACCACCAAAGTTACTGTCCACCGAAAATATCCTAATGGCCTAATCAGTATTTTCGATGGACAGTGATTGTGGCAGTCGGTATGAATGGGTTTGTATCGACCAGAAATATGATGACAACCATTATGATCTATACGGACCGATCCATACTGACCACCAAAGTCACTGTCCACCGAAAATACCCTAATGGCCTTATCAGTATTTTCGGTGGACAGTGACTGTGGCGGTCAATATGAAGGGTTATATCGACTGGAAGTATGATGACAATCATTATGGTCGATACGAACCCATTCATACTGACCACCAACGTCACTGTCCACCGAAAATACCCTAATGGCCTAATCAGTATTTTTGGTGGACAGTGACTGTAGCTGTCAGTATGAATGGGGTTGTGTTGACCAGAAATATGATAACAAGCATTCTGCCGGTTGCTCCTGTGACATACACCATATATATGAAAATTATCTGGACATCGCGTACAGAAAAGATCATAGGGTGGCACTGACAAAGTTTCGGGTGAGTGGCAACAAGCTTGAGAAAGAGAAGGGCAGATAAATAAGAGACCATACAATCCAAGAAAGGACAGAAGGTGTCAACATTGCAAAACATTAATTGAAGAGGTAGTGGGGGAGAAGATGCATTTCTTGCTTGAGGGCCCCCTGGTGGAAGACCTGAGAGCTGAATGCTGGAAAACAAGAAATAGTATGAGCCAAGAACAGCAAGTCGTGTACCTAATGACTAGTAAAAGAGCATCCATAGAAGGGGTAACTCAGCTTTGTGCTGAAAAATAATCGTAATGCTGCACCAATTATACCATGAACTGTAGAGTGCTTTTTTTTTTTTTTCATTATTATTATTTTTTCTTAAGATCTGTGATTACACATTTTACATTATATGTACTCATGGACAGGTACATCCATGTGTGTACTTTTTCTTGATGTATTGTTTCACCTGGCCCCTAGAGGGTGTGTATGTGAATCAAGTCTTTGTATAGATCTTTGTATTATACAGTGAAACCTCATTATAACGACACTCGGATATCTGACATATTCAGTATAATGGCACAAATTTTCATGGGAAAAGATATATTTTCCTCATAATTTGACTCACTTATCTGACATATTGAGTTATCCAACACATTTCTTAGGGAACAGATGGTGTCATTATAATGAGGTTTCACTGTACCACACACTATAGGCTAAGACATGCATGATCACAACAGGCATGTTGCAGTCATGAAGAATAAAGGCAGAGGATTAGATTAATTTTTACAACAAACTCAATAGTTAATTTTACTTAAATAAAGTCAAAGTTTATATGACGTAGGTACTTTTTAAAGAAAGTATGGTAGTTGCCCATATAACTTAACATACCACTTTGTATCTGGTTTGCCTGTCTGTAAAATGTGTGTTCCTATTCTGGATATAGGGACATTCAGGATAAAGATTTAAAAATTCATGCAGAATATCTGGCAAAACAATCTATTAAAAACATGCAAGAAACATATTTTCACTTACCGTGAAAGTTGTAGATGTGCACAATTATAAAACTAAAGATGTGGAACATTCATTAAATTGTGTACTTCTTAGCTGCAAGACCAGCAAAGTGACGTCTATTGGCACATCTGAGATTCCACAAAGTAAACATTGAGAATATTTTTCTCCCTCGAGTAAGTCTTCTGTATGTATGAAATAGTGTACCAATATTACCTTGAAAGTTAATTAAAGTCTATTTATTAAAGGTTATTTAAAATGCTATCAACAAAGGAACATATGGAGAACAGGTACCTTGATGATATTATAAATGTTTAAAATAAATGCTGATGTGCCATCACCACTAGTATGGAAACATCACATGGTGGGGTCATTTGGCACTTGGCTATGGTCATCATTCCCATGGCCGTGTCTTCTTAATTGTCCAGGTATTTGAAATAGCGTCGGTGATTTCACCATCGGCACGGAGCTTCAGAACATTATGATCTTGACATGCTCAAACTGGCTTATCAGGACCTCCAGGTCCTTGCACATCCTATATTGTTTTGCTGTGGATTGATTTATTGAGTCACTGCTTGGAGTAGCCAAACTGATGTATTTAAAACTTTTCATGTCAGAGATCTTTGTTGTTTAAGGATCTCTCAGCATATTGATACATGATCTTAGACAGATCCGATTTTTTTTTTACTGGCGAGACACCAACAAGTGTTTTGTAAGCTGTCTGTTCTCAGTGCAGCCATGATCAAGCTGATATGGAGATATGCTGTACCACCTCCACATAGATTGCACTTGGCTTTTTAACAGAAGTTGGATATGTTTTCTGAGTAACTTTGCTGTTGAAATTGTTGACAGCAGTAGTGATATTGTTTACAAAACTCAAACAGCAGTCAATGGATTTTTATTATTTAATAAAATAATTATGGACCTTTCAGTGGATAGACATGCTGTAGATATCGACCAGAAAAACCAATGTCGGTATCACATTATGTCTATCCACTGAAAAGTCCATAATTGTTTAGTATCATTGGCCACACACCTATGTTGCAGATGATTGTATATACAGTGGTATCCTCCACCCCTCCCATCCCAAATGTTCCAGAATTGTGGACTCACAAGAAGGGTATAATATATACAGTGGTACCTGCTGTATCTGGCCACCCCTTCAGCCAAGAAAAAGTGGCCACATACAGCAGGTGACCTGTCACTGCAGGTAAATAAACTCCGATGTCCAAGCCCAGTGGCCACACAAAGCAATGTGGCTGCTCATGGCAGCGGTTGCATACAGCAGGTACCGCTGTATGTGTGTGATAAGTAACAAAAATCATGATAAGTAACAAAAAATTCTCCATAAGATGTTTTTTTTTACCTGGTTTTTACTGGCATTGCAAAAATAGATAGGCCTACTGGCATGGATAGGTGGCTGCATGCTGTATAATGCAGAATTTGCATTGAAATCAAACCAGCTCTTCATATTTCCCTGGAACTTAAATATATCTCGATGTCATAATTAGGTACTAGTATGTCTGCATTTTGACCCAGCTGCTTTTCATTGTACCTCTTGCAAAGTACCAGGTTGTGTTGTGCAATCCTGTTGGACAGAATTGGCAAATGGATTTCAAATGGTCTGTTTTTGATATTTATCAAGTAACTGGGAATACAGAATATCTTTCACTAAAACTGCACTGTGCCGCTGTGGTATTATCAAGGTTAGATTACTTCAATACAATTTGTGCTATTGATGATAGAGCTAATATATTCCTCACACTTATTACCGGCAGTTGTATGCGAGACACAATGTCCAAAATTATACATTTCTCTAACACTTCACTGTGCACCTGATCCACAAACCTATTATTCTTGCATCTAGCTCACAGTGTCACATACAATTGGCACATAAATTTTCAAGGTCATACTGGCCTTTGTTCTTGAGATATTAGTGCTTAAACTATCACTCACAATTGAAAATTATATTTACTTCAAATTCCCGTTTGTACATCATAATGACAAAAATAGAATCTTCATACCTTTGATCTGTGTTTGGTCTGAAAAAAGTTACACGTGTTATATTTGAGAAAATATGATGGATCTTGAATGTTGAAGGAAAAACTAGGAGGACTTAAGTCGAAAGAAACTGTGCAGTTGTTTTTCTGAACATACATGTATAATGTTGCACTTGAACATGGATTATGGTCATGTAAAGTTAATTTTTAATTTTCCTAAAATCCTTTGATATCAACAGCCACAGTCAATCACACGCCTGCCCCCAGTTTCCATAGATGAAAAATAAGAGCTTCGGATTCCCTCTTTTTAACTAAATCAAGTATCATTACAAAGGTCATATGCATGCCCATATGTGAAATTCTAAGTGTGAGCCACTGAAAACAGATGATTTCACGATGGAGTTGCTACATTTAGATGTAGAGCAAATGCAACTAGGGCAAGGCCAAAAATCATGATTGTCCTCCTCTGTAACACCTGACCGGTTTCTACACTGCTGTCTCGCATCAGAGGCTGGTGTAACGGTCATGCATACATGCCTTCTATAGTTGGGTGTGACATACATGTAACTAATGTCAAGGTGTATGTTTCACATCCTTGGTCTTGCATGACAATAGTCAAAATTGACATAGTTGTCATGTTTAAGCCCATTTGCAGTGCACCATGGGTACAAATGGATGTCACAACTGTGACACTCATTGTACCCAGATGACCTCTGGTCATCTTAAAAAGTGTATTGTGGCACTGCCGCCACCGCCAGTGACTGGCAGTGGTGTGATGTCACAGCCTGTACCCTCAATAGAGATTTTTCACGACTCGTTGGCTCTGTGGAACAGATGTTTCATAAGCATGTAAAGGTTGTGTTTAATAGTAGGCATTAAAAAAATCATTTAGATGTAGGCTATATAGACCCTTGTATCCTTCTTGCTTCATGAATACATATATTGGGGCCATAAATCAGTTTATTTACATGTTATTGTCAATGTTTTTAGTGTAAATGGGTGAAAAAGTAGAAGGGTGAAAGCATATTACTACTGCACATGTGTCTGCCAAATGACTGCGTCAAATATTTATTAAAGTACCATATCGAAATATCTGATTTGTCATTCTATGAAAACTAAATCATTCAACATGTACCCAGTCACAGGCAAGCATATATACGTGTATGCAGCAGGTACCTGACCCAATAGGCAAGGGCAAGAAGAGAAGGTTCAGGAACTGCCTAAAAGAGGGCACTGCGGTCGGGGGAGGGCTAGAGCTGTGTATTCACATTACTTTACATTGTAATTTTCAACTTAACAACTTGAAAACTACTGCACATAGAAACACCAAATTTGCATGTAAACAAAAGTCAATTTGATTGAACTATGAAAAGTGCAAATTAATACTACCATGGAATTATAGCAGTATGTTTATTTCCTTTTTTCCCTCCAGAGGACGCAGTTTGAGCAAGCCAGCAGGGATGGACACCAGTAAAAGCTTGTCTGTGTTAATTGTGGCCATGGTGTCTTGTGTCACGGTGCTGCATGCAGTCAACACAACATGGCCCCCACCACCAGTATGGACTGACAAGCCTAAGATGGGTAAGACTATGTTAAAGTAAACCACAAATATAAAGCAGTCATAACATGGATAGCAGGAAAACAAAAACAGTGTATAATGCCTGTTGTATGTTCCATTTCCTTGTTATGTGTGTCTAATATGAGAGTGCAGATGCATATCAGTACACCGGTACCTGCTGTACATGTGTGTGGCCTCTGAGTCCGGCACCAAAAAGTGACCATGTACAGCAGGTGACCTGTCATTGCAGGTAAATTAACAAAGAAATTGACTCTTGTGCCCACAAACATGACTACAAAGAGCAGATAACCTCTCACAGCAGGTACCATTATATATATTACATCATCGTGTAAACATTTGCTCTTACAGTGTCCAGGTACATGTGATGAAAAAAACAACTGATCTTCAGAGAGAGCATTGTGCAGAAGTACTTGAATGAAATGTTATTCCATTAGGAATTATAATACTGTATGTGTTACATGGTGTAGGCATGACTGACAAACCAGCTGAGCTCATAGGATGGGTGGCTATGTGTCATCCGTCACTCCATCCATCTGTTCACATTTCACATTTTAAAGTTCTCCAAAACTGTCAGGCAGATTCAAATCAATCTCGATGGGGATATACCGTGGGTGGGTCTCTGCTGAATTGGGTCAAATGGTTACACTTCAGCAATTTTTAGATTTTCATGAGTTTTTCGTTCAATTTTTGAAAAAAATCTTTAAAAAATCTTTGTCATGGGCCAGTTGCTTTGAATACCTTAATTTCCTAGACAGGTGGCGCTGTGTGTTTTTTCCTATTTTTTATAATTTTTTGTGGGAATTTGCTATGTTTTACTTCTTGTCTAAAACTGTCACTCAGATTGTTCTGAAACTATGAGGAAGTGTTGCTTTTGGGAGTGTGAAACAAAATTTTCAGTAAGTCACATGATGATACTCTGTATTCCTGATTTTTAATGAATTTTTCAATTGGTGCGCCTGTCGGGTAATGCAAGCACTGATGTGAGACAATCAGTGTGCAATGGAGTCACTTTTTTTTTTTTTTTTACTTTCTCCAAAATCCTTATCCCCAAGACCAGAGTGGGACTTATTATGGATTGAATATCAAGGTCAGCTGTGGATGGGCTGTTCACCCTGCCCTCTTGTGTTTACTTCAGTGCTCTTCAATTGTGCATTTTAAATTTGCTGATAATTTCACATTTTCATTTACAGCTAGGTATCTGGCTCACTATGCAGACTGGTGCACAGTGTCTTCACTTTCTGTCAAATTTGGGGGCCTGCCATTTGGGGATATGCTGTCTTTTGTTGACGGTCCATTAAACAAGAGCACAGGGACACCATATTTTTACCTTGGTACCCTGATGGACACTGTTCATAACTTGCAAGCAAATAACACAGTGTCCGTATCTATTGTGCTGGCGGAGTCAAAGTATTGTAAGGAGAAAGGCTGGGACCCCATGAGCCCCCTCTGTGCCAAGTTAGGACTCTTTGGAAAGGTGAGTACAGGTGTCAAAGGTAACTAGGGAATAGGGAACAGTCATAGACCTGGACATGCTTGAGTATAATTTGGGTAAACATGTTAAGTCAGACTCCATATAGTGTGGATAACCATGTTAATGATAATGGGGCATTCATGTTGTGTAATATTGGTTATGTTATAATGATCAGGGTGAGAAAAACTGTTTAGAAATTACTTGTCTGTAGGACAAGTGACACAAAATTTGCACTTGTCCTCCCTCATAATACCACTTGTGCTAGTGAAGCAAACCAAAGTTTTGGTTTAAAAAACGTTTTAATGGAAATCATTATGTCACAAAGTGAGTTTTTGTGTCTGTTGTGCCAACACAATTTGAAGTTTAACATAATGAATTTTGCCAATGAAAATACTTGTCCATGGGAAGGTGAAATTTGAAAGTCACTTGTACTCAAGGATTTCATTTGTCCCAGACAATAGGATCATGGACATTTTCACACCCTGAATGCAGTATAGGGTGCATAGCACCCTGAATGCAGGTAATTGTGCAAATGTGGACATTTATGTTATAATGTGGGCAGTTGTGTTAATGGGGACATTTATGTTGAAATAGAATGTATTGTATAGTATGGATAATTATGTTAATGGGGACATTCTATAAGATAGATAGATAGCTAGATAGATAGATAGATAGATAGATAGATAGATAGATAGATAGATAGATAGATAGATAGATAGATAGATAGATAGATAGATAGATAGATAGATAGATAGATAGATAGATAGATAGATAGATAGATAGATAGATAGATAGATAGATAGATAGATAGATAGATAGATAGATAGATAGATAGATAGATAGATAGATAGATAGATAGATAGATAGATAGATAGATAGATAGATAGATAGATAGATAGATAGATAGATAGATAGATAGATAGATAGATAGATAGATAGATAGATAGATAGATAGATAGATAGATAGATAGAGGGTAACCTGATAAACAAATTGTTTATCTTCCTCAGGGCCCTCCAATAAATACAAATACAGTAAAATACATACAATAAAATACACACAATAAATATAAATACAATAAGATACATGCCAATAAGGATGTGGGTTTATATAGGGGGACCCCCAGGAACAGCTGGCTAAGATTGAATTGTTACACTATTACATGTGTGATATGCAAAATCATGTTAGTGGGGACATTAAAGTTGTATTTATAACTGGGTAATCCTGTAAATAGAGACATATATATATATATATATATATAAACTACTCAAAACTTATAACTCTCCACTTATTTACTTGTATATAATTACATAATGAACAAATATTTTGGAATTTAAGTATCATATATTTTATCTTCATACTCTTGGTACAGCGTTAACAGAAAAACAACCATCTGAAGGAGTCGATGCTTCACTGCACATGACTGGTTTTAAGTGAAAGTCAAAATTTGAAGTTCGCAACATTAGATTCAATGAAACCTGAAGTAGGTAATCAAGTTGTTTTTTTCACAGAAGACTTGTCTCAATGATTTGATCATCAACGCATCACAGTATGCTTGTTGAACCATGGTAAAGTCAATATTCTCTCGGTTGCTATGGCACTGCTGGCGCCTTCTCCTCATGCTGTATACAAGCTTACAAAGGTAAGCGTGAGGCAAATTGTCCCATTCCTGCTGAACTAAACGGCGCAGATCATCAATAGTTGAAGCAGCGCTCATCTGAGGGTATACCTTCTGCTTCAGCTGACTCCAGACATGCTCTATTGGATTCAGATCCGGGGGACAGGCTGGCCACTCCATCACCTCAACACCCTCATTAGCAAGGAAGCCCTAGACAACACGGGACACATGTGGTCTTGCGTTGTCTTGCATTTGCATGAACTCGTCCCCGATGGCACTAGCATACTGGATAACGCGAGGTTGTAGGATGTCAGTAATGTACCTCCTGGAATTCAAGGTTCCATCAATGAACACCAGCTCTGTCTTTCCGTCTGCTGATATGCCTCCCCACACCATGATGCTGCCTCCTCCGAATGGGACAGTGGGCTTGACGCAGCATTCAGCATGTCTCTCTCCTGTTCCTCTCCAAGCCCTCACTCGCCCGTCTTTATTGTGGACACAGAAGCGACATTCGTCTGTAAACAAGACATTAGCCCACTCTGCTCTGGAATTGCGAAGGTGACTTCTTAACCAATCCATCCTGGCTTCCCTGTGTCGAGGCAAGAGGCTCTGCTTCTGGACCATGCATCTGGATCTGAGACCTTGGCGATGTAGCCTATTTCTTATGGTTTGATCAGATATTCTTCTTTGATGTGGATAAGCAGCATGGAGCATGTCTCGAATATCAGTGCTCGTAGTTGTTCGAGACCTAAGAGCTGTTGTGACGATAAACTGGTCTTGGCACCTGGTAGTCGCTTTTGATCTTGCCTGCCTTTGCAAGTTGGCTACATCATTAGTGCATTGGAATTTCTGCCACAGGTCATTTATGGTGCGATGGTTTACACCAAGGGCCCTTGCCACAGAACGACAGCTTTCTCCAGCCTCAATTCGGCCAACAGCTCTAGCCCGGTCTACAGTTGAGAGTCTTGGCATGTTTCGTCCAGCACGTTTGCAAGCTGATGGAGAAGATCTAAAGCTCTGCCACAATTTATACTCTTAACTGTCCCTGTTCTTGTCCAAATAATCCACTCGTGTCATTGTAAAGTGGAAGAAAACAATGTTGGGAAGATCTTAAATGGGGACGGGGAAACCACACAGGTAATGCACTACAAAACACTTCTTTGCAAAGTCATTTTTCAGCTTTATTTTAGAATAAGTGCATGTGTAGCCAAGCATGAATCTGAAATCAAGTGAATACTCATGGATTATGTGTTGGGGTACTTGCAATTTACAAATACATTGTCTTTTAAAACATTTTATTTAAAGTGGGTGCTTTATTTTCAGTTAAAAAGGTGGAGAGTTAAGTTTTGAGTAGTTTATATATATATATATATATATATATATATATATATATATATATATATATATATATATATATATATATATATGGGTGATAGTATGGCTTTGAGCCCAGCCACCAGTTGTCAGGCAAGTTGGACAAGAAATGGACTTTCACACGGGTGATCCTCATACTGCACTGCAGAGGTCTCCACCTGTCCAGCCACCATTTGCAAGGCAGCATGGCTTCATTTACATGTACATGTATGCCAACATTATTGTTAATCCTTAGAGAGAATTTTCAAGACTTTATCCATTGTAGTGGATATGCACTTTAAGCAAGGTATTGCAGCTGTAAAAGAATCCTGGATTATTTAGTGTCAGATAATCTGAATAGCATGGTGCAGGGATAAATGAGAATTGTAAATTCACTATATTTTGCTTTGGTTTTATTTTCACTTATTTTGCTGGGGACACAAACTGGGAAAGTAAAGCCACAGTGAAAATGTAGTCAAATATAGGTTCAGTTGGAACTGTGTTCAAAATAGTGAAATTTTAAATTTCATTAAACTGCCTGTAATGCAAAAACTGAAAATGGAATTATTTGAAAAGAAGTGCATTCATGTTATCTGAATTTAAAAGAGAAGTAAAGTACAATTTCCAATGTAGCAAAATACCAAGATATTCATATCTTCAAATAAAGTCACACCCATTCATCCTTTTTCCAGACCTTAGCATGCATGTGGCTCTACTGTTAACATATTCCCCGTAATGACGTCTGTATGAAGGTTTAATTTCTGTCTGAGCTCTGGTTTCCATCTAATACCCTAAAAAGTATATATATATATATATATATATATATATATATATATATATATATATATATTGAAAGAAAACACATCATCAAGTTGGATTCTGGTACTGAATTCAATATAAATTTTTAGTATGGCGGTTGATATAATTAAAGTTTAATTAAAATTCTTAGATTTCGCATAAAATATAAAATAGGATTTCAAGACATAAAAATTAGATTTTGTTGATAGTGTCAAATGAAAGAACACACAATTCTGCCAAAAACTATCTTAATTTTTTTCAAAAGGGTTTAGTTTGAATTTTATTGCTGTTTATATTTAATATATATATATATATATATATATATATATATATATATATATATATATATCAACTTTAAACATCTTGTAAATTTTTAAATAAAACCCTTATCCAAAATTTAAAAGACCGTTTTTTTTTTCGGTTAGAAGTGTACTATTTCATTTCCCATGAAGTGTTTCCTATTTTTGGTGTTTGCACTATTTTTGTTTATTTTCTGCCAGAATAGGTAAAATTAATGTTTTTTAATTCAGCAGTCACAATTCAAATCCTTACACTTGCACAGATTCCATATTTTTAATAGCTTTATCCATATACTTTTCGAAAATATCTAGTTTATGTGATCTCAAATTAGAAGTCTAGTGTATACATGGCATATGAGAAAAAGTGCCAGTTTCTGTGTTAAGTGCTGTGAAAGTGTACCACCCTCTTAAACTGCCTAAAACCACCTGGTGGTCAGATCTTGTCTACCTCAATGTTTTTGACAGACTGAGTTGTGAAAAATAGTTTGAATGAAAATAGTAGATCAGACCTCTCAAGAAAACATGTCCATTCTAGGTCGACATCTTTTTTTTTTGATGTGGGTTGAGATCTTGGTCCAACGGATAACATGAAGGAAAGCTGTTGACTCAGTCTGAACCCTGTCTCCCTCAAATCAACCAAAAGTGCCCGGATGTATATTGTTGTCTGCCTTAACCCTTTCCCCCTTGAATTGACACTTGAGTCAACAACTTTCCTTGGCATGAGTTGGGCACTAAGTGCCCAACTCATGCCAAGGAAAGTTGTTGACCTGGGGCATGTGATCTTGATAGGGATCATCTACAATTCTCAGTCAGAATTGTTTTTCATTATTGGTGAAATTAGTTGAAAACACTGAAGCAGACGACATTTGACCACCAGCCGGTTTTGGCCGGTTTGAGGGGGAAAGGGTTAACGTTTTTACTTAAATTTCTCCTTACAAGAAAACATTTCACAGAACTTTGCATGTTAGACCGTTCATGATGGCATGCCCCAAATCAGTAATTTTCCTTAACATATGTTGGGCACAATGCGCCCTATGAATACTAAGGAAGGCA
>OZ026620.1:77716911-77729911 GCA_964020975.1 Hermodice carunculata | reverse complement strand
ATTGACTCAGTCATACTCGCGGCAGGTTAATGCAAAGGGAAAAGGGTGAAATAGCTTTTTCACCCTGGTGACTGCAGGGTAATCAAAGTTTGACAAAGTCACCGAAAATCCAATGTAGATACGTGTACATGTATGTGCTCTTGGGGTCTAGCATTCCAGACTTTTGAGTGGAGATCACTTTCCCTGCCAAATTCTAAAATGTTATTGCTGTGTCTGTGACAAGTGCATGTGGCTGTGGTTCTAGTCATTGCCAAAGAATTTAATTATGTGAGGTTTAACTCAGTCGTAGAAATAATGGTTATCCACTCGTCTGAGGCAAAGTGAATTTAGATTAACTTGTTTTGACACATGACTTGTCCAAATTTGTAATGTAGTGAAATGACTGTGAAAGCAAGTTGCTAAAATGATGTGCATGTTTTACTGTGGAGAAGTGAGCAAATTTCATTATTTCTAACCCTTTAAGTAAGTTTTGTATGGCCTAACAAAATGTGAGTTTCCAGACAAAGACTTCTGATATTACCTGAAAGACTCATTAATTCACTCTTCAAATGCATACATGCCCTCATAACTTACTGGTGTTCATGGCTACAGATTGTGAACGTCACAGGACCTGAGGAGACGTTTGCCAAGGATGCACTGTTCGGCCGTCACCCAGCAATGAAAGATTGGCCTAAATCCCACGGTGAGTCCAATTATATTCTGTGTAATCATGATGGTGCTGGAATGACATTTGTATGGAGGATCCCTAAGTTGGTGATGCCATCTAGTAGCTGTTCCTCCTCTGCCTCATTATATTGTCAACAGGAACCTTTGATTGGGGCTGCCATTTGGAAGTTATTATGGCTCAAAGGTTACGCCATTGCTGCTTCTAAGCACTGACCTACATGCATGGGTAATACCAGACAGGTAATATGTGTACAGGGCATTCCATGGTATACTTTTTTGTCGCAGACGGGACATTTTGCAAGTTTGAGAGCTTGTAGCTTACAACTGCTATCTTTTTTCATAATTTTTTTCTTGTCACAAACTATATTGGCACTCATTTTGTGGGCCTACAGACCCCCCACAATCGTATATATATATATTTTTTTTTTTTGGTAATTCTTATACAAAACACTGAGTGTTGCAGAGAGGACAAATTTTGGACATGGGTTTTTTAAGGTCAAGGCTTTAATGTCCATAACTCAGCTCTGTTTACAATTCTGTAATATATTATTGCTAAAAATTCGATAACTTGGGTATTTCTATGGCAGTTTTTACAGAAATTTTAATTCTTCAACATCAAATACTTTTTAAATTATGCAAAATAAGGCAATTTACAGTATGTATATGCATGTTGAAAAAAAATGGCCCAAGGGCCTTACCCTTGTTAAATTATTTTTTCTTCAGCTTTATTATATAGCTCTTATGGTGTTATTAAAGGACCCAGATATCTTTTTGAAATATGTCCTGGTCTTTGAATGAGACTAACTGTAAAAAGTCACATGTAGTGTGGATGAGACATTTTAAGAATATGACTCCAATCAAAATTTTAAAATCAGACTTTACTTTGGGTCAAACAGGGTTTTTGTTATCCATCTAATATATCCTCATTTGTCTAGAAAGTTTTTTTTTTGTTTTTAGAAAATCACCAAAGCATAACAGATAAAACATTATTTGTAATGTCCCGTCTGTGATGCAAGTTTCATTAAATTTGAATGTAATTTTAGTTATTTAAGGTACTGAAGTCACAAGGTGCAAATTCATCTCTGTTTCACAAAATATGATATCGTACCTTTAAATTTTTGCACGTAAAAACAACTTTCAACCATTTTAAAATTTTAACGGTCATTGCCATATTACTATGGAATGCCCTGTACAGAGATTGTTGGTTGGAGCATTTTGAATTGTTCCTCCAGATAATGGTATTGCATGGCAATTTGTTGATCAAAATGCAAGTATTTTCAGTCCATGTTGATCTGTATACTACCTCTTGGTAATTTTTTGAATGGAATATGTTGGGTGGTTTCATTTGTATTCAAGGATGTCGAGTTCACGTCAAGAAACTGTCAAAAGTACAAATTAACTAAATTGACCACACATCACTTTATGAGTAGTAGTACAGTGTATGTAGTGCTAATCCTTCAAAATGAGAAATAGTTTCCCCATAGCAGATGTAGTTTTTTTGGGACAATGTGACAAAAAGTGTTTGCTCTCTTTGCTTTTAAAGTCAGTCTGTTAAGTGGTCTTTATACATGACTCACTCCCACAACTTGACTGAATGTCATTTCAGTGGTTTTATGATTAATTCAGATGTTCCTGATTTTCATTTAGCACTATGTTGGAATGAAATTACCAATGTGTATTCCAAAGTCCTGACAGAGTTTCAGGGGTTACCACAGGCAACCTTTTTCAGGGAGAAAGTGGGTTTCATGTGGTAACAAAGAAAGTCAGTAAATCTACACTACGTCATTATCTTCGATCATGAATGTATCAAAATCAGATTTTGTAAACTATGATTTTTATTTTCAAACAAGGTGGCACAAAACTGAAACTGATTTTTTGTCACTTCCAATGCAAATGGAGAGTTAAGAGTAAAACTTGTGGACTTTTTTTTCATTTTGTGGGGGCGGGGATGGGTGGGTAGGTGGTGGTGGTGGGGGGGATATTCTGATTTTATAACAGTTAATGTACTTCAGGATCTTACGAGTTTGGAAAACAAGCAATATCATTAACTTAAATTTCAAAATAAAAAAAAAATTCCAGGCAGTGCTCTTACCATTAGCTAATTAGCCACTTACTAAACATTTTTTTTCTTCAACTTTTGACAGATGGTCTTTCATTAACTTAGTGCCAAGATTCAATTTGATTATAATGCCATATTTCACTTAGAGATCTCCACCACAACATGACAGACTTACATAACCTCCAGTCTCATACAATTTGTCATCCTGTGTTAACAAATCATATGAAACTGAACATGTAATAGCAGGGACCAAACCTATTTAAAAGATCGAAGTACTTATATGCTCTCCTCAAAAAAGAGACTGCTACCATTGGTTTAACAAGGAGCGTGATACTTGTAAATATGATCTTCTGTAGGAAATTGGATGCACGAAATGCTGTAATTTTATGCAGCGTGGACAATATAAATTATGTGTTCAAGTAGTTTTTGCATCTTATAATTATCTGTTGAAAAATGTGTTCAAAACTTGTTTTAGTCTAAATAGAGAAGCTCACAGCAGAGCCTTTGAGGTGGCAAGTCTTTTCCAAACATTGTATGACACAAAGACATCTGTTATCTAGAAAAAAATATCTCCTCTGAAAATGCTGCAAATGTATTTTAGCTTCCAGTTTGAATGACAACATTACTTTAAAGGATGTAAACACAAAACGTTTATGATCCAGGCATCTGATCTGGGAACAGGGAAATGGAACCAAAAATATGGAAAGTCATACAACAGTGGAACATCAAAAATGCACATCAAACCGTGAAAGTTTACAGATATGAAAATAAAGCAATTTACGGTACTCTGTTAATCTTATTCCATGCCACAGTGGCAATGGCATCTGTGGGTTCCTACATTGCCAGGCAAGTCCTGATATAGCCACCTCTGCTGCAGTATGTCTTGTTGCTTTGCCAGACAAACAGCCTGGTGACGCTAGCTGGGCATTGTGATAGGACTTGTGCAGGGTGTGATAATAAGGCAAGCCCTATTGCTGGGAATGAATAGAACTCCAGTCAGGGCAACCCAAAAAATTCAAAGCCCAGATGTAATATTTAACCCACTGGTTGCCCAATGGGACCAAAAATATGGAAGGTCAAACAACAGTGGAACATCAAAAATGCACATTTAACCCACTGGTTGCCCCAAAGTGTAAACAAGACCCCCCAAAAAATTGTGGGAAAATATGGAAAAATGTTAATATCGAGCCTGAACATGACTGGAGACAGACTGAAATCTCCATTCAGGAGGAATTTGAATGTGAAATCTTCACCCTAAATGTCGGTACATGCATGGGCCACGGTTTATACCATGGATATTGAATACAGATTTTGAGTTGATATTTTGCAGACTGGCAGGTGTACAAGCTCAATATCAACACAGTCTACTTGGTGGATTTCTTTGGGGGAGCAGCCATTATACCCGTGGACACGTACTACAAGGCCACACCTGGGAACTGAGAAGACGCAACATCATGACTGATCATTAAAAGCAAATGAACAAATGCCTACCACATCCTACATGTTTTCTGGCCAGGGCATTTGGAAAATACAAATTTGTGTGAAAATGTTTATTATTTCTGGCAGTTCAAGCAAAAATTCACATAGGAATGATTATGACTAAACATATAATAACTTTGAAGTAGCGTTTAAAATGCATAATTTTTGGGCATGTGCAAGAAGACCAGATAGTGAAAGGAATTAGAGCAAGGACAGGTGATTACTAGACAGAATATGATATTTATCCATGTGTAAGTATTAGCAAGAGACTTGATATTTGTATGTAGCTTTCTATGAAGCAACATATCAGCTGCTTGTGGTGCATTCATTGACACTTTTTCTATAACAACACTGGGAGATAAGACATGTTCACTTGGCATACATTTTGAGGGACTTAAAGTCCAACCCCATTGTTGTGTGACTTATTTATCTGACATACATGTAGTTTGCAGGGAACAGACAGCGTTGTTTTGACGAGGTTTTACTGTACAGTACTCACCAGAAAGATTTGCCTCATACCCACTAGTGGGACCGGCTCAGTTCAGACCACTCGTCACTACCACTGTCCACAATGCTTGTAAACTAAAATTTGTGCACCATTTGCAGACCTGTGTGAGCCACAGGCTGGTGGCTGCAGCCCTCCATGTGATTGAAATCAAATTTCTGTGGCACGTTGTAAATACGCACTCGGCCATCAGGTGGATTGCAAAGCAACAGAAAATGCACACAATTGTGACACCTGCAAGACCTTCATGAGATGCTTGCTGCACAAGACCACTTCATCTGCGGCTGGAAGTGGGCTCCTGCTGTCTTGCACCCCTTCGTGACGTCCCATACAAGCGGTCTTCCAGAGGTAGCTTTACCTGAAGGATTCCCATGGGGTAGACCCCCAGGGAAATTTAATGTTGAGTACGATGGTACCTGTGGTATGCAGCCACTGCCATGACAGGTCCCCTGCTCTCTGTAGCCTAATTTTTCTCAGCTATGAAACTCCAAGTTTCTTTGTTAATTTACCTGTGGTGACAGGTCACCTGATGTATGTGCTAGGAAGGATGGCCACATAAAACATGTACTATGGAATACCCACACCTGTTGGTACCAGTCTGTGACCCCCAGTGGGTCACACATGGGTATAATGGTGCAAGCAGAAGTGCAGTGTGAGCAGTGGTACTGGGATGCGACCCACTAGTAGGTACATGAATGGCGTACGACTTTTCATCAGTACTGTGTCATATATGGTAGTACCTGTCATTTAAAACTGCCCCTACAGCCAGCAAAATGTGCTTTCCTGTTGCAGTTGATCTTAAAGTATAGGTGAATTTAGTAGAAAAATAGACTAGTGTCAAGAAGGACTCAGTCTTAAAAAGATATGGGTCTGTCATAAGAGGTAGTTTTTAAGAGTAACACTGGAAAACCAAGGTAAGATGATTTCATGGCCGGTAAAACGGACAAAGAAATTTCGTCGAGTGCCTTCAAAGGTTTTCTAAAAACCTATGAGGTTGTTCAAGACAGGTTGTCTTAATAACTGGTACTATCATGTTGATAGACTGGCCCCTACTGCAAGGGCAAAAAAATTTGTACGATAGAATGAATTGTTTTTAAGTGGTGGTGGTATTTTTCTTTTCTTATGCCAGGGAGCTGGACTTACTGTGTTAGGGGGGTATGCAATGGTTGCAAACTGCATTAATGGCCAAAATATCATGTTTGTGTTCTGAGCTTTAATTTACATTTATTTCCATCGCCTGTGAGATAAATATGAGATCAGCTTGAACTTGTGCACTAAGTACTGAAGAATTGTGTTGGCGGTACAGGCCACATGTACATTACCACTGGAAAGTCTTGCATTCATTTTCTAGTGGTCCCACACTGCCCCACGCAGGTGGTCTCCCAAATTTACCTTTGCTTGAAGGATCCCCAAAGGGAAAACAACCCCCCCCCCCCCCCCCATGGTGCACTAACATTTACCTGTGGCCTGCTTTCGGGTATGATGTGTTGAAGAATATGACCCTTGATCACAATGTGGGAAGTGGCCCCACAAGTGGAATATTTCCAGGACTTTCCAGCGGTACGGTATGAGGTGTAGGTTGTTAAATCTTAGACAGAAGACAAACGAGTAGCCATGTGCAGGTTTTACATAACTTGCTCAATTTGGGTGGGTTTTTTTTTAAAAACTTTTTTGATCAGTGAATGTATTACAAATATAATCAAGTTGTCTATGGCACTTTAAAAAAAAATACTATATTTAAATACCATTGACCAATTGTGAATGAAAGATGTGAGTAATTGACTGCATATACAGAAGTCACTGACTGGGTTTGTGAAAATTATTGACAATGTCTGAATATCATTGACTGGGTAATGTATGAAAGTTCCAAAGAGCATACAAACAGGTATTCCGCACAGGTCTTGGTAGTGCACAACTGAGGTTGCCCAGCATTAGCTGCACCTTGGACTAGCTGGTTGTCCTCCAACACAGGGTTATGATAATTCCTTGAGTATCCCTGGTACACGTTTCATAAGGCTTAAGGAGATTCAAATTTTGTTTGAATGGAATGCCAAACAGGGTTATCATTCAGTTCTTTACACTTAGTTTTGTTCACTTTTGGCTGATTTGGAGGACAAGGTACTTGAAGTATTTTGATATACTAGGTATATTTGCATGTGGAAGTAATGGTTGCTTGTATTGGTGTGCAGTCACCATATATTTAGTGTCAGGCAACTCCTTAACTAGTCGGGACGAGGTACACCTTAACCCGAGACGAGAATAAAATTGACAAGCCAGTATGGTCAAGAGTGCATTTAGTGGCATGACAATCCATATTGAACCATTTTCTTGGAAGCGGTATTTATGCAGAGAAAAACAAGGTGGGTTTCCTGCATGTATAGCACCTTATTTAAACAAAACGGGCCATTTATGAAGTGTGCTAGCAGAGCTGCTCATTGAGGTGCACCTTTTTGTGAAGGGGGACAGTTACGTGCACTCGCAGTACCAGGACAACCTCGGTCAAGTGCTACTAAGACCTGTGGGATTCATTGGTCCATAGAATAAGACACTGGTTTCTTGTTTCTCTACGAAGAGACCACTCCACACAAAGGTAGAGATGTCAAACTACTTGTTTGTTGAATAGTGGAGGCTTATGGTTGGAAGGGGTGGCAATATTCAGAAACAATTTTTAAGGTAAAGTATCATAGTTTTGCCGAAGGAATGGTATAATTTCATTAGTATGATTATTTCATTGATTTTAAAGTAATGTTTTTTGCTTGTGCTGATGGCAGATATGCTGAATGTGTGTGGCACCAATTCAATATCATTATCAGGCATACTAGTGCTATTAACAAAGCAGTCTGTGAAACTTGTACATAGGATGCACATAAGCATGTGTGTTCAAGTCTGCTCACTTAAGTCTTCCACATTTCACTGGGAGCCTACTTCCCTGCCAGCTAGGTGAAATTTGAAAATGCCTCTTTGTGAATGTTCAGCTGTAACTCAGTGTTTAGTTGTTGGTCATTCAGCTTATGTTATCTTATTGGTCCCTCATTCTCTTTATCCGTTTGCTGTGTGGCAGTCCACAATATACATATATTATTAATTTCAATTTCTCAAAAATGATTGGATGAATGTTGTTTAGACATGGAGTGGTGCAGCCAATACAGTATGTATGCTTTTGCGCGGTTCATCAATCCCTTTGATACCCTGTTAACCAGTCAATGCTGGCTGCGTGTGTGAGGTCGTCTGCTTAAAGATATCTGTTCATTTTATTGGTGATGAAAAATGATTTAATATAACTTGCACAATCAGAATAGCATGCCCCAGGTAAACAGCTTTCCTTGAGGTAGGTTGAACCCTAAGCACCCATCTCACCCCAACTAAAGCAAGTGAGTCCTTCATAACTCGAGGCGATTAGGGTCATGCATCAGTAATTTGTTTTCGAGCACTAGAATTATAGGGCGAGTTTAAGCACTTCCTCGCATGGATCTTCATGTATTATGTATATTTGAATGCAAATGTATGTACAGTTCTTCCATTTTGAGGACTTTTTAATTAAAAGTTATTTTGTACGAGCAAAAATAACTTTAGACCCTCGCAAATTACTGTGAGTTTTATTAACCCAAGGGTAGAGAAAGTATATTTTTGTTAGTACAGTATTATTGGTTTTATCATGAATTACATATTGGTTCAAATGTAAATTCAACACTTATCCGACGTAATTTTTGAATAAAGTGACAACAAAAGCGTGTTTGCGTGGTTGTTTGTGTGTCAGAAGCAATAGCTAAAACAAATCCAACTGACAAAGTCTTAAGTTGGATCCTGTTCAAACTAACAAGAAATTCACATGGACTTGCCTCCGCGTGACAATTGTCCTCTGGTAGATCGTGGTGTTGTTTTCTGATTTTAAATTGTCCAACATTGTGCGAGCTGGGGAAGCTCCCTACCCCATTCACCACCATAATGGATATTAGTGCCAGCCATGCAGCAGGCGTATGAGCACCACTGTGACAACCAGTGTATGAGCTAACAGATGGAGTGCTTATCGGCGCTATTTGTTGCCAAATTCCTTAATGGATTTTTCCACATATTTAATGTGACATTTCAGTCAGCAGGACATGAGAGAAAATTAGAAAACAGAAACAAAAACAAAAAAAGAAACAAACTAACAAACAGCAACTAAAGAAAAAAAAATGTCCTGCCTAGTCAAAATCATGAGCAAAACAACAATGAATATTCATATGAAAATAAACCAAATATGAAAGATTTTAACTGAAAATACCAATCGCATAAAACACGTATCAATTCAGTAAATGAACCACAATTTCAACATTATCATGTATGCTACATTTGTTTTAACCATCCACTATGCATGTACAATAGAAGAATCCACTGCACCATGTGTTGGGTGGATGGGAGGGAAAGCAAAACGTCACTGTCCAGGATGAAGAACAAAGTGAGATTGAAATATTTGCGGGAAATATATGCCTTCCCAATACACCCAGCGAATTTCTATCTCATTTATATTTCAATATACACTCCGCGAACTTACCTCCTTTGCATTTCCATACACTCAGAGTACAGGTCTCATTTACATTTCAATAGTCAACAGTTGGAACTTGTTTCACTTAAAATGTAAAAGTAGATCTTTCACATGAAATATTCTAATCCAACCTAGTCACCTTACATTGCTACTTACTTAAAAAGTATTTGATACATATATTAAATCCAGAAAAGAAAAACAACAGGATATATATGGAAATAGACAGAATCAATTAAACATTTTGTGACACAAAATCCCCAATCAGCTGCCCATAATGTTCCAGCTACTACTTTTCAGATGGTCATGTTGCTTTGCATAAGCGGTGAAATTAATACGAATCGAGGACGTATGTATAATAATCTGTGTCCAGGGTGCAACAAAGTTGTCTGGTCCAATTGGAGGTATTTGCTGCGATTTGTGTGGCAGGTGGACCCATACATGTTGTGTCTCCATGGCCTTTGACCAATACAGACATCTAACAGCGCAGACGCGCTGCTCTGCTTCAGTTGTAGCCTACGAAGTTTTTCGTGACATTCTTTAATGGTACATATATTAAGTACTATGCTTGATTTTTCAGCATTGTCTAACCTGTGACTGTAGAATGTGTACCATACCTTCCACGCATCACCGGGAACGGAATTGGAATGAAACATCATTACATTAATAGTCTCCTCTGCCAACTTGGCCCTTTTAGATAATTTTGCAAATCCGCTTCATTGGATGTAATAACATTGTCCGAGACCAAGCTGTCATCCGACATTAGTAACAATGAGATCTCTAGTCCGAACTGTAGCGTTATGTCAAAAAAGAAAAAAAAAAGGGGGGGGGGAGGGAGGGGGCAGAACTAATTTCAACAGTAATGAAAAAAAATTACTGAGATTTGTAGATGAGCCCCATCAAGATTACATGCCCCAGGTCAACAACTTTTCCTTGGCATGAGTTGGGCACTTATCATGCCAAGAAAATTGTTGACTCAAGTGTCAATTCAAGGGGGGAAAAGAATAAATGAATCCGTAAAGGACATGATCCACAAAAGGAATTTTTGCAGGAAAAAACTGTCTGAGCCTAAGAAAAAAAACACCAGTGTTAAAGAAAACGTTTTTCAAAATGCATAACCAAGCTTTGAATAAGACCAATTTTGCTATGAGACACACAAAAAAGGGTTTCCTATAATAATCATAAAATATAGAGAGAATATAGGCTTGCTTAGAGGTGTCGACTTTATCAATTTTAGGAAGGTGTTTGACACGTCAACAACAGATCATTTATCCGACAAACTGCGGCATGTTTGTGTTTTGCTAAGACTGAGTTATGCTGGTTTAAAGATTACTTGTGTGCAAGAAACCAGGTAGTTGGCTTTAACGTTGTTACATCTGAAGTATGTTCGATCTCCTATGGCGTCCCACGTAGGTCTACTGTGAGCCAATTTTTTTTCACAATTTCCACCAACGATTAGCCTTTACATTTGAACAAAGCTTTAGTTATTTTTCTGCAGACGACACTGCCACTATGCTTGCCCGTGAAAACATCCAGGAAATGGAAGGGGTTCCAGCTGAGCCGCTAGGTACTGTACAAAGACGGCTTTCCCATAATAAACTCGCTTTGAATTTGGATAAAACAAAATGCGTGGTACTTGGGGGAAAAAAAGAAGACAACGAAAACCAATGTAATCATTACACTGAATAATTAAGGCGGGATCACTGCCAAAGTCGATACAGTTGCTTTTAACATATTTAAATACTTATGAATTTGGACCGATCAAAATTTTTCCTGGAATTCGCATTTAGATTTTATTAGTGGAAAATTTCCACAGGGTCTAGGAGTACTATTGTCTGTGAAGCAGGCTTTTTACCCCCAGCGTCAGAACATAAAAAACAGAGTCTGCTTCGCAGGCAAGGCGTCCTACATAGGACGAGGAAATTTCTCGCACAGTATATTGCTATACTTCTTTTCAATGCAATAATCTGGCTGCTGTTTGACTATGCAGACAAATTTAGGTTGGATAAACTTCAATAAAGATGAGCTAGAAACATCCCGGAGTGTGACACCAAACAGAGAAGCTATGCAGAGTTGCTTGACTCACTGGGTTGGCTGCCTCTATCCACCAGGCAGGGCTTTCATACGGTCACCATATGTACTCATGACTTAGCCCCAGATTACTTATCTTCCCCATTCGCTCTTTCATCCGAGATTCATTCCTTTGCAATGAGACAGGTAAGTAATTTGCATATAAATCAAGAAAGAACGTCATCATTGCATAATTCCTTAACAGATTTTGGCGTTACCCTTTATAATAACGCACCTCCCTAGCTCGAAACGCTCCAAACTTAGCTACATTCAAATCCAACTATTTGGCAAATTAGGATAAGCATAAATGTCCACATTTTGTCTTCTCTAAGTAATAACGAATGGACCTAGAGACCTTATTAACGAACCTTATGCAACTCACAATGACACATAATAGATCTGTTTCCAGTTTTCCTTAATATTACATTCACAGTCTGCTTTTACTGCATCCGGCATCAGCTCAGCTTGACGATTCATTAATTTAATTGCTATAAGTACTGAAAATGCAGTTATGTTCTAATGGTGAAATTTTGATTTTATTTTGTGCAACTATAAAACTGATTTATCCTGTGATACTGGTAAACTGATCAGGTTATTTATATTTTATGTATTATGCATTTATTGATTTGTATGAGTATGACCTATGCCAGCAGCTTTTAAGTTGATGTGTGGATACCCTGAGAAAATCTATCTATCTATCTATCTATCTATCTATCTATCTATCTATCTATCTATCTATCTATCTATCTATCTATCTATCTATCTATCTATCTATCTATCCATCCATCCATCCATCCATCCATCCATCCATCCATCCATCCATCCATCCATCCATCCATCCATCCATCTATCTCTCTATCTCTCTATCTATCTATCCATCCATCCATCCATGTCTGTCTGTCTATCTACGTACCTACCTATCTAAGTTAGGAAAAAGCGGAAAGGGGGTATGTATACGTTTGAAGTGGTAATGATGATCTAAAGCGAAAGTGACCTTTATATTCTGAAGGTGACAGGACCATTTCAGTCTGTGCATGTAAAGTCAGCTGAGCGCAGGACCGTCACAGTCTTCATGTTTTTATTTTTTCAAGGGCACTACCAAAATCGCAGAAAATCGCAGGGATTTTATCACCGCCGACGAAGTACTGTCGTCGTCGTATCTGTGTGTGTTCGTACGGATGCAAAATACGACGCAGTGATTTTGGCAAAATTTGAGTTACTTTCATGAAACTTGATACTGTTGAGGAACCTCATTGGAATTTGCCGAGGCCGACATTCAATGACCTTGACCTATTTTCAAGGTCACCCGGGGCCCTCACATTTTTACCCTCGTCAGGGTGGTCTTAAGGTAGTTCGACTGCTATGTTATTTTATTTTATTCTATTCTATTTTATTTTACACTAGCAACCACACTTGATGCAATGTTGTCATGAACAAGCTACATGTACGATGCTGTATTGTAGCTTTCGTGATGTTGAACAGAAAATTATCCAGTAACCGTGACAACTCCACTTTCCACAGATGGCTAGGTTGATCATAGCTTACCACAATAATTATTGCAGAAAACCTTTGCTTGTCGACGGAATAGTGAAATGCTTGTATTGTGCAGTCAAGTGTTAACTTAAAGGTAATAAGGGTTTGATATACTTTTACAACACTTCTTACACATTACGCAACTCTGGTCAATACATACATACAT
>OZ026620.1:77696911-77711911 GCA_964020975.1 Hermodice carunculata | reverse complement strand
ACGAAATGAATTACAATAGCCACAAAATTGATGTTACACTTGGTCCCCCCATATGGAAAGGCCTCCATTCATACATGCACAGGTTTAACTGCATAATTATACGTGCAACAAAGCGTGTTCGTTGTGTAACTGACACGACAGTAGGCCTACTTCCTCTCCTATCCTGTAGGGGATGTCGTCGTCGCTGGTTCCGTACGCGCACCGAGGTCTGGTCAGTCCTTTAAATTAAATAAGATGTATTTACATTTGATTATATTCACTGTATACGTGCTCTGGTCCCCTCATGCAGTTGCTAGGCAACGGAACTATGCCTCCGCCATGATGAAGGCACTTGTACCAGTTATGTTACATGACCGCCCAGAAATCGCTTTCTGCAAGAAAAAGAAAAAAAATGATGTTCTGAAAATGTCAAGCATCTTCTATGTTTCTACACTTAGTGAATGAGTTTTCTTAAACTTTGTGTTTCCTTAAGTTGTTACCTTTATCACAGAAGTTCTTTTCGTCCTACTTTACACACGAATCTGTCCTCTTTCCTGTCTAGTTCCTTGCTGCAGCACAGGTGGCAGCACAGGATCCAAGTTAGTGTGACTACCTCTGCCTTCACAGTACGATGCTGCGCCAATCGAGTGGTATCCATTGGCGCGACGCTCTGAAAGCAGAGGTCACGCGGGACGTTTAACTTAGAGCACACATGCATTTAAACAATTGATCTCTGACATTTCAAATACTGTGAACTGAGAAGTCGCTGACATTGATGTATTTTGTTCAGATTCATTAACAGTCAACGCAATTTATCGTAAATTCCCTGTAAGTCGAAATGTTTGTTTTGTATACTTGTAGGCCTATGTTCATTTAATGATTTAATGCTATAGCATTAAGCTTTGACAGTATTGTCCAATTTTCCTTACTTCCAGAAGGACAGATTTTTTTTTATTGAACTTTCAACGACCGTCTGATATCAAAGGCAGGCCTGCATGTTTCAGATACACGTACTAGAACTTACCATTACAGAATCAGAGAAAGAAACAAGTCATCCTGCGATCCTTACTTACATTACAATGACTGTTTCATTATATTTTGAAATTTTGCTTCTCATCTTACAGGCAGATTATGGAATTTTACATGAATCATGCTTATTTTCACTTGCTCATGCTGTCTTGTGCTTGTGGAAAAAAAACTTTAACTCTGAATACCCTGTCAAGTTTTAAGAACGCGGCATTATCCTTACCCGGAAAACTCTGGGGTTTGGCACATGACAATGAACACCGAGCGAAGCAAAGTGCGAAGTTTTTTTATCTCCTTAGTTTTTTAGCTCAGCTGACTTGTCAGAGCTGAGCTTCTGTGGTGGGTCTTCATCCGCCTGGCGTCTGGCATCCACAATTCCCATTTTCTCGACCTCTTTTCTAACACCACCTGATAGATTTCCTTCAAACTTGGTGGAAAGGCACCTTGGGTGGGTCTCTGCCAAGTTTGTTCAAAGAGTCATGCTCCAGCGATTTAATAATAGTAAAAATAATGATTTTTTTTGGGGGGGGGGGGGGTAAAATCTGCTCCAAAACCGCTTCGCCAATTGCTTCGAAATTGCATAGGATCACTTCTGGAGATATTGTTTAAGAGGTGGAGCTGCAATATTTTTCTATTTTTATGTGAATTTTTGTGTGTTTTTGCTATTTACGACACCTTACCCAAAACCGTCATTCAGATCATGCTGAAACTTGCTGGAAATGTTCCTGATGGAATGGTCAAAGAAAGCTGTACATCAGGTGGCATTGCTGTATATTTCTGTTTTGTTTTTGTTTGTTTGATTTTTTTATGAAATTTTTAGTTTGGGTATTTATTGATAAATATACATATTCCTATTGGTTATAATGTAAGTCCATAGGGCTTCCAATGGTAAGTAACCCTTTTTACCTCCCTTATATAGCCACTGGTTGGATCTTCTTCAAACTTGGTGGGGATGTAATTTGGTTGGGTTTCTACCAGGGCTGTAAAAATGTTCATGCTACAGTATTTTTTATTTCTTTTAATGAAGTTTTGATCAAATTTTAAAAACACTCCCTCTCCAAAACCGCTTGGCCAATTGCTTGAAAATTGCAAAGGGATACTTCTTCATTCGACCTCATTGTGTTGAAGAGGTCGATTTTTTTAATTTATTTATTTTATTTTATTTTTTTTTTTTTTTTTGGTGTGTGTCTGTAAGTTGGTGTATGTTGAAGTTTTATTTGTTTTTGTTATTTTAAACATCTACTCCAAAATCACCGTTTAGATTATGCTGAAACTTGATTGAAATTTTCATTGCGGAAGACGGAAAGAAAGCTGCACACTAGATGGCATTCCTCACTCCAGTTTGTTCATGAACGGTCAGCTGAGCACAGGACTGTCACAGTCCTCTTGTATATATTTTCATCGTTATAAGACTACAGCTAGCACCTTGCTTTGCTCGGTGCTCGCCGTCATGCGCTAAGCCCACAAGCTCTGGGCCCTAAAGGCAGTCACTGCACCAAGTCAGGTGCAGATTGACATTAAAAAAAAACTAGAAAAGAAGATTTGCTTTAAAGCAAATCTGTCTGTGTGCCTTCAAAAGTTGTAAATATTACATGCTACAACTTTTGGCCTTTGGTACAAGACATTTCATTTTAGCTTATGGCTGGATGAAATTTCAAAGCCCAAATGACCTCGACCTTTGACCTTTACAGGTCACATGTAAATTGCAAAAAAATGTACAGTGTTACAATACTCACAATTTAAGCCCAAAATGGAAATTTGCTGAGGTATGACTGGATGAAACTTTCAAAGGTCCAAATGACGTTGACCTCTGACCTTTAGAGGTCACATGTAAGTTTCAAAAATTTGCAGGGTTACAATAGCTATGCTTTAAGCCCAACATGATCAAATTGGATAACAGTTGACCAAGTTACGGCTAGAAGAAAGCTACTATAGAAAGTGGCCTTTGTCCTTGAACTGATCTTTGACTCTGAGAGCACCTGAAGTGAACCTTGACCTTTAAAATGATCATTTTGCGCTAAAATTGGCCTCTGACCTTGATATTTGAGATGACCTTTGCCTTGCTATGATCGAACTCCTATACACTTGGTACCACATCTACTTTAGTATATAAGATATTGAAGATCTAAAACTTTAACTAGCCCTCATTTGCATAATTTTGAAAAGCATCACTTCTCACTATAAACAGGGGAGCCTTCATCTATAGAAGTATAATTGTGGCATGTTTGGAGTTTCTGCGTATAATACTTTTCAAATGAAATGTCGGACAACTTTGCCTGGAAAGAAAGAAAGAGAAAGAAAGAAAGAAAGAAAGAAAGAAAGAAAGAAAGAAAGAAAGAAAGAAAGAAAGAAAGAAAGAAAGAAAGAAGGAAGAAAGAAAGAAAGAAAGAATTCCTAGAAAAACAATATGTCTGTGTTGGCACACAGACATAAAAAGGTACAAAGCAGACGATGTGAAAAGTAGAGGTCGCTGTTCCTTTCTGTGAGCGGAGAAAGGTTTGCACGTGACAGGTGGCCCACTGGTACATTGAGTGGGCGCATACATGCAACCACTTGGTGTCTTTTCAGTTCCACAACCTTCTTAACACTGTGTAATATCTTTTCTGTATCTATTTTAAATAATAATGTTTGATTTGCAAAATATAAACTTGCCCTGGGAGAAGCAAGATAAAAGGATATGAGTACTGTAGATTGACTTAAATTCACAGTATGTACATTTTTTTAATTTCGTAACTTGCCAAGAAACCACAAAAAATAAAAGCACAATGAAATAGTGTTTTAACATGGTCTTAATAGGAACTTTGTCAAAAATGGTGAAATCAAAACTTCGGTGTAGTGCCCGAGATAGCAAAACCGTTTTTCACACGTTAAAATATTTACAGCTTTAATGGCTTAAAAAATACATAAAACTGACCAATTGTAAGACAAATCACGTACAGCAGAATCTCCCAGTTGAAGCCACCTATGGATTAAAGTGGGAGTGGTCTTGATACAAAATGTAAAATATTAAACAGAAACGGGACTGTATAACTGGGCGGTTGTATTGCGGAAATGCTCTCGATGCGGAAAGGTCCTAATAGAGAGATTGCATTGTGTATTGACAGAAAATTACTCAGAATTTTACACGGGGATGTTGCCGATGACAAAGGATGCATTGTTGTCTAAACGCGTTAGCTACTCTGTGCCTCAGTGTATCGGTTCTATATTTTACAGGCTGGGGTAGTTTTTCTCGTGCTAAAGTATTTTGGACAAAAAGTGCATGGAGCGTCTCGCAACAAAAACCTTCATTTTCCAAACTGAATAAACACGATTTAAACGCATGGGTACTAACTTTTGTCAGTTGTTCCTGTTGTAAGATCTAGAGCAATTTGATATAATGTCTCAGACATAATTGTTTTAGCGTATTGGGAAGTATATGGCACTGAAGTGAATCTTCTTGCAAATCAAATAAACATGTACCGGTTTACCTCCTACCAGAATCCAATGATTGTTAATGCAGCAAGAACTGGGAAATTATAACATGACTTGAGATCAAAATTTTTGCATTCATTATGCCATTCTAGCTATAAAACTGTGTCCTACATCGAGACTATTTTTATGTAGTCATATCAGAACATCCTGCTTGTGGTGTATGCACCGCTGTAAAATTGTCTTGTTTGAATTGCGCTCCACCTCACAACTTTATATCGGCAGTTGATTTGGTTAAAATTATACATGTCGCACATGGAAGTAGATTCGTGTGCCTCTGATATTCGTTTTGATGTGAAGTCTGATTGTAGAGTTGTTCTCTATCATTTTGGTGTTTTAGTTAATGTCTTCTTTGCAGGTGCTCTTACAAAATACTTTAGCGTGTGCCAACACACACACTCACACACACACACACACACACACACACACACACATACTTTTTTTCAAAAATTCTGTAGTTCATACTGTCCTTTCTTTCAGTCTACTTTTACCGAAAGTTTTTGTCTAGAGTTTTTCTGGGCTGCTCTATCCATCTTCAGACATGGACACTGCAGTCTTCTGTCTTTTCCGGGTCATCGATATGTTTTTGTTGGAGGCGCAGAGAACCACATGCCCATTGGAAAAAACGTTCCGCGCCCGCTCCCCCCCCCCACACACACACATACGCGTAGGTCACTTGAAAGAGATGGGAGGTAGACACAAAAATATGGATGAAAGTGTTACACATGTGTCCCAGACGAGGATGGCAAAATGTAGAACAAAACAAAAATGATGATTTACATTATCTGTAGCAGATCAACTTCTTGCCATGAACGTGCAGTTTCCAAATCAGAGTCACATAGACACTGAGCGAGATGAAGTCGACTAATTTGAAGCTAAAATTGAAGTGGTTGCACATTTTTGCATGATAAACTTTTAAAATATAAATCGTTCTAAACAACCCGGTTGTAATTTTATTCCTTGCTTCTCTTGATGTATTTTTAAATTAAAAAAAATACACTTCATGTGAAAAAGTTGTTCAGCGGGAATCACTTGACAAATGATTACTTCATATTTAGTAATGTGAAGGCCAAATTTTAATCATATTTCAAGAAAAAACCATGTTGCTTTCCGTCTGCAGCTTCAATTACAAGCGCCTTTTGCAGTTCAGCTTGTTCACTTTTCTAGCACTAGTTTTCCCGTGCACCTGATCTTACGATAGACGAAGGGACATGCTTTTCTGTCCCAAACTCTGTGGCCTTCGGAGAGACAAAGTGTTGCTAATATCCAGCATCATAGCAAGTCCACGACGCTCATACTGGTCCGTCGCGTTGTTTCGGAAAAAAGATCGGATTTTTCCACTATATCGTTAAATACAGCATTTGTAAGGTTTGACTAGTGACTATCCGTGATTTGAAATGCGATTCTCCACTCAGTAGAACCGCTGCCCCATGGTTCTAGAAGCTCTCTGTGACACTGTCTCGGTGCCGAATCAGGACGAATTTGATTGTTCTGATTGTGGCAGTGGCTTCCTGTAAAAAGTAACCTTAGCTTTTGGTCCGATTAATTAGTGTTACAAGGTTTCCCCAAATCATGGCCTGGTTCACTATCCAATTGCTCCACAGAAGGTCCTAACGCTCGTCTGACCCATCGCAAAACTCGACCGCTTTACGGTTACAGTCCAAAAAATGCATTTAAACGGCCAGTATGGTATGGCTGATGAACTTTCGTTACCAGAAAAAAATATCTGTAAAAGATTCTACTAGCTCGATGTCATTTTTCTGGAAGGCATTCGCTGTTGTATGCCCGTACACTCCAACACACACACACACACACACACACACACACACACACACACACACACACAAGAAAATAAGGTAGACAGCTTTGTTTTTATGCAATTATAGTATCCCTGCCCTGAATTAAACAGTCCAACATCCGCACTAAACTGCGGCAGCCGTTAGTGAGCTCCTCATAAAATTAAAAGATTCCATAACGATCAAGAAAGATGTCACAAGAACCGTGTGTTTTTACTCTTGTGCTTTCATAAGGTTGGATTGAACTTCATAAATTCTTCACTTTTCAATGGGGTATTGTGTTCCTGAATTAACATTCCCAATGATAAATTCTCCAACTATTACTGTTCTGTTTGTATAAAGTATCATGTAGTGACTAAAGCACGTTATGTGTCGTGTATCGCTCAAGTTCCAGCTCAGAAAGCCTAATATTGCACTGTTGGCGTCACTGATTCATGGACACCACATTGCACCGTCTATTAAATATTCCATCATTGTGTGATATCCAGGTATGCACATTTAATGAATTATATATATCTGCGTAACATATCGATTAAAACGGAATGTTGAGAGCGCAGATCCTTTCATTTGCTGAAGTGTGCCCATAATTTATTTTTTCGATGAAGGCACTTTTTGTAATTTTTTTTTCAGGAATGTCAACTAAACAGAAACATGAATGGTAACATTTAAAAAAAACCCAAAATGTCATGACCATTTGATATTTATAGTTCCCTCATGCCACAATCATTCCAGCAACACGAGACACGGAAAAAGCAATGTAAGCAGTATTCTGGCCACCAGACGGCTAAGGATGTGCCAAACTGTATATGCATGTGGAGGGCCAAACTATATTTTATTCCAAGTTAGCGCTAGCATGATCCCAATACAGTACATGACCGAGCCACTTATCCTTATATGGCAGATGACCCAGGTCATCTATCCTAATATTGCACACGACACAGGAATTTTCCTTACTCTGAACCGGAAATATTTAATGCAGCTAATTTCATCGACTACACGTGTGTACAGAAAATCACCATTATGCATTTGAGCTATATATATATACATATATATATATATATATATATATATATATATATATATATATATATATATATATATATCCTGAATGCCAAAGCCCGAATTTGTCACTGAAATTAAGGAAGAATCAGACTACTACAAAGATAATATAAAAACACTATCGGAAGCAAAAGAACCCAAGAACCTCTATAGGAAAAAGATTCAACAGAACGACGCTACAACCAGAAGACCGAAAATGTTTTGGCCAGGCAATTAAGCACCACAATTATTTTACTTTGGGAGCAGAATAAAAATGACAATGCCAACATGACCAAGCACCGCGAGAAGATATTCAGAGACAATTTCTGTGAATTTTTAAAGCAATTTACTAACGGAAAACTAGATAAAACAAACCAAAAGGCCCACCTCCGACAAAAAACAAAAAAACAAAAAACAAAAAAACAAAAAAAAACAAAAACAAAAAAAAACAAAAAAAAAACAAAACAAAAAAAACCCCAGCTGACATCTACTACCCCAGAACTTGCTCCACGGTTCCTTATTCTAATCAAGCTGCACTGAACTGGTTTACATATCTCAACATGCCACCCTCCCCTACAAGTTTAAACTTATCACCCATACGACCTCAGCATATTAAAACCACACTTTCTAAGAAGAATTCAACATCAGCTCAAGGCCTCGACGGATTAACCTACGGTGTACTACGTCATCCGCCTTCATCTCACAGCTTCCTAGCAACCTTATGCAGCCGAATCCTATTAGACAGCCCGACACCACAAGAACTCTGGCGAAACAACAATGTAATACTGATACATAAGAGAAATGAGACCTCCACCCCCCCCTCCCCAATTTTCGGATAATTGCCCTAACTTCTGTGATCGATAAAGGTTTCCATCAGTTTTTATCAGACCGTATATTGGAATATATGATTAGCAATAACTACTTCAATGCATCCGCTCAGAAAGCTTTTGTTAAAGATATAAACGGCACTACTGGAGACAATTAGTTATTGCAAGAAGTTGCAAGTCATGACCGTCACAACAACAAAACATGCCACATAATGTACTTTGACTTAAAAGCTGCCTTTGGCGCTATCAGCAACAGACTTATTTGCCATGTTATCGATAGATACCAGCTGCTTACCCCTGTAAAACGTATATCAACTCTCTTCATGTGAGCATTAATGGTTCAGTAGTCGGCCCGAAAAGGATCCAGAAAATTTTATTGTAAGAAAAGGTGTATTCAAAGGAGACCCTCTCTCCTGCAAAGTCTTCTCATCTGTAGGGTGCATAAAAGACCAGACGTTGACGCACCCTTGAAACATTACAGAGTGAAGAAGTAGGGCGATAGTTGTTTTTAATCTATCTGTTGGGCTTTAAATCACAGGACATATATTGGATTTCTTCCAAGCATCAGGAAAGTGAGAAAGACTAAGAGAAAGTTGACAGATTTTGGTGAGTGGCTTACAGATCGAGTCTGCTGTGGTCTTGAGTAAAATATTCCCAATATTGTCTGGGCCGAACGCAGAGGATAGCCTAAGGTTGGATAAGACTTTTGTAACACTCTCTTCGTTAAACGTAATTTGCTGTAAGCGTGCCTCAGTTCGGAAAGTTAAGTTTGGCAGAGATGGAGCATCGGCATAAGGATTACGTTTACGCTGACTGGCAAAGTATGAGTTAAAGTTTCGCATTTTCCAGTAATACATGATACGATCTGATTATAGGCAATGACTGGAGATATATCTTGATGTATTTTGCATCCCAGAACAGATTTTGACAAGCTCCACCATTGTTTAGAATTACTATGTATTGTGACAACGGAACGGCCGGATGTCGAACAAGCAACTTTCGGTGCCAATCACCTAGCCAAAATGTCCTTTTCATCTAGTCGAAACTGCACATTAGAAAAGTACGAGAAGACTGATTTCCTGATTAAGTCAGCAACCTTGTTGCGATATTTTTTGCAGAATTTACAGAACCCCGGGGCGGGGTTAGGTAGAAGCACGTTTTAAGCGTTTTCATGCACGATTACCACGGCGAATATGCTTTTCAATGTCTGAGGTTATCCAAGGTTTGTTCTCAGGGCGAATGATGAATTCCTTAAACTGGTAAGCACCAACTTGAAGTTTATATGACTTTTTGCATTCTACATTCCTGGAAATCTGTGTGACGGGAAAAAGCATGAAACGAAATTAACTATGCGGTCACATGAAGCAAATCAGTGTCAACCTTAATGGACACCTATTGATTGGACACAATAAACGGATCATGTGATAGTACTTACTGATCAATATCGTACGTCCAACAATATGCCTGTGGTAACTCCGCTCCACACAGGCAAAAGATACACTGCTACCAAGCAAGCGTAACTATTTCGGAGATGCATGTTCATTTTTGCTCTCTCTTTTGAAGACCTAGGGATATTTCCATGAATACTTTGGACTGGCTATGATCTTCATGTTTATATTGGGATACTGTTTTTATCCTTTTCTTCAGCTTTTTGCCCAAGCTGACAGAGGTAAGGTTTTTATCTTTACTGCTTTTTACCAGCTTAAATGCTCGTCCAAATGATGATAAAATGTTCTATGCGGTTTTCTGATCGGAAATGCGAGTCGACGATGGTAGCGGCACAATAATATTTTTATTCATATTTTCCTCCCCAACAGTACTTAAACAAGTATAGACGCGGGTATGGTCAGATTATTGATAATGCTGATGTTATCTTGAAGCAGAAAAAAAAATACATTACACGATATTTAGATACTCTGAGGCTGGAACGAAAATATCGATATTTTTAATCAAGATTATATGCAAATAATTGAAATTATATCAAGAAAATCTTCTGACAAAGACTTTGTTGTAAATAACAATGTCATTCTCTTGAAGCTAAATACAAAACTTACCCATGCAGAAAAAATTTCCTAAAAAATGGATTGCAGCTTAAATTGACTTTGCGAACAAGGTTAAGGACAAGATCCACTTTAACCAGCCACACGTTCCACAATCTATCCCACGCCTGCTAAAGTCGTCTGCTTCTGGTATTATTCTCTTCGACATATCTGACCGCCTTCCCGTATTCACTTGTATAAACAAGGGCTTCAAGCGGTTCACCTGAACATTCAAAGGTAATAACAAAAGATCCCCACTCACTCCAACATTCCTGTGACGAAATTAATAAGACCGATTTGCAACGTGAACAAGACATGTAATATAACACGATAGATGAAACAACAAGAGAAGCTGGTGTGGAAATAATCGTCCTGTCCGAGTTTTTAAATTTGACAAATAGGAACACAGGCATCAACCATGGCATCTGGCATTCTCAACTCCACTTAAATTCAGGACACACTTACCAAAAGCGTAAGTGTAAATAATCAAAAGAAAATCAATCCCACATGCCACTGTGAATTGTACACTCAGTCTTAAAGCTAGTCTATTACGGCATACTAAATAAAAGTATACGGACAGGGGGAGGGGATACCATCATTATAAATTTGAAAAATGTAAGGTACGGCAACTTATCAAGATATTAAGTTCAAATGTGCCAATTAATTTGATTTCAAAACACCTTTCTATACTCAACAATCGGTTGTTAACTGCTGATAGATTTTTTTTAAAATGTAGGAGAAAAAAATCAAGCGAAAGAATGCCCCCATGTTAAAAGGACCACATTTAGACCACCGTATAAAATCATCCTACCGACAGTCACCTCAATCCTTTCTAAAAGGCTGTTCTTAAATCTTTTTTTTTTTCATTTTTAATCGAAATCTTTATTTTATTCCGGTCAGCGGGCGTTGAAAATTATATTCTGATGAAACACTATTGGAGCAAATAGATCTAATAATAACTCGTAATAAAAGCGAGCTACCGATAAGTATTTGTTTGATCTAGCGAAGTCATTTTACATTTTGAATCATCAAGCCTGTGTAATACATTCGAGCAATATGGTATTTTTTAAACCGCTTTAAAATAGATTGAAATACATGTAACAAATATATCACAATCTGATGAATGTCAGGAATTCGTTGCCGCAAAGACAAGGATAATTGCTGATTCCTCTCGTGGATCGATATTTAGCCATCTTCCCTTCATGATTTACGCAAATGATATGTATCGTGCATTATTTTAATTTGATTACATAGCGCATGCTTCAGCAACTTCATGTGCTCATTAAATAAATTTTCTCAACCCCAAATTGGATTTTTGAAGCGACATGTAAGTCACATATGCTGTTATCAGGTGTTAAATAATAAGTGTATGATTTATTAGCAGCAAACTATTTCGAAATATTGCAAAAGGTAAGTAGAGGATATTTCATTTCCCTAAGAAAATGTAATTCAGATTTAAAACTGAATGATATTTTAATTTCAGAGACTGAGTAGTTCTACTCTTTAGGCGTTTGTCGTCTTCTTCTTTTTTTTTTTTCGCTATATCTGCATTATTGTCGTCTTTTTGGGGGCTGTTCACTTACACTTCAAAAATATTGTTTCTATATTATTTGCAACGCCAAATTCATTGTCCAATTGGGCCACTTTTTAAACAACTCGACATTCTTAAGTTTGAACAATTGCTACGTTTCAAAACATCGAAAATGTATTCTATATGCACTGAAAATAACCCATCTGTTTACATCCAATACATTTTTTTTGTATTTCCACTATCGCATGCTCACTTCTACCGTGGTCAAAATATTGCTATTATTATACATATTTCCATACCAGCACGGACAGGATCTAAAAATAGTGGTAAAGTACAGTTTTATTTCAAACTGTTTCACCCTGCATCAGTGACAAATCAGGTTCTCATTTCTGTTGTTCTAGGATACAAGGTACATGAAAACATTATTATAACATTAAACACTGAAGCATGCTTCATTCATTCTCAAGCTAAAAATTTAGAATATCCATAACATCGACGTACTTCAGTGCGACTAAGTTTGTAATCTTACAAGGGCTTTCCTTTAAAGGGGGTACTGCAGTGATAATTTGCAATTTTTGAGTTTTTTATGTAATAAATGTGGATCCATATCAGAAAATCCAAACTTTTTTCCCAACCGGATAAGCAGGTATTAAGTTTTCTTATATATGTAAATGAGGGGTAATGATGTCACCTGGTTTAGCTGCTACAGCTAATGCAATTACACCTGAGTAGAACTCCGACAAAAACAAGAAAACCTGACCAAGTAGACAGATTTTACTTTTACTATGGATGAAGCAGTGTGCATACATAAAATCAAATATATTAAATGAAGATATATTTTTCATTCAATGAAGATTAATAAGGAAAAAATACGCAGAAATAAATACAGATAAGGTAACAGCCCCTGTGGTTGTGTATTCAAGCACTGAAGCAGGCTTTAACTAATATACCAGACTGATAAGAAATCAAATAGGGTGATAAGCAGAGTACACAAGTCATTATAATATGCCAGCTAATATTGTGTATCTCAGCTTGGTGCCCCCTCAAGGCTTGTGTATTGTATATGGAGGTTAGCCCAGGTGACATTACACATCAGAACATACACTAGAAATATAAAAAAAAGCTCTAACTAAATACCTGTTTGAGCAAAAATGTTGAAAATTTGTCAAATGAAATTTACCATTAATGACAAAAAAGGTAAAAACTCTCACAGCTGTCCCTCTTTAACCCTTGAGAACCAGAGTTTTTATGTTCCTCCGTAGCGTTTTTTTTGGGGGGGGGAGGGGGATTGTCTGCGAAGCAGGCCTTCTACCTCCAGAGAACATATACATCTTGACATGAACAACAGAGTCTGCAAGGGGGAGAGGGAAATTTCGACAACTTTGCTGTCTATCCAGGCAGGCATTGTGCTCAATCTGCATCTTAGGTAAAAATTTGTATCTTCAGTTGACATCAATACAATTTTACTGCGCTGTATTGGGTGCTATGACACAGGGATATTGAAAAAATGATATTTGTGTTATTAGTATGACATTGAAATGACCTTTAGTGACCTGATTAAGTTCACATTAAACCACATTTGAGATGAACTCTTTATTCTTAGCTATTCATAACTAAGCTAGAGAATGGCAAATATAAATGGGACACATCCTGTAAAGAATGCTTCGGACTTATAACAGTACACGTAATCATAGCGACAAATTTTATTAGGCAGACAGCATGCCAAGGGAACTGCCAAATTAATACTCCGCTAAACTTTACTGGAATATAAATCTGCCTCGGAATGCAATGGTGAAAAATACGGCCAAGTCATCGAAAGTGTCTTACACTCAACCCCTTCCTACACAGGCCTTTTTTCGCAAGTATGAAAGGCTGAGATTCATTGGTTTTAGATAAAAAAAGTCAAAATGTCTTATAATGGACATGTTGTTGGGCCTTTAAGATAGGGCAAGGTCATCCAAAATAACTTGAATCAACACTCTCCTGTGTTGTTTTGTTTGCTGAAAATATTAAGGAAAAGGAAAGCTTCGTTCGCAATAAGTAAATAAATAAATAAATAAATAAATAAATAAATACACACACACACACACATATATATATATGTATATATATATGTATGTATATGTATATATGTATATATGTATATATATATATATATATATATATATATATATATATATATATATATATATATATATATATATATATATGATGTCCAAAATATTTAATACGGACATGTTCTTGGATTCTGAGCGCTTGAAAATATGTCAAGGTTAAAAACAATATACAATACACATGCCCTTGGTATGATGCATCTCTGTTATGGTAAATTTTTTTTGTTCTTTCTTATATGGTTCTTGGAATATGCTGCCGGACGGACAGACCAAGTGCTCCTGTGCTCACTAAGTCTGTGTACTCCTTTGCTGCCGGCGGTGGCGAGGGACAATATGAGTTATGAAAGAAATGTTACTTGTGTCAATGATACTTTACTGCATTACGAATTATAGCATGCAATTTTTCGACAATGTGGTTGCTGCGGCAGCTGCAGAGGCGGTCACGTTCTCAAGGTGCGGCAGAACACTATTCCTGGCACTCCCTCCTTGGCAATGTAACATTCAAGTGCGTTGACCGCTTTATCATGTCAGTGTAACGATGTGTGTCTCATACAGATAATTAAATGATGTATGAACGCAATGGCTGTGCCATTTCGCATTTACTGACAGCAAAAATCAAGCCTAAGTAAGAGATGAACTGATGCTAGAAACAGTACCATTTCGAAACGTGCGTAAGACCAATTTGTTAAATAGATGTCCAGATGCTATTGATTAGCGACCTATGTTTCTATTTTACGGTTCGTTAATTTTTATGTGTCTTTTTCCGATCAAACATTTATTCATTGAAAGTGATACGTAACCGATCTTTATTATCGCGACGGCATGTGCAGCAAATGCCAAATTGACAAATAAATGATTCAGATATCTTTGTTAGATCATTTCTTGCGTGGACTTGCTAATTTTATATATGTTGGATCGCCTTACTGCTGCTGTTAGAAGACGATCCAATTTCAAAAAAATTGAATGCTAAAGACTGTCCTCGCAGAACACCCGATGCGAACGTATTACCTACAATAAAGATCAAGGGTATACGCATTTCTTACAAATAAACCAATATTCTGATTGAAAATGAATTCAAGGCTTTCCAAAATGTGTCTCACTAAGGGTGGAATTCAGAATTACTGTATAAATGGAAGGGTTTTAGGTAAAAGTGTGCTTTTGGAACTTTTCGATATACCTTGA
>OZ026620.1:77662711-77696711 GCA_964020975.1 Hermodice carunculata | reverse complement strand
AAAATATTCAAGATGAAACGACTGGACTTGTACCATAATAATGCCAATACCTGACGTATCAGATATATTTCACCCAAGTACGGATTTTTACATAGTTACGTGGTACAGCATACATGTAGGATAATGCTTTATTACGGTAAAGTTTGGGGAACTTTTCATTTTGTTACGCATAACAAAAGACCTGATCATTCCAAAAGAAATTTCTAATAGAATTTTGCAACTGAAATTTTTGCATGTACAAATAGCACTTAAGTTTAAGGACACGTATTTCAAAATATGGCTAAGTATCGAAACTAGGTGCACTGAGGACAAGAATACAAAGTATGGAACTGATCCTGCATTTGGATTGGAAAGAAGCATTAGTGACCTTTGATACATTTTCTTACCAATGAGGGACTGGAATTCCTCGCATTCTAGTGAGGTAATTTTTGCATATATATTTACCAGTTATATAAAAACCGGCAGGTACTTTCAGACCTGTATTCACCATAAGGGCAACCTTCTCCACTAAGCTCCAACTTTGACTCAGTGGGGGCTCTAGGCGCCTGTGCCCAGTGATGCAACTTAATCATAGATTGAGGGAGGGGGGTCACTTCAGTGTCTGATACAATATTCCTTTTCTGGTGCCCACCGTCGTACACAACTGGTAATTTTCAGGCATTGTATTAACATTTTTAGATAATGCTTAGTCTGGAAAAGTCCCATCATATATTTTACATTACATTGCTTCGACAAATTAATCGTCCGCTACCACTAATTGCACATACATTTTGGATACTACCTCTTCAAAATATCCAGTCGGGACTAAGAGACGGACTTGGCTGCTACATTGAAAATTGTGGATTCCACACCCAATGGTTTGTAAATGATGATAGTATTTGGGCGAATGGGGGTGGGGGTATAGTATACGAAACCAAAATTATTTATTTTGGAAATATATCAGAACATCAATAATGATATGATATATGCTGTAGCCGTGATACACTTTGGTATCCACATTAAATGTATCTTTGTGTCACTGTCCTGCAATGCATTGTGCCATTTTCAAATTGGTGCTCCCCAACGTGCATGATTTGCCGGATCAAGGGATCATGTCGCATTTGGATTTGTAATTAATAATAATAACTGCTTGAGACACAACTGAGCGGGCAGATTAAAGTTAACGTAGTAAATCAGGTTTTAAGACTACTCTAACGACCGTTTGCCGTGGTAACTCGGAGAACGGACACCTGGAATCTATCGAAATATTACGATAACGATCACCGAGCAACCAGGCCTATGCGGTTTAACCAAACAATTGTGGCTTTGCAGCTGTGCTGTTTCCCCATCCTAACTTAACCCCACAGACAAGTTGAAATAAAATTTTGTGTTTGAGTTGACTTTACTGCAAAATAAAGGCACACAACGCCCACTTTCTCGATAAAAATTTTCAAGTGGGGCTATGTTGTTTCACCATATCAGTGGCCGTCGTGTGCCTTAATTTTGCAGTTAAGTCAACTCAAACACTGAATTTTATTTCAACTTGTCTGTAGGGTTAACTTACTTATTAATTTGCTGTGCTTATAAAGGAAAAACTCGCCTTCTTCTGAAGAAAGAAGTAAAACTGAACTTAATAAAGTTTATTGTCACACGAGAAATAAAGTTCAGAGAGAATCTTAAAAAAAGTCTGAGGAGTTATTGAACAAAATTAAAGAAAATAAAAAAGACTCCAAGAAGTTGTAGCGACAACTGAAGCCTGTAGGTTATAAGCTAAAATGTCAACTCCAGTCAAATATTATTTTGAATGTAGATGGTGAATAATGCTTTGATCCAACCAAGGTGGTTTCTTATTTTAACATCTTTCACGCTGCTATAGCTGAGAACCTCGTTTCAAAATTACCTACTCGTTCAGGTGAATTAAATACAGAGTCTTGAGCTTTTAAAGAGTCTTTTTCAGGAATTGCACTTGCAAAATTCAATTCGGAAACGGTAACTGAAGAATTTATTTTTCAAGAACTGAATACTTTGAATTCCCATAAGAGTACCGGTCTCGATGTTATACCAGTATAATGTCTAAAAGATGGTGCAATTGTTCTAAAAATGCCAATCATCTATAAATAGTTTGTCAATCATGACTAATTCTATCCCAGACGATTTCAAATCGGCTAGAGTTGAACCATTGTACACAAAAGAAAACAAAGTGGCAGCCGGTAACTACAGCCCAGTTAGTATTCATACAAATCTCTCTCTAAAATACAAGGGAGAGTGGTATACATATAATTGGAGTCTCACCTTTACAAAAACAATGTCCTTTTTGATTTTCAGTCAGGTTGCAGATAACTGTTTCATACATTTAAAAGATTTTATTCAGACAGATATATCGAAAGGGAATTATGTAGGACTTGCATTATTGGATCTTCAAAAGGCCTTTGATACACTTGACCACTCAATACACTTACGGAAACTCAAGGCAATGGGTGTTGAATCTGAGTGACAAGAAACAGTTGGTGTCCATTCACCAAGTTGAGTGGGAGCCCAAAACACTAAAATTCGGTGTACCCCAGGGAATTATTCCAGGGCCCCTGTTGTTTCTATGTTATATTAACGACATACCCATAAGTATAAGTGTGCAATGTAAGCTGCTCCTATATGTGGATGACAGTGCCCTCTTAGTCTCAGGGAAATATTCTTTTGCCGTAGCTCAAAGCCTCAGCAGTAAACTAGAATCTTGTAAAACATGGCTAGTAGATAACAAACTGTCATTTCATCTGGGCAAAACATGGGCTATAATGTTTTGTTCCAAGAGAAAAGCAAACAATGTCAAAGATTTCACAGTGTCATGTAATGGCACGGACAGAAAACATAGTGAATCAGTTAAATATTTGGGTGTCATCTTAGACAGTTCCTTGTCCGGAGAGTACACGATCAAAGTTATTAGAAATAAATCAAATTCTAGACTAAATTTTCTGTCAGACATGCCCCTTCTGTTAACCTTAAAGCAAGAAAAAACCTCTTGTCAGAATTAAGAATTGCTGTTCCTCCTGGTAATCTTGTTTGTGACAAACTCACCAAAAGAGGCTTCAGATCATGCAAAACAAAATCATTCGTTTCATTCTAAACATGGACCCTCGGGATCACATTAGACAAAAGGAGTTGGACACACTTGATGCACTTAATGTCAAACACCAGGTGGAAAAATTGAAATTGAATCATGTTTTGGGGACACATAACAACACTGCACCAGAGTATATGCACCACCACTTTCATAAGGTAAAGGATCAACACAAATATTTACCAGGTTCAACCAAAACAACAATAATTTTTCCCTACCAAGTGTCAAAACTACAGCTAGTGTTTTTGTTTTTGTTTTTTACTTCACTGCCATCAAAAGCTGGAACGAATTACTGATGCAATTAAAATCAGAATCGGACAAAAGAAATTTCAAACCTCAACTAAAAGTGCACTTTTCAGAAAAAGCCAAAACTAAAAGAAAATAGCGATTTCAATCAATCATTACTAACGTTTATCACTGTTCACTGTGATGGCACTGTACACAGCTTAGTACAAGCATTTTACTGTTATATTTTATTCATTTTTATTCGAAATTACTCTTGTTTACATTTTAACTTATTACTAAATGTATTTACAGGTATTCATTTTTTAGTTTTTTGTCCTTAATTTTTATCCGCAGGACACCAATGGAAATAAGCAAGGCAATCGAGCCAGCTTTCTTGGGTTATCCTTGTGCCGTTTTTCTTTTTCTTTCTTTTTTTATTTTTTATTATTTTTTTTTTTTTGCAAATTCCTACAATCATTCGATTTTATTTTGCCTGCATACTTTTAATTTGTTTACTCCCTGATGTGACTTCCTAAGGTTATTGTGATACATATTTTCATGTGATGCTTTGTGATACCTTATGTTCGTCAAGTTATTTTTTATGTTCACATTATTGTAACATGTCTTTGTATATTGTGAAATTTCAGTTTTGATCATGCGTCTTTGATTTATGTAATTATCTGTATTCATTTTTATATATTATTTATACTCATGTTTTATGTGACTGGCACAGAATGAAATAAAATTAAATTAAATCAAACCGAACAAGCGTGGCTATTCTTGGATTCACCATGATATCACCGGTACTGACCTACTAATCTCTGTTCGGTGGATACAAGTGTGTATTGCCGTTCACTCCCATGTTAAATTGGCTTGTTTTTGGATGCAAATTACACCAAGCTAGACATAGATTTTGAGTTGGAAATCACTGATACTTTTAACTATACTCTGCTTTATTAGTACGTAGGTTAACAAAATGTGATGCTCGGAAAGTGTTCGTTAGACTCTTTTAGTCCAGCATGTTTTCCATAGAATATATAGATGGCCATGGATTGGTTTGACCTTAATATTTGTTGTCAATGCATGCTGTCAACATCTCCTCATTGGCTGATAGCCTGAAGTGTCAGGATGGTGAATTAGAGAATGCAGCTATGCTTTTTCCCCGGCCCAAGTTCGCTCTCTAGACAAGTTGAAATAAAATGCTGTGTTGAAGTTGTTTCCCTTGAAAATAACGACGCATGACGGCCACTTTCTCGATAAAAGCTTTAAGCCAGGGTCGAGCATTTTTTTATTAGGGCAGGGCGGCTTGAAACCATTTTTTATGTAGTATGACTTTATTGCACTAAGTTCTCAAGGGACCATACCAGTTACAATACAAGTACATAGATCCATGTATCCTTGTGAGAACTATGAGTACCAGTACAAAACGCATGAAATAAAATAATTAATTGTTCTATATATGGACTACAATACTAGGTGTAAAAGAGCGTTAAATAAATGAATAAAATCCAAGTGTTCTATAGTCAGCTGACTAGCAAATATGTGCATAGCACCACACGACTATGATTGGACAGTTCCATTGTCGACAGTTCCTGTGTATTATCCAGTGCACAGCCATGGAATTGTAGTGAGCCCCCATATATATATATACCCTATATATATATATATATATATATATATATATATATATATATATATATATATATATATATATATGTATATATATATATATATATGTATATATATATATATATATATGTATATATATATATACACATACATATACATACATACAGTTATACATATATATATACATACATATATATATATATATAGGTGTGTGTGTGTGTGTGTGTGTGTGTGTGTGTGTGTACATGCGTGTGTGTGTGTTATTAATGCTCGGGCCTTTCCAGTAGGGTGCGGTTGAGTTACTAGAACCGCACATATACACATAGGGCACTTTATGTTAGAATGCACCAAATACGCCACCCAGAGAAACCCGTTATTTGAATCGCTATCCTCATACAATGTTAACCTACTTTTAACAGAAGAAAAATATATATTTCGGATGACTTTCAACAACGGATATCTCAAGGCTCTCAAACATGTATATAAGTATGTGAACTTGGCCTTTGAGCAGTGATTACAGAGCAGTGGTTGATGTGGGAATAATCATAAGCGCTAGCCTGCATTACCAGTTACATTATTTCTCCTTTGTTTACGTTTAGTTTTTTTTTTTTTTTAGTTTCTTGTCATATGTCGGAGATGGTTTTTGTATTGTATGTTCTAATTGTATGTTTACATCGAGTTCTTCAGAAACATATCGATGTAACTGTATATCTCGATTTAGTATTTTGCCATACCCGCCAGATGACAGGTTTCTACAATGAAGTATTTTCTATAGATTTTTGTCAGGCGTGAGGTAACTTGGAGATTTGTTGAAACATGTTTAAAATGGATGCTCTTTCCCCTTTTACACATAACCCCCTTTGACGTCAGTTTAATTTGTTAGCTGGTCACAGTCGTGGGCATTTGTAGATCAACAAAATTCCTTATACATTTAACAGGCGGGGATACCCGAGGGATTTGCATAAACTGCTTCATTCATTGGTTGAAAATGTCATATAACACAGTATAGAGAAGGTGCTGCCACCACAAAGAATAGTGTAGCTAAAATGCCCCATTGTATAATGACAGAGTATAAATCAACCTGATTTCCTATAATTGATAGTGAAATTCCAGACCCTTGACGAACACTAATAATTGAAAAAGCGAGACAAAGCAGACAGTATCTGGTATTTCCCGTAGCTTTCATGCAATTTGACCACTAAACGAGTTGACGTTGGGGGAAGTTTCCACAAATTTTGATCTGTTATGTTGCAGTGTACCCCTCATGCCTTGACTGGCAGCGTCGTGGATTTCTTGTCAGTGGACGCTACAATATATCTCCGCGCGGCCACCCCAGTTCTACTCTACCAATAACTGTAGAATGTGACATGACACACGACCCCCCCGTGACGATCGTACGCCACAACAGGGAAATATATTATACGTGCGTACCTTTAATTTATCACCTGCTCCATTTTACTCTCCGAGACATCCTTTCTATGGTGGAAAGGAGAAATATGCAAAAAATGTGACCAAACTTAATGCAGAAATATCCATGCTCAACAAAAGATGTCTACAGCAAAGAGTACATACAAGCTAACCAATCACAGATTTAACGCCAGTTTGTGTTCTTTAAGAAAATATTAACTTCCCTTAATCTTGGTCTGCATAGCCATATCGTGGTACACGTTTACGGCTGTTTTCTATCGCGGTTTGTAAAAAATAGGCTACAATACAAACTTTTTACTATGGAAGGAAATTCTGATAATGTTCAAGAATCGACTGGTTCCGCTACATTATAGTTTATAACATTTTGCGACATGTATTATTCGTAAAATATACGTATACCACTTCTCGAATCAAGCTGCACGATTGTAACTCAAATTACCAAATATAAAAACACAACGGTTTCCCGCATTGTAACTGTAATTTCAATATACATCACAAGTTCTATAGATTTTGCAGTGTAAAGTGAACAAACAATATATATTGCTTAACTACAGTTTATCATAATATTGGGTTTCCACAGACTTCCAACCATTATATCCAGGTAATCGGTTAAGAGATTTGAGGTGTCTTGAAGCTTGCCCAAAACCGAACAATGATGTACATAAATGCAAATCATCACACCCATCTTGCAAATATAGTGACAACTCTCACAACAATTAGCATTGTCAAGGTTGCGGCTTATTTAGCAATATGTTTCAAAAAGCCATCCATAGGTACAAATGACTTTTGCAGGAGAATTCTTATAATAACCATGTTAATCTGCCAGTTGTATCATTATGTGTTTGTATCAACACAGGCATTTTGTTCTTCCTGGTATTCCTGATTTCTTTCTTTTTTTCTATGTACCATACCATTAAACCTAGTCCATAATTTTTTTTGAAAAACCCAAATACCTACAAAAAAACCCGAATTGGGAAAAGGCATAGCCCTACAGATAACATTTTGCAATTGTCAACATGTCTAAAATTATACAAATTATACGCAAATAATTTTTTTTATTTCTCACATGTTCAAACATAAAATAGATAGACGCAAAGTTGCAATATTCTACATTTGAGTGATAATTCTGTATCAAATAAACATATGGTCCAACAGACAGTATAATTTATGTTAATTTGGGACATTTCAAGATTAAAGCGTTGATTATCTTTTAAAAAGTATTAGAGTGATTGATGAAATTCGACTTCTACCTATGGGTGTATAATGTGCGCACAGCTGATGATAATATGACCCAATACAGAGAATTTACATTTATGCTAATTAGGGGCGTTGAAAATTTAAATGCCTGACTATAGTTAACTGCTATCATTTGTAAACAGTGCTTCATTGCAGACACAAAGACATATGATATGGTAAAATCTTTTCTAGCTTGATCATTGCCTTCAGACAAAAAACATCTAACAGATCAGAAGGTCTCACCTTTGCCATTCGTGATATTTATAGGAAATAATTCAAAGTAAATGTTCTTAGTGAGGAAGTGAAACGAAAATGCAATTATCACTTTGGAATGTCAGAGTTTCAAAGCATGTACATTTTGTAATCAAAAGTCATCAAGTTAAAGAGTTAATTGTATGACTTACCAAATGGACCCTGAATTCCTCAACAAAATACAGTGTCACCTGCATTTTCATAGGGACTAATCCAAAGGACATCCCTACCTTTTGTATCAAGGGGTTGTCAGGTTTTGACTTTTTTTTTAAATTGGGAAACGTAAAAGGATTACAGATGGATGATGAACGAAAGATGCAGGGCTTTGCTCATTGCTTAGAAATCCACCAGGTAAAATTATATAAATGAGCAAGGAAGGTTTTCTTGAAACCGAAATTTACGATACTAGAATTCGGCACACAATTCCAATGTTCATTGATTAGTTTAATATCACCAGGATGGAAACAATTAATCATGCTTTCTTTATAAAAACGTAATACCACAAAAAGAACAATCATTGTTGTGAAGCTAAGAGGCTGCCCAACAGTTGCATGTTATAAATATGATAGCATCATGCTACAAATTCCAATTCGCAGGGCACTGAACCTCGTTTGCACACTATCTTGAATTAGTAAAATTCTCTCACTAGTTGCCATATGCCAGTAAAAGCATATAAACGATAAATCTATCTTGTCAAAACGCCAGTCCTCCCCCCTCCCCCCCCCCCGTAAAAGTACATGTCATAGGAAGTCCAACCAGAGACAAAATACGATAAATTCTCTTTTGTAAGAACGTCCTTTTTACCGTGAAAGAAACCATATATTTCTCCCACAAACCCACGAAGAGAAACAGATGTATATCGTATCATATGTGTTTTGAAAGAACGCTTTCAGGACAAAATATGTTTTAATCTTGCTGTGGCTCAATTAAATGGTCACGTAACCTTATAGATTGTTTTGAAGACCATGGCCCGTCGCCTGCCTCGCCAAAATTATATTTAGACGCCCCGGAGTGATTTGGTGAAGCATAGTCAATACGTTATATTTCAATTGTTTTTCATATACAAGTGCCTTTGGCGATTCATTAGGGATGTTGTACTTTCAATGGCAGGTTCTTTCATGGAGAAAGGAAAGCTTGAAAATGCCCAGTGCACGTGTCCCCCTTTTATTGGGAGAAGCTGGCTGTATAGCCAGGGCCCTAGCAGCATACATTTTGTGCAATTATGCCATATGACAGTACCTTTGTTTTTGTTCGTTTGTTTTTTTTTGTTTTTTGTATTTTGTTTGTTTGTTTGTTTGTTTTTTTTTTTGGGGGGGGGGTGCAATTTTCGGACTTGTTAAAGCAAAAAACAAAACTATATACTACAGGGATGAAGTATAGAAGATACTGCTTTGATTAGCAGATAGGCCAAATTCGACATAACAGTAAAGTAAATATGAGGGAATGCAGCATATCCAGATCACTTCAATTACTAGGTGGTGGAATAAGCAAGTAAATTGCAAAAAAATTTATATGACATTCATTAACGTTCCCAACAGAATTTGATATGGACGTGCTGTTTTCATGCTGATCAAAATTTTTAACTTTTCTACCCAGTGACAGTGAAAAATTTACAATTTTGATTCCCATTGACAGACAGTGCAGATCTTCGAACCTGACCTTGGTCTTGGCTTTGGAAAAAAAATGATGAACCCGCCTACTACTGTAGCAGTGCAGAAAAAATAATGAACCAGCCACAGGCGCTCGTAACGTTCAGTCTGTCGAGCTTTCGTGCCAATATAATAAACCACAACGTCGTCACATGGAGCGCCTACATGTAGGACCAGGAGCTCCATGTTACCACGTTGTGGTTTAGGCCCATCTGCCACCATCATATTAGCACAAATAATTGACTGCACAGATGAATACACAATATTTCAAGCAGCTATGGCCCTATGTGGGTCATTGAACGCATAGATGTTCCAGGTCCAGCATCTTTACTCACCTGCCCGCCCCCCCCCCCCCCCCCGCGTATATTAGCACGAAAGATCGACTGACTGAACAGCATTGACCCAAATGATTATAGCGTGCGTCAACGAGCTCTTACCATAAACACATGTGAATATAGGATGTAGCAGAATGGTAAATTATCCAATCAGAGGAGTACTCAGTATCTATCCAACGAAGTTGATTTTCTTCGTCATGTCTTACTGCGCATGTGCACATGGGCGCAGGCATTGCGTTTTTTAGGCACCCACGGGTAATTGTCGCAGTTTATTTACAACATAGTCTCACACTTACCGGCATTTATGGAAATCATATCAATAATTCATAACTGGGCTTCAGAAAACGTTGTTGGCAGAGTGCAATGAATGATAACGATTCAACGACTTGCATGTTAACACCTCGATGGAACGTGGACCTGGTAAACACGCTTCTAGGGCTGGAAGTGGGTTTCCGCGGAATAGAAAAACTTGACAGGTGTGACGGCAACCTAAATAAACATCTCAAAGAATGTAGTATTTGTTGTGCATGTCGCGTCTCACCTTGTGACTAATATCTGCACACTGTGCAGTCACCAGGTTGCTTCTCGGGGCCTTCCAGAGAGCAACTTCTATTAAGTTCCAGTCACACTTTTCCCCCCAGGGGCCCCAAAACGCCATGTTGCTAAAGCCTGCTCCGATTTTGGTGTGGTCACGCGGCAATCCAACAATCACTCTCTGTACACACAACGTCGCCGCCAAAAGATACAGCACTAGTTCAGTGGCGATATAAAAATCTTGGGAACAATACTTAAGTTTGTGGAACATATAGAACAAAAAGAAAGGATATACGGCAGATAATTTCGTTCATTTGTACAAGGTAGTACGGCTTCCCTCTTCTAGACTGTATTTTTTTTTGTAAATGGCGGTTAGAGGGACCTAACGACCTTGTGCTATGTACTGCCTGATCCACCGATGTTATTATCGACACTTTGTACTGCTGACACTCGCATCTTAGGCTATGCGTTCAACATATTAGGATATCATTATGAGCGCCTGTGGAACCAACCTACCACTATAGCAGTGTACATTGGATTACAACCGAAAACACCTCTGAATAATTCCCCAACCACGTGTAGCGCCATCAAAGTTGCTGAGCTGCTTGAATTTACCATATGGGCATAATCGGGGCATTAAGTTGTATTGCGTCACTGTATGAACCGCTGATACGCCACTGAAATCGAAACCAGCCATCTGGATGCTCCAATGCGAGACGAGAGCTCCTGATGGGCTTTGTTTACATATGCGCTTTGGATGTCAGCACCAGCGAGTCATGCATAGGAAGGTCAAAAACCTGAAGTTACAGATTTGTAAAAGTTGACATTCAATGGTTTGAAACACATTTTATGATTCAGTTATCACAAAAACGTCCTTGGGTGCCAGGTCCTAACTCCAAAGCCCCTATCGAATCCCGCTTGGTAATGTTTCGGAGGAATGACTGGTTCACATTGTGATTGGCTGAAAATACGATATGGCTGCCACATGATAGAACACTAACGCACGTCTTTCGGTGTTCAAATTAAATTTTCTATCACCTTTTATCACGCTCTCCACCTTTTCTGGATGTCTAATACAATAATATTAGCGTATCCATGCATATTGCATTTATAGTTTCGAAAATTCGTGAATCAGCTCGGTGTGTGTGCGGCCGTCACACTGTTTACAAAGCTATTCTGCTAACCGGAAGTTCAGTTATTTACAGGCGGCCAGGTTAAAGGAATGTTGCGAAAAGCGATAAAAAATGGTATAAATTAGTGTTTAAAGCCAGTTTCACGAATATAGTCTGATAGATTAGCCATTCCACTATTTGGCAGGGTGGTCACTATGTTGTGGGAAATTTTCATTTACTCTGCTCAACGTCAAATCACTTCGGTATGTAAAGAATGTGGGTCGCTGTCAGACGTGACGTGTGCATGTAAAAAAATGATCGATTTTGGGCAGATTGGAAACCTGAAAATATGAAAACACGCGTAGTCAGTTATATTCGGGGCGTGCCATTATGGATTTGGTCATATATAGATAGCAAAGAGTGTTTGGGGGCCAGAGTATGGGTCCAAGTTTCAGGGCGCGTGGCCTCATATTTTCGGGAGATTTTTAGGTATGGTGTAAAACTTTTCATACAGTTTGTTGATTTTGTTGGAAAATCAGTCACTACGTGACATGAATCGCCTGGCGAACTTTGCTAATTGTGTTGAAGCAGCTCAGGAATATTTCCGGTTGGCGATAGGCCTGAATCTGCTCAAAAGGTGGAGATTATACTTTGAATGTTTGCGATACGTCATGGGTTTTTTTTTTTTACAGTTTTTTCTGTTTTTTATCCTCTCTCTGAAATCGGGCAACTTTGTGGAAGTGTATCTTCTATTCTGCACAATATATCACTTAGTGGCATTATTTGCAGTTCCTTTTTCTCGACTTATTTTATTTTATTTACGACCATGATCAATAGGAGTATGTGTCAGCATGGTTACGATGGAGACGCAAATGCAAATGTATTTAGATGACGTTTTCTCCGAAAGCGTTCGCCATATCCTCTTCAAACGTGGCTTTGAGCAAGTAGCAACGGATTGTATCCAAAGGTTAACGCTTCAGCGACTTTTTCGTTTTTGTTTCGTTTAATCTAACGACTTCTCTGAAACTGCTTATCTGTATAATTTTGCTACTTTTAGACTTAAATTTGGTCACTAAATTTTTAGGATATTCTCAGTAAACATTTTTCGGTCTTTAAATTTCGACTTCTTTTAAGCCATCAGAGATATCCTCTTCGAGGTTACTGGCAAACACCTTGGTCTTGGTTTTTGAGCAGAGTTCACTGGATTCTTTTTAAAATTAATAATAAGAATGTATTTTGACCTCGTATTTTTATTCAAAGACATTCAGTAAGTGTGGCTGACATTCAAATAAATTTTCTTTTTTTTCTGTTTGTTCTGTGTCGTTTTTTTTCAACATTAAATATTGATCTGTGAGACACCCTCATAGAATTGTTTAGAATGGAAAGGCCGCTATAAATGCAGTTATTCTATGATGAAGGGCGAATTATCATTTTCTAGAGTGAAATTGAAAGGTAGTAACTCACTGTAGGTCACATGTCATCTCCATTGCCTTTTGACCAAGTATATCTTTTTGTTTCCTAAATATTTTTTCTGCCATTGTCGCCTGATTGATTCTCAACAAGCCCATGTGTTCTTGGTGCAATGCTGCTACGAGCAATGCTGGTGTCCCTTTTAAAGACTTCAATGATGAGGATGTAGATGAATTTTTGTGTGGACAGAAAAATGAAAGAACCAAGCGCAAGACACCGGTTGATGTGGAGTTATTCACAGTTTTTGCAGCAGAAACGGGGAACTTAGTACACTGTTTCATGAGATGCCGGTGGCTGATGTGAATTATCACTTTGCAAATTTTGTGCTTTCAATACAGAGGAAAAATGGCGAAGACTATGCTTCTATTGACAGGCATCTTCAGAGACACCAATATGGTCATTCCATAGTCAGTAATCTTGGCTTCAAGTGCTCTCGCAAGGCTTGAAATCCAAGCACGAGCAGTTCAAATCGCAAGGCCGCAGTAGTTAACAAGGGAGATGCACTGACAGATGCCACCGTTGAGGTTTTTTTATATTTTATTTTAATGTTCAGAGTGGTCAGTGTGGAATGGACACCCAAACTGCCATTAAAAACACACTGTGGCCATGGAACAGCATTATATTTTGCATGAGGGCTGAACAGGAACACAGAGATATTTATGTGCTGGGGTGATATTTTGTTGAAGTGCTCGGAGTCGCGATGGTGCTACCTCCAATACACTGAGCGTCAACCCAAGACCAAATATGGCCTTAATCCCCCAGATGTGCGACCTGTCGCTCCAAAAATGTTGGAAAGCATTCAAAATCCGGAAAGATTATTTATACGAAATTTACCGTGATGCCAGAGCAAAGTCAATGTGCCACCCAGATTCACTATTGTATTTTAGTGTGGGGGCATATGGAGTCCCGTGGGCTTTTGATGAAGATTTTATAAAACCTACTCAGAAATGTTAAATACATCTGAAATAACAGAAAAAAAAAATGTTGGCACTTTGCCAACCTGTTAGATTCAAAATGGCCGCCATTTTTCAAAATGGCTGCCAAATCTCCAATTTTTGTCCAATTACAGGTCCCTGAAAGGTCCTTGCAGTATAAAGCACCTTATTTGGATATTTATTTTCATAACTCCTGGCTATAAAGTTGGAGTTTTATTTTCAAATTGAATCTTAGTCAATTTAGGATCATATTTGTCTTAGAAGTATCAAATCACTGGATCAAAAGAATGTACACTGAACCAAGATAAATGACTTTATTTTGAAACAATATTATGACACCAGTGTATTACAACAATAAAGGGCATCATCACCTCCCTTACCAAGTTCATACCTGTGTGACTGGGGGACCTATTTTAAATTATTATCAATCTCACCTTTATCATTGTCACTCTCATATTGTGAGTTTACATTGGAACAGTATTATGAAACAAGTGCATTGCTACAATGAATGGCATCATCACCTCCATTATATAGTTCATATTTGTATGATTAGGACAATTAGTTTAACTATCATCATTCTCATCTTCATCATTGTCACTCTCATATTGTGAGTTAACATTGAAACGATATTATGTATGACACATTAAAGTGTATTGCTACAATAAATGACATCATCACCTCCATTACCCAGTTCATATTTGTATGATTAGGATAACTATTATAACTATCATCGTTCTCATCTTTATCATTGTCACACTCTCGTATTGTGAGTAAACATTGAAACAACATTATGACACATTAAAGTGTATTGCTATATTAAATGACATCGTCATCTCCATTTCCAAGTTCATACTTGTGTGATTAAGATAGCTATTTTAACTATCATCGTTCTCATCTTCATCATTGTCACTCTCATATTGTGAGTTGTGGCGTCCAGCTGGTGACTATCCTACACAGTGGAAGCTGGCCGTATCTGGTGATTGCCATATACAGTGGCAGTCTGCCATAGCAGTTGGCTTGTTCAGTTGGACGATGAAGATGAAAGCAGTTCTTCGTAATTCCAGAGTCATCAATATGTTGGATCTACTTTTGGTACTTCATCCAAAATCTATTGTTTATGCCAGTTGAGCCACAGGCAGGAAGTTCACCAAGATCAAACTGTAGTACACAAATGATATGTGAACTGTTCTACATGTGCTGTACATGGCAATGACCAGCTGGTAAGATAAGCTGAGATGCACCTTGCATTATTATTAGGTGGGATGAATGAATTGGGTTGAGGGTGGGGGGAAACCTTACGACCAAATTTAGTAAATTTCATCTTCTAAACACATAAATTCTGACTACAAAAGTTTCCATTCTCTTAGATACTGCCCAGATTTGATATTTTTCTAGTGGTTACCTGGGTGTTTAACCCACTCTGGCTGAGAATAGGCTAATCGAGTTGGTATGTTTTTACATTCGGCACATAAAGTGCTGGAGGGTATTGTCTTCCCCTACATCGTCAGTCCATCTGTTCATCCGTCTTGTCAATGTTACCTTGATATTTCAAAAAATATTCACCATAGTTGTACCATTTTTTTTATCAGAGATGCAACTTGTAATGGACCGGTTTACTATTGAAAATAGCATCCTCTAAAAATTTTTAAACTTTAAATCAAACTTTTTAAGAATGTATTTCAAGGCCATCTGAGTGGCGCACAAGGGGACGATGTTACCATATTATCTCCAAAAATAGTTACCATAGCTTTACTAAACATTTGTCACAGAAGAACCTTGTGATGGACCAGGTAACTGTCAAAAACAGGATTCCTCTGATTATTTCTTAACTTTTTATGGAACTTTTAAAGTATTTATTTGAAGGCCGTCTGAGTGGCGTCAACCCTGACGATGCCACCGCGATATCTCAAACAATTTTGATCGCACCTTCATCAAATTTTTGTGAGAGATGCATCTTCCTAGGACCAGGCTCCTTTTAAAAACTAGGATCCTCATGGTATTTATAAACTTTGTATGAAACTTAAAATATTTATTTCAAGGCCGTCTGAGTGGCGCACAAGGAGACAATGTTACCACAATATCTCAACAGAGATCTATCGCAGCTTCATCAAATTTTTATCAGAGATTGCTCAAAAATAATGATAAATTGAATAGTCACAGAAAAAATTGATGGTGATAGGTTTGGGGAGAGAAGAAAATTAATGTATGTTTAGTCCTTTGGTTGAATTTTTAATCATTGACCAACAGCATGAAATGAATCAAAGCAGATTCAGATAATGTACAAAACCAGTGTATTTATGAACATTATAATTTTCTGTTGTCAATAAAAAAAATATAAAAAAGAAGCAAATTTCTTTAGAGATGCACATTATAAAGGACTATGTTTCTATTGAAAACCAGCTTCTTCTCATTATTTTTGAAACTTGTTATAAAACTTTTGAAGTATTTATTTGATGCTCTCTGATCATGACTCAGATTCAGATTCTTTTATTCGACAATACATTCAATACATTTCAATTGTTAGGTAATAATGACAGAAATATATATAAACAAATGCAAAACAAAAAATAGGAGAAATAGTACATTATTACCATAGAGAACAGATAGTCAGGATGACCCAGCTAAGGATCAAAACATCCGCTCTCGCATGGGCCACCTAAATAAATTTACTTGGTAAGGTAACACCTTGCTTCAGAGCAAAGCACCACATGTGTGTTAGGACAGATGGACTGACTGAGACAAACATAACATAATTACATACAAATATAGTTTATGAATCCTCATTACAAACAAAGCAATTTTGAATAGTACAGGTTTCAGAGTATTAGTCTATGTAGAGTCTTTTAACATATTGAGAGAGAGAGAGAGAGAGAGAGAGAGAGAGAGAGAGAGAAATAGAAAGGGGGAGAGAGGGAGAGAGAGAGAGAATGTTACCATAATATCCCAAGAAGGATTTATCACAGCTTCATCAAATTTTTGGTGCAGTTACACCGTATTAGGACACCTGCAAAGTCTAAAAAAATGCAGAATTGGGGAAAAAAACGTTGTGGGCGCCGAGCGTCATTCTTATCTGAACGTTATTTTCTTATTATGAGGTGGGCACTAAACACCTATTCCATGCTTTGAAAAGCTGTAAATCCATGGGGCATGTAATCTCTGTTTAGCTCTCATCTATAATTGTTGTTCAAAATGTTTTCTGTGGAAAAAATTAATTTAAGACATGAAAGGAGATAACTTTCTATATAGTTGGCCACTTTTAGGGCATTTAGCAGACTAAACCCCAGAATTAATGGGGTTAATCAAGAATATCTAGAGGCCTTGCTACAGTCATTGTGCAAAAAAGTCTTTGCAAATAAATGTGTTTGGATTATGGCAAGAATGTGTTCAGTCTTTTAATATGAATGAAGACTCAGCAAGTAATCTAAAAGCACTTGGGACACTATTTTCCCAAGCAGTTAGCTAATGCAGATCCGTGCATCAGCATGCCAGCACCATGCATTAGTCGACCACTTTAGTTACTATACAGGGAATCATTCTGTTAACACACCAATACTACCATACAGACCTGCAAAATATATTCAAACAACGGGTAAGTAATAATAGGGAACAATGATTTGAACTGATGATCTTGGATCTGATGAGGAAAAAGTATTGATCTAGACTAAAAGGGTAATGAGAGATATAGTTAAATATCAACAAGTTTTGATGCATAGATTATATGCGTGCATTTTTTTTAGCATATCAGACATCTTGAAATATGGTTGGTAACAACTGGTGTTAAGTTTCAAGATTGAAAATCATGACACAAGGTTGTTACATGGTTGGAGTATGATATATAACTCTTAGATAATGTAAGTTGGAGAATATCGGTTGTTTATGTAAAATGACATAGCAGCTTGTGGGGGGGGGGGGTGCGGTGGGGCAGCCATTTTGAGGAAATTGTGGCTATCTTGAATTGTGATAACTACAGTGCAATACATACCCTCATTGATGCCAGTAAGAACCAAAATTAAGGCCAAATTTAAATCAGCTATTTTAACACTAAACATTTATAAGAAACACGGAAAAAATAGATAAAAGTTTTCAGATATTTTAAATTTTGGTGTCTAATAATATTCAGGTTTAAGGTAAAAGACATGAATAATGTTCCTGGATGACAAAAGGTTAAAATTTGATTCTTAGATCTACTAAATTGACACATTATGTAACATAAAACATCATTATGTTTGGAGTTTGGCGGCCATTTTTAATCTAACAGGTGGGCAAAGTGCCAATATGATTTTTTATGTTCCTTGGGGTATAAATAACATTTCTGAATAGGTGGCATAAAATCTTCATCAAAATCCCACGGGACTTAAAATCATGATATATGGTCCCACACTATTTGGCAAATAAGTATATAGCCACGAATGGATGCATGTTTAAATGCAATGTGCTGGGACAGAATACCTCTATGGCATACTGAAACCCATGGTAGCAAAGGCAGGCATCGAAAAAACACTCCCATTAAACATTGAAGAAACAAAATCTTACATGGCTGGAGAGGGAGTTACTATTTTTCTCTCACTCGGGATCGTTGTTGGTGGGGGGAATCACTCGTGACCCGCTGTTACTCGTGATTTTCCCTAACAACAACGAACCATCTTGAGAGAAAAATGGGAGCTCATTCTCAGCCAAGTAAGATTATCTATGCATTTGTTGTCTCTTAAACCTTTGACCAAACAGTACTCTACAAATCGGTATGGTTGAACCTTGTGCAGGTCTCCACAACATGTATTGGTCGGCAGGTTAAACGACAAGTCTTCTTAATGAACATTAAGGTCACCATATGACAATATTTGCACCCACGTGACTTCCTTTCTGTCATTTTAGTGCGCAGGCTACATATATGGACAAGGGCTTTATATATATATATATATATATATATATATATATATATATATATATATATATATACATAATATATGTATATGTAATGGTATATATATATGTATATATACATAATATATGTATATGTAATGGTCAACATGAAGGTGTCTAATAAATAAGTTAGCCAAATAAAATTAACAAGTTACACGTTCAGGGGATTCTGGGATAACACTGTATGTTATTTCAGCACTCTTTGGTTTCACAGGTTACACCTCAGGAGAGATCTGGCAGGTACTTGAATTTTTTATGCCCCGTATGGGATAGTGAGCTTTTGTGCAATTCAAACAACCGTGATGACACCAAAAGATGGCAAATGTTTCAAAATCGCCAAGAAACAAACAAACAAACAAAAAATGGCAAGCAATTTCTTTCATTTGAGATGTATGGGAAATTCATTTTGAACGTGGAACACTTTCACGGCTGGTATCCAGTACTTCTTATGAGCCAGCATATATTAGCAGAAAATAATAGAATAACGAGGTGAATATAGAATAAAAAGTCACAACCTAAACTGAGGGATTGCCATGATGAATTTATGTTATACACAGACATAGATAAGTTAGCAGAGAGATATGAATGAACAGGATATGATATTGTTGATGATTTGAAAGTGAATTTAGGTAAGAACTTCCCAGAGGGCTGAAAGGAGCACTGGAAAAGCGGAGTCAGGGAAGAGAGTACATTTAAAGCGAACAAGCTGTTAAAAGAGCCAACGAAAAGACTGTGTTGAATGGAAGGAAGGGATCTAGACTTCTTTTTCAAAGTAGGACAGGGGTGATCAATTCAGAAAACACAAATAGAAGTGAAAAACAGGTAGTAATGGAAAACGTTAGGTATGTAGACAAGAGGCAGATCAGACAGTGGGTCATTTGCTGTTGCAGCGTGATGCATATAGAGAGCTAAGAGGAGTTTTTTTTCCAGAAAGTGGCACAGGGAAGACTTTAATAACAAGGGTTTTGAAGATGTTTCGTGTTAAGAGGAAGAGGGACGTGTAGCATGGGTTTTATGTTTGAAGGGTGGCTTTTTCGGAGGCAGGAAAGGTACTGAAAGTGTACAGGACTACCTGGTAGGATGTGGGAGAAAAGGAATAAAATGACGGAGTTAGACAGCAACAGGGTAAATTAGAATTTCAAAGTACAGGGAGGAAAGGGAATGGTAGTAGCCCCAAAAAGGCTTACAGGGAGTCCTCTGTGCGAAATGTCGATCCTTCGATGCGGTGCTGGGTGTGTGAGGAAAAGGTTTTGTGAAGATTCAAGGGATGAGTGTAGGGGGATAAATCCAGAACCAGGGTGTTACGATTCTCACCTTCTGAATATTCTAGATTGCAGCAGCACTTACCAAAGAATGACAACAAGGATATAACTTTAGCAATAAAAATACATAAACAATCAAAATTCAGTACAAAGTAGATAAATAAATTATACACTTCGGTATATATTCCAATAGTCAAACAGTCTGTAGGTAAATCCCAATCCCTGTTGGGAGATTATCCACACATACTATTCCACGGTTCGAAGTCCTATGGCAGGAGCCAAATAGTCTGATACAAATCCCACAGAAGTACCGTTTTGTTCCAAAGTGGTACTCAAAGGCGCGCTGCTGATACAAATCCATCCTACAGAGTTGCAGTTTGGTTAAAATGTGGTACATTTAACACCAAATATATCAGTCCACTCAAAGATACTGTCCACACTCCACAGGTACAATGCATAAAGGAGCATCTCCTTGGCAATAACAATGGCTCACGGCCCCACTGGCTTAAGATCACACATTCCTGACCGATCTCAGAATTCTCTCTCTCAGTTATGAAGGAGCTGCTTTATACATCTGGACTTAAAAATCTTACCAGTATTCCATACTTTTCCAATTGGTCACACCTCTCAATTCACTGAAACCTGTGTGGGAATTTCCCCATATGAGTGTAGGTCACCAGTCTCTGATTGCTTACAAAATCACGAGTCCTCCCAACAAAGCAGGCCATCTCAGTGGCTCTGCACAAACTCAATGAGTACAGGGACTTCTCAGAATCAAAAAAACAAACATCACATCCACAACACAGGAGGCCACCACAGCTGCAAGAGAGTGTGTGGAGGACCCTCTGCCTCGGCTCTGGTCCTGGGAGACATGGTATCACAAGCCTATGAGGAGTAACAGGGTTTTCTCTGCCTCATTGACTTTTCTTTTTTTTTTTCTAAGCCACCCGTGTCACACAGCACTGCGGCAGAAAAGCGGAGAGCCCCATTATTATTATTATTATTATTATTACTATTATTATTATTATTATTATTATTATTATTATTATTATTATTATTATTATTATTATTATTATTATTATTATTATTATTATTATTATTATTATTATTATTATTATTATTATTACTACACTAGCTTAAATATAAGACCATGATTTCCATGTAGATATAATCCTGCAGGTGTGGACCTTTATCGCAAAACATTTCGAGATGGTTTGGCAGTTTACATAGAGGCAAACGTTTTGTCTGTTATGCATTCAGTTCAAGGTATGGTCACCTTAAAATCTATTTTCCATTTAACTGCAATTGAAAAGATGACAATTGAGCTGGGCTGCACTGCATAGGTGCAGCCTTATGCAAACAAACTTGGTGGACTTGGTAACACATGCAAATGGTTATTTATGATTTGGGCTGCTGCAACGTTTACAACCACCACCATCATTCAATGGGTAATAAATTGAGTAATTCCCTATTAAGGGCTTATATATATGCTAAAATTAAATCTATTTGCTTAAACATTCTGGGTTGGTCTGTGTGTGTGTGTGTGTGTGTGTGTGTGTGTGTGTGTGTGTGTGTGTGTGTGTGTGTGTGTGTGTGTGTGTGCCCGTGCATGTGTTTGGGAGTGTACAGGCATATAATACTGATTGCCAAGCAGAAAAATGGCGTAAAGCTTTAAGAAAATTATTATCGAATTTTTTTGCCTGGTAAAAAAATTCATCAGCCACACTATAAATTATAATCAGTATGGTTTCACAGGCATGCTGATATGACAACTGAATGCCACAAACGAAGAAACAAAGTTGGAGAAGTCAGTTGCCGCTTAGCAACAACAGTAGAACATTAACATGTTTTCTCTTGAGGGTACTAAAGCGTGATATTTTGAATGCAATGCCCCGTAGTTAATGCTTAAAATATCCGTTTCTTTTCTTATTTTGCTCTTTCCACAATGAAAAGAGACCTGTCAATTACCTTTTTTAGAACATAATGTGCTGATGTCGATGGAACTTTGTTATTTCCTACCATTCATTTCAAAGTAATATAACTTTTTTTTCTCAAAAAATTCGTGAACCACACAACATTGCACCAATCCTTGTGAAATTTACACCCAGATCAGCAGCACAAAGACATTCATATCCCCAAGGAGGCCACAGAAAAGAGAAACAACTCACTGGCCGATTAAAGCTGTGGCTGCATGGTGTTATTAACATTGTTCACGGGCTGTTAAGGTCACTGATACAAGTATAATGGTGACAGACCAATATGTTGAAACGTTATCATGCCCAAATGGGTAATGGCTAGATTGATTCATAGACAGAAAAACAGCTATACCCTTTCGTAGTCAGCATTAAAATAATATATTCGCAGTGTCAAATATGAATGTCAATCTCATAATTTCAACTGCACATCTGATGTTTGACATGAAGCATGTCCCTGTGTAAGTCATTTTAATTTTTCGTCAAACCATACAATTGTTTCAGTGAATACTTTTCTCCCATACAAACTACCATCTCATAGAAACAAGGACTAAGATTACACCGCCATGCTAGTACTAAGTTGAAATTTACATATTTTTGTTGACGGGCACTGCAAAAGTTTTTTCTGTTGTTTCAAAATGCACAGCACCCAGGGTTTTGTACAATACAAAACCCTTCGTTTTGTGAACAGCAAAACCATGGGTTCTGGTCTGTTATTTCAGTGTTACAAAACCCCAGGTTTTTTGGCAAAGCCGAGGGTTTTGTGAACAAGTTTGGTAAATAAATTAACAAAAACCGTGGGTTTCGTGCTCAAAACCCAAGGTTTCTACCCAAGCCCTGAGTTTTGTTCATGATACCCAGGGTTTTGTAAACAAAACCCAGACTGTTGCAGCAAAACCAATGATTTTGTCGAAAATCATATCAAAATTTACTAAATAAACAAAACCCAGGATTTTCTTCTTTTTTGTTTTTTTTTTTGTTTTGTTTGTTTGTTATAAAACTGATGGTTTTTTATGCAAAACTCAGGATTTTGTTACAAAACGCAGGGTTGTTTGAACGAAACTTAAGATTTTGTGAATTATTGAACAGTACCACTGCCACATACGTGACTTTCTGCCTCGGTTGGGTGCACACATGTCTGTCTATCATGCAAGTCACTTGAGTCTCAGTATAGGGGGGAGGCACCACTAGAAAGAGTATTATTATGGTCACGTTAGTTTGTTGCAGAAAATGCTTTATCACCACGTGCATGTGCATTGCAACAAATTTGTGAATGTCTCTATATCCAAAATTATTCAGAATATATTACTCTACATGTGTGGCAAACTGATGCTTGTATCATAAAGTACATAATTTTTTAAACGGTTTTAGAGTATGCCACTACAGTATAACAGTTTTTCTAGCTCAACAAAAATGTTCAGCGAAACCGAAGTATTATAAACATATGAATCGCCCACACGTCATAAATATCCATCATGTGTTCCAACCTACACGAACATGGACTTGTAATGCCATCTGACAGCGATGCTCAGAACAAAGAATATGTAATATCTCACATAAATTTAATATTTATTGTACACATATATCCATAAATCATTATAAAATGGATAATATTGATCCACTTTTTCAAGTTTGCCACGGACATACAGTGGGCCTGTTGACTGCAATGGTCATGACATCTTGAATAATGCATATATATATATATATATATATATATATATATATATATATATATATATATTTACAGTCTACATAGATGTGGACTTGTGCTGCCATCTTGGAATAAACATAATATTTGCTCAAACACCATGATGGAATAAGTCACCTGGATCTGCTTTTTCAAGTTATGACATACAGTTGACTTAATGTTTGTGATGGTCACGGCGTCTTGAACTGACGGCATATTAATTTAATTCCACTTGTCCATGTGTGTAGTAGTGCTGCCATATCTCCATAGTAAGTGGAATTAAATTTTATAACTATACTAGCATATTGGATGTATCCCTATACTATGATTGATATCAAAGAATATGACATAGCAAAAAGACGGCCTAAAAAGGCCAAGGTCATTCAAATCTGACATCTTAGACCATTGGCCCAACATACATATTTGGTGTATATTTAGAAATTGCATAGGAATTCATGATATAAATGATTCATTTGACAACAATTAGTTCCATTTAATTGGATTTATGTGCCAGCAGGCCAGCACAATTTATGTAACTTTGATAATCGAAAGACCCAATCAGAATAGCATTTGGAATTCCTGTTGCTTTAGTCACGTGGCTGTAATGAACCCATCAGTGTAGAGCATCGTGCGAGACCTGTGACTGAGTTTCCACGAATCAGCTTGTCAACCCAATTTTCATAGTAGAAAAATGCAGCAATTGTCAGAGCCTGATTTTGAAGCAAAATTTTATATCAGTACCTGTGAATTTAGATTACACAAAATTTTAGTCTTTTTTTTTTTGGCCAGTGGTGAGTAGTTTGTAGGAATTGTTAGTTCCCCTGAAAGTTGTTGCATAGCGAGTCAGCATGCATAAAAGAACACATTAAATACAGAGAATTGTCTACCAACCAAATTAGGAGTGGCAAAGCATCATTCCTTTGGGGATGGAAGAAGACTGCAGTTAAGTATATTCACTGATTTTCACTTGTATGATGTACCTTATACCTCTTTAGCAGACATATTGTATAGGTACCTTTGGTGGTACATCAACTCTTAGAGTGCTATTAAGTGGCATGTAAGGGACTGAATGTTTTTTGCTGATCCTAATGCTTTGATAGTAGGTCATTCATATTTCAATATACTATATGTCACAGCACCAAATAATTGGTATGTTTAATACAACAGTTTGGCATCAAGGTTTATCTGTTCGTGTGTCAGAGAGTGTATGTTGAAATGGAACATGACGTATGTATCACATTATAACAGCGATGCAATTAGCAAATTCATATCTTTTCGTAGAGAGCGAGAGAGAGAGAGAGAGAGAGAGAGAGAGAGAGAGAGAGAAAACTTGGGCAATAATTGGGATTATACACCTGTCATGCTTAGCCAATTTCAGGCAATGTTTGCACATATGATCAACTCAAGTTTTAAAGCAATCATTTTAGCAATATTCAAATGCACTGCCAATCTTTTACAACAGAAAGAGACATCCGAATAGGAGTTCTGACACCATACACCTGATTAACACATGAGCTGCAAGGCATGGCCCAAAACATGATTGCCCAGGCGCTGGAATAAAATCGTGCTAATGAATTGGTGCAAGCTGATGTCAACACAGGTAACCATCAAGATTCATTACTTCATGGTACACAGAATGGGCCAGCGCAACCTAACATACCCCAAGCTGAGTTGGTGCAAGTTCCAAATCCTGGCAACACAAATGATGCTCAATCAAATGGGCCAGGGACTTGTCAAACAGAGACTGTGCATGGGCAGGACAGGTCGACGACCTACAAAAAAAAACCCTGTGTGACCAAAATCAAGGGTAAAGACCATTGAACTCCTCCTAGATACTTCAGGACAGGGTCAACAAGCTGGAGGTGCTCAGTAGCAAGAGACTGCCATAATGCAAACAGGACTCCCACAGTCAATGCAGCATTGTGATAAAAATGGCACTGTTCATGCAAGGCTAAGGGCAGTAATCTTGCCACAACCTCCAACCTTGCATATGTGTACAATGGCTAATAACGCAGCACAAAGTGCCTGCATATATGGGCAACTGGATGGCACAGGTATTATAACGGTAAACAAAGAGACAGAAAACACACTGGGTTTAGAACCTGATGAATTGGTATACATGTAATTTATACCACAACCTGTTGAGCCTGTTGTAAAATGACACCATACATCCCAACCACATACGGTGGCCAATCACGATGGCATATCTGCTGTTCAGGCTCTCTGTCTTTCATCCAATATGGTATTGCATCAAGCAGCTGCTTAGGTGCATAATGGACAGAGTGACAGAATCATGAGTTGGGTGACTTTGTTCCCTCTAATATAATTGCTCCATTGCACACTCTCACATCTCTGTCACACACTCCAGACCTAGCCATACCCCTTAATCCGTCTGATACTCCTGGCTATCATGAGTCATTGGCAGTGTCAGCTGGAGCGTCAGCACCTCTCTGTGGTCTGTCCATGCTCTGTAGTAATTAGGCACTGGTATGGTGTGCAGATGCCAAGATTATCAACAAAGGGGACTTTAACCTGCATGTGATTAAAATGGATGGATGAGGCAGTGATAGGAGATATTACTGATTATGGCCAGCAGGTATACATGTGAGCCCTGACTCAACGATAGGATGAAGTGTGGAATAAACAATTTTCTGGCTGGTTATAGCCCTTTCTGATCTATACTAGAGTATATGTTAAAGGGTACCCACACAAAAAGTTGCCAAATCTGAAATATATTGAAATCATCAGAAGTATAGCTAATTCCAACATTGCTACCTAGTTAACAAATGCATGACAAGCAGCTCAGGCAAACTTGCTCCACTTGTAATCACCTTTAGAATGTCAAGAGCCACAACACTAACACACAATCGATGTTTTTTCTTGCCTCAACCTCCACAAGGGGCGCAAACTTTACATTGGGAAGAGGCACATGAAGAGGCACCATTAGCACCTCCAGAGATAGTTGCTACACACAACATGGAGGTTCCCTACAGTGACGAGCCACAGTCGATTTTCATATAATTTCCACCATTGTGTCAGAAAGCACAGAGTCTCAGCCTTTAGAGGTCAAGACAGCAACAAGCAATGAGCTGCTGGTCATTCAGGTGCCTACTCTGGTTCAGGCCAAGGCACTGTTGCAGGTACTAGAGGAGAATCCACAGAGCCCTTGTAATTTTGTATAGCAGGGTTTCTCAAGACGGTTCAGAAATCCACACTCCCACAGCATCCTGCAATATTTAATAGGAAACAAGTGCCTTTGGTGATTCATAAGTGATGTTGTACCCCCAGTGACAGGGTTTTTCATAGGGAAAAGAAGGCTTGAAAATGCCCAGTTCACGTGTCCCCCTTTTATTGGGACAAGCTGGCTGTATAGCCAGGGCCGTGGCAGCATACATTCTGTGCAATTATGCCATATGGCAGTACCATTTTTTAAGGGGGGGTGTGGTGTGCAATTTTCTGACTTTTTAAAACAAAAAACAACTATTTATTACAGGGATGAAGCACAGAAGGTACACTTTAAGCAGTATTCGTGCATCCTATTTTGATTAACAGAGAGGCCAAAATCGACAGAACAGTTAAGTAAAAATGAGGGTATGCAGCATATCCAGATCACTTCAATTACTAGGTAGTGGAATAAGCAAGTAAATTGCAAAAAGGTTATATGACATTCATTAACATGCCCAACAGAATTTGATCAGGAGGTGCTGTTTTCATGCTGATCAAAATTTTTAACTTTTCTACCCAGTGACAGTGAAAAATTTACAATTTTGATTCCCATAGACAGACAGTGTCAATTCGCTAAAATTGGTTAAATGTTAAAACATGCAGATCTTCGAACATGACCTTGGCTATGGAAAAAAAATGATGAACCCGCCTACCACTATAGCAGTGCAGAAAAAATGATGAACCAGCCACAGGCGCTTGTAACGTTCAGTCTGTCGAGCTTTCGTGCTAATATAATAAACCACAACGTCGTCACATGGAGCCCCTAGATGTAGGACCAGGAGCTCCATGTGACGACGTTGTGGTTTTAGGCCCATCTGCCACCTTCTTATTAGCACCAATAGTTGACTGCACTGCTGAATACACAATATTTTATTGCAGCTATGTCCCTATGTGGGTCACTGAAAGCATAGATGTTCCAGGTCCACCCTCTTTACTCACTCCCCCCTCCCCACGTACATTAGCACGAAAGCTCGACTGACTGAACGGCATTGACCCAAATGATTATAGCATATTATTACCAGCCTAACACTATGGCAGTGCACATTGGATTACAGCCAAAAATAGTTCTGAATAATTTCCCAACCACATGTAGCGCCAGCAAAGTTGCTGAGCTGCTTGAATTTATCATATTGGCATAATCAAACGAGTTGTTTTGTATCACTGATATGCCACTGAAATCGAAACCAGCCATCTGGATGCTCCAATGCGAGACGAGAGCTCCTGATGGGCTTTGTTTACATATGCGCTTTGAATGTCAGCACCAACGAGTCATGCATAGGAAGGTCAAAATTCTTACAACCTGAAGTTACAGATTTGTAAAAGTTGACATTCAATGGTTTGAAACACATTTATAAGATTCAGTTATCACAAAAACGTCCTTGCGTGCCAGGTCATAATTCCAAAACCCCTATTGAGTCCCGCTAGAGAATGTTTCGGAGAAATGACTCGTTCGCATTGTGATTGGCTGAATATACAATGGCTGCCACCAGACTGCCCACTAACGCACGTCTGCTGGTGTTCAAATTTAATTTTCTATCACTTTTTATCATGCTCAGCACCTTTTTTGGTTGACTTATACAATAATATTAACGTATCCGTCCATATTGCATTCATAGTTTCGAAAATTCTTCAATCACCTCGGTGTGTGTGCGGCCGTCACACTGTTTACAAAGCTATCCTGCTAACTGGAAGTTCAATGATTGACAAGTGGCCGGGTAAAAGGAATGTAACAAAAACCGATAAAAAAATGATATAAATTAGTGTTTAAAGCCAGTTTCACGAATATAGTTTGATAGATTAGCCATTTCACTATTTGGTAGGGTGGTCACTTGGTTTTGGGAAATTATCATTTACTCCCCTCAACATCAAATCATTTCGGTACATGAAGAATGTGGGTTGTTGTCAGATGTGACGTGTGCATGTAAAAAATGATCCATTTTGGGTAGACTTGAAACCTGAAAATATGAAAACACGCGTAGTCACGTATATTCGGGGCGTAGCATTATGGATTTGGTAATACATAGATAGCAAAGAGTGTTTGGGGGCCAGAATATGGGTCCAAGTTTTAGGGTGCGTGGCTTCATTTTTTCGGGAGAGTTTTAAGTATGGTGTAAATAAAACAAGAATTATATGAAATTGAGTATCAGGCCCTTTTGATGTCACCCTCTCAAAAACTTGGTGTCCTATCCCACTGGGTTAATTCTCAAAAAAAAATCCTAGACAGTATAGATTAATACACCAATTATCCTACCCTCTAGGGCTCTTGATAAATGATGGAATTCCCAGGTAGTATAACACCTTTCTGTAATATCAGACAGCTGGTGATGCTGTCAAAATGATACAAAATCTAGGCCCACCTTGTTTTCTAGCCAATTGATATCAAGCATGCCTCTACAATCTGCCCTGTCCACCCAACAATTACTATGTCTTTGTGTTTATGTAAGACGGAATTCTTTTTCTTTGACAAGACCTTGGTTGTGGGATGCTCGGTATCATGTGAAATGTTTGAAACATTAAGTATTGCATTGCAAAGGACAGCTATGCAAATTTCATGTTGAAGATATGATTATATTTTCGTTCAGAACCACTCTCTGGTTGTCACTACCCCATTCTGCAGTTGGAACACTTTACTTTCCATAAGCTAACCTGTCACTGTCTAACCTTTATACATATCGAAGTACTATTGTCGATATGATGCATATAAACGATCAAATTTTATTGGAAGAGTCATCAAAAGAAAGTTTTTCATGACATGTTTACAATTTTATCACATTCTGTCATGACTTTGGTATTCCAAGCTCACCAATGAAAACCTTGCTTCCTTCTAAAACTGAGTTTTGTTTCAGGCATATAAATTTATACCTGTCCAGCAGAATAGGTATGCTACAGGACAAACTGCTAACCGCTAAAAATTAGGTCAAGACACCTCAAATCAAAATTCACCTCGCTTGACCTTCAATCAGTTATTGATAGTCTCAATTTGCATTTAAAATTATTGTGATTGCAGGCAAACCCTTCTTAAGATGGCAAAGTAACCTTAAAAAAGGCAAAACAACAAATTGGCACACAATATGGCTTGACATACAAGCGTGCGGTATTTTAATTGCCTAGAATTCATTTCTAGATCAGTTCAATTGAAAGAATTTTTTCTGGAGAAATACAGATGTCAGTCCAACAAAACCACTTGAACCTGATTCAACAGCCATATCTTCAAAGTTACTTGCATTGTAGCACACATATGAACATACATTGGAGCTTTGAAGCAGATTTCCGCATTAACTAATATAACTGTCCCCTTGAAACCTACACAAATGGCACTATTTCTATCTAATTTCAGCAGCCAATCATATAAATATGGTACTAATTCAACATGCACAACAGAGGTGGCATTTTTTTCATAAAAGTACAGTTTATCCAGACACAAACTTGTTTTTGGTGCAAAAGCCGATAGGATCACTTAAAAATGGTTCAGCAATTACTGATGTAAGCTTGCCTGTAGGTAGCTATGAGTTTGTTGCAGGACTTGTTACAAACCCGATGCAAACTGTGTCAAAACATTAATGAAGGTCATTGTATGCAGCCATGTTTACTGTGGCTTTCTTTTGACTTGTTGCGGGTGGGAGAATTCACCTTTATGTCTAACCAATCTGATACCCTCTGACTAAAAGATCTGCATTTGTACAGGTCCCAAGCAGGACATATCATTACCATGGAATCGCTACTACTTACTTTACCTTGGTACCTGTCACAAGTCAGGAGAGAGATGTTTTCCTCCACCTGTATTAATGTCTGGTGTATGGCTATCTTGATCTAACTTGATTTTGACATGGCTTGTTTGATGGCTGGCGAATTTGATCATGGTGGAATATTTAAACAGAATTTGGTGCAGTATCTTTGACATCAATTGTTGTCCACTTCTAATTTTCTATGATGGTCATTATTTTTTTTTATTGATTTTGTTTCTTTGGAGTTGATTGCAGATCCATGGCTTGATGAATTGTTCAGAACTTGCAACTTGTAATTGATCATGTTCATGTTAACTTGCCATATTTGGGCGGTATCGAAGTTGGGCTGAATTTGGATATCGATCTTGATAAGTAATGTTCACTCATTATCTATATGTTCTCTAACGGGCAAACGAGTCCTGCTCCAATGTCAACCAAATGCCGCTGTATGCCCTGTGTGCAAAGTAAAAAAAAGAATGGTGCAAGGGGGTACCAGTGCAAGCCGTCCCTTTTGTTCTCTTACAGGGCAACAATGTCCCACAATGTTTTTTTTTTCTTATTTTTTGGGGGGTATATGATTTGCAGATTGTCAGAATGTTCAGGCATAGACAGTCGTAGATACCATTCTCATAGTTTAAGGATAAGGGACGTGGCATACGAGGCCAAAATCGGATGGCCTGGGCTGATATTAGACAGCTAGCGACATGGAAGTCCAACTCATTTGAAAAATGTATTTCTGTTTGAGGAACTCTTTGGCTGTCAGGTGGAGGAACTAGCATGCAGCCATGTCAGGCTTCAGCCTGGTTTGTAGGTCATGGGTTAATTCTTGTGTATGGATGTATTTTGTCGTATATCTGGAATTAAATCTGTTAAAAATCCAAATTTTAATGTATACAGATAATTTTGAAAGGGTGATGAAAATGATTATGAAAAGGAGCACACAATACTCTACACCTCTGTTGCTTGTAAAAGCGTAGTGTTAACCCACATACACGCTTGGCTAAGGCGCTCATAAATCTACGATTACATTGATTGGATTGGATTTATGTGCCAGCAGACCAGCGCAATTTAGATTAACATAAATGTAATGAAATGGTCTAATCAGAATCGTGCTAGGAACTCTCAGGGGCTCATAAAATGTAGTTTGACACCTGTAACGCTAGTACCACTTACTACCGCCAATGACGTCACCATGACACCACACGTCACAGACCTTTCTCTGTACGTGTTTCTATAAAGGTATACTGACACATGTGCAAAAGTTTAGTGTAATGACCAAAACGACTAAATCGTTCCCCGAAATCTACTCCCTCCATAGCCTCCAGAAAGTAGATCAAGGCCAACTTTATTATGCAACACACAGCTTCTTTATATAATACACATTTGTGGTACACTTGGTATCATTCGCCTTGTTTTTCCCAACAGATTGATTGTTGGTGTTGTTTCACCTTTTCAATATTTTTGGGAAACTGTAGGTGGCGCCACTGAATTTCAATATTGTTTTTGTTCTTTTTGCCTGCCATCCATTTTATGCAACACAAAGCTTCTACATGTAATGCACATTTGTGAATCCCTTGGTATCATTAGCCTCATTTTTCCCAACATATTGAATATCTGTGTTTTCCACACCTTTTCGTCCAAATCTTTGGGATATTGTAGGTGGCGCCACCGAAGTTCAACATTGTTTTCTTGTCACCTGACATCGCCCAAGTTTTGCGATGATTGATTAAGAAACATAACCAACATTCATGATACTGTCGCATTTTGGCCTAAATTGTACAGAAAACATTTGGTGACACCACCTACATTAAATTCGACTTAGATTTTCATAGGCTGGCAGGTGTGGCTATCTTGAAAACTGGACAGACGGACATACGTGAGTGATAGCATAAACTCTGCTGCTGTGCTCTGTAGAGGTAAAAGTACATTTACGTATTCTAAAACGGGCTATGTCCTTGACTAAAATAAGTTGGCCAACTCATTTCGAGAGACTCTGTATTTAATGTGAGTGTGATGAATGAAAAGTGACGTGTAGGATGTGTAAATTGCCACGTGTCTCCTTCAGTGTTCTGTCTTTGCGTATTGACACTTGAACACCGTCAATCGCTAAAATTCTATTAGGCGAGGAATCATCAAGTCAGGTTTCAGTCAACATAATGACCTCAAATCTGTTAGGCCGTGCCACTAAATCCATAGAGTTAATGTTGACTGCTGAAACTTCACAACATAAGCATGTGCAATATGTATGCTTTAGAGAGTGCACCCCGATTAGTGTGTACATCAAGAACATCCATTAAAAGACAACAGACAACATATTATTTATATATATATATATATATATATATATATATATATATATATATATATATAAATATATATATATATATATATATATATATATATATATATATATAATTGGGGCTGACGGTTGCCGGTTTGAGATCCCGCCGTTCTGTGGTCACAAAACATTTATATTTTCGGTGCTCCTTTGATGCTGATGGAGTATATGTAGAGTTCCCGATCTGGAACAATTCTGAAGACAGTACTTCATTTGTACTGGAATGAGTAGAATAAACAGGGCAGTGTCGATCACGGTATTCACACATACCTACCTCCATTGAACCATTCTTTTCAGGAATGGGAATTTGTTACACTTGGTTTGTGCTTTCCTGTTTTAAGCTAGGTTAATGGTGCCGAAGGTTGCTGTTTCAAGACCCGGCAGTTCCGTGGTCACAAATATATATATATATATATATATATATATATATATATATATATATATATATATATGGGTAGTAGTCTTGAAGTCAAACTTGCTTGATTATTTTCTTCAGTTGTAAACAGCAATACTTGCCCAATACTGCTAATGTGTATAACTCATTGATGTGATGCTTAAGTAATTTTTTGTTTGTTTTAGTGTCAAGATCAAAATCGTTTAGATCTCCGAAGAGGTCAAATGGCATTGATACCACATCTCAGGACAAAGTCAGACACAAAAATGGGACCTAGACACTAATATCAAGGAAAAAACAAAATTTTGTTTAGAAAAGTTGAACATGTATTAACTTGATGATTCCAAATCAAATTTATATTGTTGAAGATTATCTTCAGTATGTTCAACAGACACAAATAAACCACAAGACATATATACTTGCAAGCATGATAAGTGTGTTGCCTCGTCTGATAATAATTGTGAGCGTGTTTCTGTTTTTCATTGATATCTACAACTGATTGCCACGTCAGCCCAGCCTGACCTATGGCACTGGGTGAAACGGTTAAATATCAGCCATGGCTTTTGCTTCCTACTTGTGT
>OZ026620.1:77541511-77662511 GCA_964020975.1 Hermodice carunculata | reverse complement strand
TCGTGGCATCTTAAATAAGAATATCCATTCCATGGTGACAGAATGCCCAGCAAGAGTCAACCACACGATACTTAATGAACTCTACACTCGGATTTCAGTGCCTAGGGCAGAGTTACCAGTAGCCAATAGTAGTTCATGTATAGGTGGTGTCATGATCCAACATGGCAGTTGCAGGGCATATTATTTTTTTTCTGGCATTAAATATTTAGGAGCTTATAACTTATTGTATTAATAAATAATGGGTCCAGTCTGATCTCTTATCCAATTTATCAAACATGCTGGCAAGTTGGAATACACGTATATAGATACTTGTTCCGATGCCCACTTTCATAATATTTTAGCTCATAGCCGAAATCAACAAAGTATGACAACAATACGATAACTCTAACAATTACAATATATTAATAATAAAAAAATCAGTACCATGTAGGTTAATGGAAATATATACTTAGCTAAGCTTATAATCAAATAAATAACAGACTGCAGGTAAATCCTAATCCCTGGTGAGAGATTCTCTACAGGTACTGTCCCACAGTTCCAGGGTATATGGTAGGTGTCAAATAGTTTGGTTTAAATCCCACAGAGGCAAAATTTTTCTTTCAATGTCGTACACAGAACACGGTGCTTGTCCAAATCCCACAGATTTACAGTTTGGTTCCAATGTGGAACATGTAAGCAATTTTGGCAATAACAATGGTTCACAGTCCACAGTTCCACTGGCTTGGAGACACACAGCTTCTGTCAGATCTCAGAATTCTCCTCCTCCAACCATTAAAGAGAGAGTTGCTTTACATAGCAAGGATGAGAAATCTGACCAGTATTCTACAGTTTTCTAATTTTATCACACATCATGTGACCTTTGTAGACCACATCAGAACTTCCCCCTTTGTTTACATCTGTGCCTGTATGTAGGTCACCACTTCAGACATTGTTCACAAGCTACATGAGAGTCACCCCAACAAAGCAGGCCAACTCAGTGACCTGGCACACACTCAATGAATTCAATGACTTCTCCAAATCAAAACAAACAGACATACCATATAACATAACAATAACATAAAAAATAAGGGTGTGTAAGTTCTTACTACTGGGTATATTATTGTAAATTGACTTACGCTATATGGGGTGCTGCCAATCGAAGGAGCTCGAGCAGAACAATACACCTTGTATAAGGTATGATACAGCGAAACAGCAATATTTTTAAATGGGTCAATATGTTTTTACCTTTCAAGGCCCTCGGCAGGTTGCGATTATAGTGTAACTTGTTTAATCCATTGGTTATGCACGAGGTAATTGTTTGTCTTTGATGGGTTTTGCCTGTTGAATATGCAAAGGGCGCCACATTTTGAAATCATGCTCACACCAAGTTTATTCAAATAAGCCCATTCTAATTCACATCTATATACCTTGTCCAGACGCCTTCATGGCAGTAATAAGTATAAGAGGACTTTAGTTCTAAAGTAACGTAAATTGCATCTCAGCCGAGCCACACTGTCCTGTCTCATAAGGAATATTACGTACCGACCTGCCGAGCATTATCTTGCCAAGTGATTGTTCCACCCTAAACCAAGCCCACAAATCTGGTATCAAAATTGGAAATACCTAATGACTTTAAGCTGTCATGAAATATGATGACCACAGTACGGCCTTAGTCTTTTGCAATGGAAACAAAAAATGAATATTGACAATTTGTGGGCAAGCCCCCCCCCCCCCAAGTTATCCCAGGTATGCCCAGTCTGTAAGGTACTATCACCTGTGTCCATGCATGACCTGATTGTAGGCATTCGGACATCTATGAGATATGGTAATAGTGGCACCTGGGGTGCTTGGACTGCTTGGCTTGCATAAACCATCTATATTTATTATATACATAAACATGTTGGTAATATTTGAAATGGGGCCACAAACACAACTTTTGTTCCCTAATGTCAGTGTTCCATTCATAGTTAGATCACAATTTTGATATGGAAAAAAAAAGTAAAATTTACCTTCTTTCACAAACTAAAATCAATCAGCATACTTCCAGACTGGAGAATATTGCCTAAAACGCTTTAGAAACTTGGTTGTTTGCATGTTGACAAGCAAGATAACATGCTATGTACAACCACTTTGAGTCATCTGATAGGTTATCACTTATGTAAAAACCTGCCAGTACTTTCAGACCTGTATCCACTGTCGGGGCAACTTTCTCCTCTAAGCCCCATCCTTCACTCAGCGGGGGTGCTTGGCAGGTCGTACTGTGCTGCAACTTAATTCATAGCCTGGGGGAGACTTCAGTGTCTGATACAATATCCCTATTCTGCAGCCCACCGCCGACAACAACTGGTAACTTCAAGCCGTTGTTTTAACAATTTTTAGGTAATGCTCACACGGGAAAAGTTCCATTTTATATTTTACATTACATTCATTCGACAAATTAAGCTTCCGTTACCACTAATCACACATATATTTTGGATACTACCTCTTCAAAATATCCAGTAGGGACCAACCCACAAACTTTGCTGCCATTTTGAAAATTTTAGATTCGGCACCCAATGGTTTGTAAATAATTACAGTATTGTTCGGACGATCGGGACAGGGGGGTGGTATTGTATATTAAAACCAAAAGTATATATTTTGCAAATACTTCAGAACATCAATAATATAACAGAAGGGTGCTTTTGTAAAGAAGGATAAAGTTCATTGGACCCTCCGAGGAGGAAACGTTTTGCCGAAGCCTGCTAATTGCTGCAAGCGATTACGTCGGTAAAACGTTTCCTCAGAGGAGGACCCAATAAAATTTATCGTTCTTCACGGAAGCTATGTTCTCTTTTTTTATTCCCATTTGGCCTGTATTTTTACGCTAAAATTGTCCCAAAACCGTACCTGAACAAAGAATCCTGCAGCGTTACTGCATTGCTGGGTGAGAAGCTGTGTGCATAAATACGTATTGAGTTTTAAGGTTATAGGGCTTGCACGATGTCATCAAAGGTGCCCTCCCCTTTTTGAATCTGTTCTTGTTAAGATCAATTGCTTTATGCTTAATTCAAGTAATTTACACTTCCCTTATAATTTTATCATTAAGAATAGTGAGATCACCACAAGAAATGTTGTTGTGCCACAATAACCATCATAGTTTGACCTGAGTTTCATCAAGACTATCATGGTCTGTAGCAACCAAAACTTTGGCCAGCCAAGCACAAAAAGTGATAGCTATGTTACAGTGTTTCCAATATAAAGTTGGTAAATTACCATCCATGTATTCGATAAAATGATCACACCTATTTTACTATATGGATCTGAAATTTGGGGTAATCAGTATACAGAAGTAATAGAAAAACTGCAGATTAAGTTTTGTAAACAGTGGCTTGGTCTCCCTGCAAGGTTCATCTGATGGTGCTGCCTTGGGGGAATGTCGAAAATACCCTCTTTTTGTGAAATATCATCTACGATGCATCAGTTATTGGTGCAAGATTCTTCAAACGGACTCCCATAGATACCCAAAACAATGCTATAATATGTTGTTTGATTTGGATATAGCTGGAAGGTGTAACTGGGCCACACATGTCAAGTCTTTATTATTATTCAAATTTGGTTTTGGCACAGTCTGGATATCACAAGAAGTCGGAAATGTTGCATGGTTTTAAGAAGTTTTCTCTAAAAAATTGAAGGACTGTGCAATGCAAATTTGGCATGATTCAGTCACAGAAAATCAAAAGTTGAATACTTATTGCCTTTTCAAATCTTTGTTAGAACCAGAAAAATATCTTAACTGTGTAAATGTTATCACTTTTCGAAATGCTATTACTCGCTTTAGATGCTCAAGTCATGGTCTGCACATTGAGAAAGGAAGATATACTGGTACAGTGAGGGAAGAGAGAATTTGTTTATTATGTAATACTAACAAGATTAAGTGTGTTGAAAATGAATTTCATTTCTTGATGGTTTGTCCATTTTACTCAGACTTACGTGACAAGTATTTGAATAAGAACTATTATTTATATCCTTCTACTGAGAAAATGATTAATCTATTAAAAAGTGACAAACCAGAAATATTATGTTCATTAGGAAATTATTTGTATTAAGCTTTTAAGAAGAGAGAATTTCTTTTGTTAAATTTGTAAAAATATAAACCTGGTGTCTTTTTCCATTATTTCAAAATACTATTTTAATGTACGTATTATGTATTGACAGGCCGGAGGCCTTTTATTACGAAATAAATGATCTATTCTGATAGTTTGACCTGAACAGGAATATAGTTCCCCGGTATGGATCGACGAGTGAAACCCTGACGATGTTGCAAAAGAGGGGCATTTGAACATCATTTTATTTTCAGTTTGGCATGGTTCCTTAAGTTCCTAGATGTGTGATGAAAAATCAAAGAACCTGGCGTGAAAAGTTGGATTTCACGTTTAGTTTGTTGGATTAGACAACAGTGGGTTATGGGACAAAAATGGACAAAAGTTTGTATGTTCACTGCAATGACAAGCATGGCCATACCTTGGGAGTCAGGAAAAGCTGGAACCATGCCAAACTTGGGACTCCATGAAAATGACAATTAAAGTGAACGCAAAAAAGAAAATGCGTGCAACTATTACTTTAATAGCCACTGAATAATGTGTCATAGTAGTTAATACAACCAAGGCAGAGAACTATATTGTAGGAATAACGAGCCACTAAAAGATAACGATGAAAAATAAACGATACAAATCTTTTGGCCCAACATTAGAGCCAATTTTCAAATACGAGAGTCAATAAAAGAAATCGATCTGCAATGACAATGTTAGCCTATTTGCCAAAAAGATATATATGGCACGTTTTGGGTCTACTCATTCTTTACATCACAGGAATTGTGCAGGACTAGAGTAACTTTTAATAATATGGCCTCAATGTTATAGGCCTAGTTTTACTAGGATGACTGGATGTTTGTTTCAGTCACCTGGGAATGCATTGCTAGATGTAGGCCTAGACATTTGGAATGAACCTTCTGTGGCCAGAGATGGCCTTACGCTTCGGCCTACTTCAGGGTATGGATATATCCAAATCAACAGTACTGTACTTTTGTGCGACTGTTCCGCAATGCATTGCGCCATGTTAACCAGGGCTAGCTTATGCAGTTTCACCAAACAAACATGGCTATGCAGCTATGCTGTTTCCGGGGCCCACGTTAAGCCTCCAGACAAGTTGACAATACTGTGTTCGAGTTGAATTTAGTGCAAAATAACGGCACATGACGACCGCTTTCTCTGTAGAATCTTTCAACCGGGATGATGACTATGTGGTTTCACCAAACAGCCGTGGGTAGGCATCTATGCGTTTTCCCCGGCCCAAGTTAACAGGTGGTCCAATGCAGAAAAGTTAAAGTGAAATACTGTGCTTGAGTTGACTTTAGGGAAAAATAACGACACACGATAGCCACTTTTACGATAAAATCTTTCAGCCAGGGTCGATCAGTTTTAGTTAGTAAAGCGGCAGCTTGAATTTTTTTATATTTATTTATTTTATGTTTCAGAAAAAAATATTTAGGGTCAGGACTCGGGCCTTTTCAGTGGGGTTTTCAGATCCACACATATATTTGTGTTAGGCCTGAGGTAACTTACATATTTGTTGAAACATGTTTAAAATGGACGTTCTTTCCCATTTTACACATTACCTCCTTTGACATCAGTTGAATTAGTTACCTGGGCACAGCCGAACACACTTGTTCGTGGTACAAAATAACAGCCTTTCAGGACATCAGATACAGACACTAGGCTTAGTAGGTCACACTGCCTGGACTAAATTATTGACACAGAACCTGTAGTGTGGTAGACTGAAGGCCTGAGATGCATTAAGATTTTCACACTTCCGTTCTGCATTTATTTCACGCATGTAGGCTTGTAAACAATGTGACCACCATTTATATGTGTATATTTCTACCCGTCAGTTGTTAGTCACCATTATGACAACAACCCCTGCTCATTTATCTCTCGGCAGGTTCACGTCACATGGCAAGAATATCCAGCGTATTTTACCAATACAGTATCCGCAAAACACAAGACAGTATTTGACTTATGATCAAGTAAGAAATGTAGTAGATATGTCAACGTGGTGTGAATATAGTCTGCACTGGAAATGTCTTTTCGCTAAGTTGTCTGGTGTTTCAAAATGGTATGGACATGTCAAAGGTGGCAAAGCAGTGGCTGTCCCTCTGGAACGCACCAGTGGGATGTGTGCTGGAAGTGGTAAGTAAAACATGAAATCATATTCCTTAGCATACACGTTAACCCTCTCAGGCCTGAGTCAACAGTTTTCCTCGACATTATGACCGGAACACAGGGAGAAAACCTGTTGATCAATGGCTTTTATGACCCAAATTGCCAAAATCAAGTTGCGATCAGAAACAACTTCAATAGTTTAGGCTATACATTTACAACTCCACACATCGTCCGGTTTTAACTTTGGGGCGAGGGCTCTTTACTGAGATAGCATTAAATTACAACACATCTGCCAACACATGTGGGTCCCTATTGGTCAATGGCACAAGTGATGACACGTGTTCAGGAACATGAATCCTCTCTATTCCGCCCCGGCTGGCAATAACAGTTGAGCCAAAATTGGCCAAATGCTAGGCCATCGCTGCCAAGATTTGGGCTAATATTTGACCAACCTTTATTGGCAGCAGGGGTCTCGACTATTAAATCCACTAAGTCAACAATGACTGGTATTGGATTTATACAAGTTGATATTGTCTTTTCTGATAATTACAGCAGAATGCAATAAACATAATTATTTCTGCATTTTTCCACAGATCAAAAGGCATGCCTTGTCCGTTTTCTTTTAATGGCTATCAATTTAATATACCGTCTGTTACGCTGTTCTATTCTGTTCGTTCAAGTCTATTGTTTAAATGCATGTAGCATAACTGAATTCTCTCTAGCAACAGCTGTCCATTCTTACTGTTCGTAGTTTTATCTCCATGCGTTAATAAACAATACACGGGGTGAAACTCAATGGCATGAGATTAAAAATCAAATTTTGATATGCTAGCGCTATATGCTTATAGGTAACCATACGTGTACCTGTGATAATAAAACCTACCGGTGGGAAGAAGAAAGGGGCAAAATAGTGGACTTCAAGTATTTTCCGATCAGAAAGATTTGGGTTGGAGATATCTCTTTTGGGAGAGTGCAATTTTATCTTGGACCTCTGCGTTGCTACAATTGTAAGTTACATTTTTAATATTCTACAGGCAATAAAACGTTGTGTTAAATATACCTGAACGCAATGCATACACCAATTATCCTCCAGTCATGTGCAAAATTAAATATTTGTGCAATAGTTGTTTGTATTTTGAATTAGGTGTTTTAGTAAAACCGTCGTTTATCAAATATCGGGCACTCATTTTATGACTTTGGTACACCTGGTTATTTTTGTACTTATATTTTAGCTTATTTTATTTTATTATTATATTTTTTTTAATATTTTCTTTCTTTGACTAGTAAACAAAATTCCACTTTTGGGTCTAATTAACAATTACGTGTCTGAAGTGAACTACTAATCACTTCAACCAGTCATACATCCATGATCTCACACGTCAGTGATATGCTGAAAACAGTGCTAATCCTCCGATAACATTCACGTACAGGACACAGTATTTATTTGTTCCTTCGTTTGCTGATTGTTTTTGTCCAGTTTTCCTAGTATAAGACACTTCCTCCAATGAGCAGATATATTCTTCTATAAATGCGTAACCAAAGTTGCCTTAAAGCTCAAGATTCTCACTTACTGCAAGGATTACAGAAACCTAAAGTGTGAAGATGCCAGCTCGTTGTTCTTTACAGAAGACTGCATCTGAATCTGATTACACATGTCTACACTAATAGTTTGTCTCAATAAAAAATCAATAAATAATTAATTCAATGCACCAGATGTTTAAATGTCCCGACGAAACTGTGGCATCTCAATGAACGCATTCTTACCCCTCTTCGAAGAAGATGGCATGATTATTGCTCTTTTGGTCCATCAGTCGGTAAAGATACTGTGGTTTCCGCAACATAACCCAACAAGTTTTCGAGATAGGACTTTGATAGTCCCAAGGTACATACTCACATATAAAGGCTAGATGAAGTATGAAGATGGTTGATCTTGACCCCATGTCCAAAGTCAAACAGGTACTATAGTACTTTTGGTTTCCGCATGGTAAGTATAAAAGTTTTCATGGTAGGATCTGCATATTGCACAGGATTATAGTCGTTATCCAGAGTCAAGTTTGAAGATGGGTGACCGTGACCGAAATTGAAAGGCCACCTTAGTGAGTTTGGTTTCTACAGTGTAACTCAGAATTAAGGTTCTGACTTCAATGTTGCACATGGTAATAGTCCTGAATAAGGGCTTAATCAGTTTATAAGATGGATGACATGACTAAATTTCCGAAGTCACCACCTGAAGTTTGATTAGTGAGCTTGGTTTCCGCCTGTTAACCAAATATTTTTTTTATCTAGGGCTTTTATATTACATGTGAATATAGCCTTCTGTAAGAGCTTGGTCAAGTTCTGAAATGGGTGACCTTCAGTCAAATTTCAAGGCCATAGAGCCATATTACTGAATTTGGTTTTTGCTTAATACCTGCAGAATTTTTGTAATGAGAGCTTTTATTTTGTAGATGTTTATAGCCTTCCGTTAGGGCAAAATGAGCTTCAAAAGAGAGTGACCTTGACCTTATATTTCTAAGGTCATGGAGGTTACAATATAAATTTGAGTTTTTGCACGATAAGTATATTTTTTTATGATAGGAACTGAAATTGCACAGGATTATAGTCCTTCTTCAGGGCTAGGTCCAGTATGAAGATGGGTGACATTGACCTAATTTCAAAGGTCACAAGTCCATGTAGTGAACTTGACTTCTGCCGCTTAAGTTTTGACTTCAATATTGCACATGGTAAGAGTCCTGAATTAGGGCTTGGTCAGCTTATAAGATATATGACCTTGTCCAAATTCCCAAGATCACCACTTAAAGTCCTATTAGTGAAAAGTTCTTTTTTTCCATAGGACTGTCATATTGCACAGAAATATAGCCTTGTATAAAAGCTAGTCAAGTTCTGAAATGGGGACATTGAGTCAATGCCCAAGGGCACAGATGCACATTACTGAATTTGGTTTCTGGTTAATAACTACAGAATTTTCTAAGACAGAGCTTTTATTTAACAGATGTTTATGGTCTTCTTTTAGGACTAGATCAGTTCAAAGAACGGTGACCTTGACCTAACTTTCAAGGTTACAAGGTCACTTAAGTAAATTTATTTTTCATATCCACTTCCTAAGGTCATAAGTGTCCCATTTAGTACTATAAACAGGGTAATGACAGCGAACATGATAACGGTAGTGGGGCATCTATGGTTTACAACCATGTCTTGTTGGTAAAGTTGAAGCTGAAAGCTGAAATCTGCAAAAGGCAGTTTAAGTCAATTATTACTCTCAAGTTCTGCATCTGAGGTAGTTGCACAATCATATATCACGCACACTTACATGTTCATTGCAGTTTTTTTAACCTTTACTTGTCTCTCAGATTTATCCCTTTCTCGTTGTAAATACACTGTACTTTCATATACAAATTCATGTACCACTGGACGTCTAAAAACATGACTAAAATATTGGTCAAGAAATAAAATAGGTAAGACTAGTTGTAGGCAAATAATATAAAGCCAGATTTTAAGATCCTACAATTCTGTATATTTTCTTCAACAGCATTAAGTAGTCTGTCACAGAAAGGGTATCCCATAGCTCTAACAAACGATTGCATTAGTAACCTAATCTTAGTACTCTACTTTAGTAACGCATGACAAAATTACAGTTAAGTAATCATTGTTTTGAATGAATTTTGATTAATACTTAAAAAACACAGCAGTACAGGATACAAAGGTGTATTTATAGCGATCAAGAGACTATTCAATTACAAAATCTTGGCTAATATTGCTATTCCTACTAACCTCACCAACCTATCTGAAACATGATTTTGATACCATTTTACATCAAATGATACTCTCTCTTGTCCATATTCCTAATCCTCCACTGCATGAGTTTCCTATGACAGTGCAAGTTCTTGAATTGTAACTACACAATTACTAGTACTTAGAATCGCTGCTTTACTTTAACGTTTCAGTGGGAGTTCTGGGTCAAAGCAGTTAACTCAGCCTTTGTGCCTCCATTACCTTCAACATGACCAAAATATAAACTAAGTGGATGTGTTACTCTTATTGGTCTTGTAAACGTTGTCACTGATTGGTTGTTAAAGGTGCACACAGGTTGTGTTCTGGAACTACTTTTACCTGCAATTGATACGCCATGCTGCTATGTCCAGTTGAATTAAGCCCAGACAGGAGTACATATTTCGGGGAGGAAAAAGAAAAGAAAAAAAAAGACATAAAAAACAGATTAAAAAAACAAGTAATTCCCTACACACATAGGTGAAAGACTAACTATGTCTTTACTAAAATGAACACCCAGTGCACTGGGCTTGGTGGCAATATCTTTAATGTTTTCTTGTCAAAGCTGCCACCTTGTAAGATTGCACATCTTTCAATCATGTAACAAAAATGACATTACACAGATACCAAAAACGGCCTCAAACCCTGCAACGTAACTTGGTAGGAGATAGTCCTGCACCTGTTGGCCTCCCAGTTGAGTGGTGTCTTGGGGTGCGAGTGAACGGGAGACCAGCAGGTGTTCCATCGTGTAGTATTTGCCTGCGTGGCAACTTGAAGTGGTACGCACACTCATTTTAAGGGGATACAACTGTGCTATTGATTTATTGTGTTGTCCGCATTTCATTTAATCTGACTTACTGTATTCTCTTTTGTTCATATATGTATATCATTTGATCTCGATGTATTTGTGTACTTCCCCGGTAACGGGGGTTTTTAATAAACTATTATTATAGTGACTTGGTTGGTCAGTGCTTGGGCTAGGGTAAACATTGTATTAATGATGGGTGCAAAATACTACAGGTCAGCTGGAGTGACCCAGTTGCCTTGTATTTAGGCAAGCTCTGCTGCGATGTTACAGCTCAGTGTTAGTGTGGCACTACACCTTGCAAAGGAATGACCAGCGTAGTTGTGGGCCTATAGGCCTATAGGCCAAAACAGCTTCTTGACCCGCCTTGGTGTTAAACTGGAACAAAGGGGCAGTAAGGTCCCCTTTAACAAGCTTGGTTTGGCAGGAAGGATGCCTGGGCTGGCCACAGGGCCGAAGCAGGGATCTGGCCAGGGGGATGTCAATCTGTCTTTCCTTAAACTGAATGGTCTTGGATGCTGACATGCTTACCAATACACACTGGGGCAGAAAGGTGATGTCACCCCTCTTAAGACCTAAATGCCTGTTTTCCCAGCTACAAAAAAATTGGACTTATGCAAAAAAGAGAAGGAGGCTAGGCAATTTGTGCATCAATTCGAACTCTGAGCCTATATCTATAACCTGAAGTAAATGCCTAAGAATGTCAGTCGTAATTGATAACTTTGGCTTTACACTGGCCACCAAGGGACTGTCTTATGCCCTTAAAAAGTGAGTGTAACATTCAGCTTTTGCAAGGGGTTTTGGGTCTCCTCATGCAAAGTTTAACGATGTTCATGTAGTAGCTTATTGATGCATAGCTCAGCCTCCTTGAGAAAAAAGCTGCATAACAAGCTAAGACACACTCACTCATTAGTACAAGGTTTAAACTTGCTTGCTCACCAAAGTTTACATAGGCCAACAGGTGGCAGCTCTCAGTCCTCTGGGTGTTGCTTGCAAATACCTGAGCTCAGAAGGCTACAACTTTAGAGTCCAGACTGTGAAGGAATGGCGGGCACTGCCCTTGGTTTTCCGGTGCAAACATGAGAGAATATTTCATCAGACATATGGCTATGATAGTCTGAATAAGACACAAAATTATGTACTTATCCAAAACACCTCTTACTCTGTTTTCGTGACAATTTGCAGTGAGATTTAACTATGTTGGGATGAATACACCCCTTAACTTACAGTTAAATATGGCTGAATGCCAAAACAATAGTCTAAGGGCTTTCATCCCATTATTGTTCCTAGAAGTCCCCTTTTTTTACAGCAGGACTGGTACACTTATCATCACAAGTCACATACACAAGGTGCTTAGTCAGGCGCGTAGACCCACCATATATTGCTAGTACCACAACCAGGTTTACTTGGCATTTATGTGCAGGCTCTGCACCTCTGGCCAGTCAAACTACCTATTACAATAAAACTTCCTACCTTCTCCCTTCCCTTCCATCAGATGCCCACTTTAGACTCCATCTCCTGAAAAGCCAGCATACTACATCTCCTTTCCCATCACACAACCAGAAAGCCCTTTACCAAGCCTACCCCTGCTCTACTTCCTGGCATTTTCCGCTTTAGCACCATCATCACAACCAATCTATCACTTTCTGCCATATTTTCGAACTTGCTCTATGTTCTTACATGCCCCAATTTTTTTTCTGCCCAACCCTCAAACAGTCTATCTATGAAGTCCTGGTATTCTGCCACAAAAGCAAATGGTCCATAGTCTCTCTCGTCAACTCCTTATTAACATATTCGGCTTTTCCCATCACTCATCTCGGTCCAATTTTGCTTCCACTTTTTAAGATTAATTTCCCCGGCCCTCCCTTTGAAGAGTAATATGGATTCCTTGCTTCCATTCAAACACCTTTCCATCATTGGTTTCTCTAGCGCTACATAAGCTATCAGTGTGCTTGTCTTTTTAACACCTCTTTTGCACTCCTCGTGCTTTCCCGCCAGTACTGTACCAACATATGTATGTCTTCCATGAAATGTTAACCCCATTTGCCCCCTTCAAGTCATACCTCTCTGCTAACCTGTCTATGTCTAGTACCCACTTTGTCTGTTCTTCAACTGCCTCAAGATACACCCTTCTGCAACACCTGTTTTGTTCTGCAAATATCTCCAAAAACTCCACTTTGCTTTTAATGATCTATCCCAGATTAACCAGCCACGTTTCCCTGGGCCTTATACTGTTTCTCCTGTCACACATAGTGGGCCCCCAGTATTCATTTGTCCATCTATCCTGGGCTCTTTCCAACCATTCCAGCTCTTTCTCACTCATTGATATTACACCTAACCCATATAGCATGCCTGGGCCTGCGCCTGTCTCCCAAAGTACCCTCCATGTGAATGCTGTAGATGGTAGAATTATTATCAAACCACTGAATAGATGCAATTTTGTCACATTGCATGATAAATGCCTTCCATAACCAACAGTTGAAGGTTTGACAATTTAATTCTATGAAATAATGCTATTTTGTGGTTATGATTGTAGTACTTCAACTACATTTACAATATTACTGTGCACACGACTCACTTTGTCGCTGTGATGAGAAAACTTTGTAGAAGTAACCAAGATAGAAGTTTTGAGTTTTGAAACACGAATATATGAGTTTGTTGGTCTTTGCAAATACAGAGTAAAAATGAACTGGCAATCTGAACATCCCGGCAATATGGCCTAACAGACTTTCTTTCCATGAATTACAGCAGCACCACATAAGTCTAACGAATCATACTGCTAAATGGGGTGGTTTATTATTGAGTGCTAGGAAGAAGAGTCTGACCACCTCGTCGGGTTCTTGATTCTGCATACATACTGCACTGCATTAACGTTTAGAAAATGTAAGTGACATTGCGCAAAGCTCATCGAACGTCCGATGACGTTGATTCAATCTTCGTCTAATATAGGAACCCATCAATGTCTATCTTTTAATACTTCAGCTCATTTCGCACAAAGGGGCACACATCTACAGTTAATTTCTCACATGCCTGTAGTAGGGTGAACAAATGTGTGCTCTCATTTCAGAAAGTGGAAGACTGTTGCACTTGCTTCTAGAAGACCCTATGAACAGAAGTTAGTATGCATTGCCAGGTTGTAAAGGTTTCGTCACTCACATTGTCATTTTCAGAACGATCATACGTCCACAAGTGATAGCGATGTGTCTACATTGATATTATCTGCTACAAAATGTATCACAAAAACGATTCTTGACAATTTCCGACTTTGACACAATTTCCCAACTTAAGTATGCAATCATGTGCTAAGATCATTAATTCACGTTGCACTGCTAATAGATAACTTGTACTTAGCATGACTAAACATCATCAGCAACATCAACTCTGTTTGCGCCAATAATGCATGCAGATGATACAACTTTGGTCAGCTCGTTGCAAACATTCCAAAGATTTAATATCTCACAAAATCCAGCTTTAATCGTAAATGATGAATTAAGTAACTACACGAATGAAACTTAATAATCTGTCACTAAATGAAGATAAAACCAAATTCACGATATTTTACAACCCTCAAAAAGAAGTTACAGCCCCGGAAATACAGATAAGTGACACCAATAATAAATTTGAAAACAGTTGTAATTTACGCTAATTGATAAACACTTGACATGGAACAATCATATGGAGAAATTGATAGTACAACTCACTTGTACTCCCACATCTAAATTATGGTATTTTTAACGTGGGGAGACATAAGGACCAGAGTTGCTGAACTCCAAAACAGATATGCATGAATAGTAAAAAAGAGCAGCTTTCTTGAACACACTGATCCAATATTTAAAAATTGAAACTTCTGAAACTAAGCGGCATTTTCATCCAAAATCAACAGAAGTTTTACTTTGCATTCATAAATAATCAGTTACCGGAGCATTTCACAAATTTCCAAATCAAATCTGCATCAGAAATTCATAATTATAGTACACAAAACCATGACTACATATTTAGCGAATAAACAAATGTTGTGAACACAAGAAACTGTATAAGACATAACATTACAGATACCATTAATAAGACATCAAAAACTGTTTTGAATAAAGTTAATACCCATCGCAAAACTGGATTTGCCTCTTATGCCAAAAAGTGTTTTTTATAAATGAATATACAGATACGCGTACCAATGCAAATTGTTATGTCTACAATGCTCAATAATTTCCGATAATCTTGTTTTCCATGAAATGTACTGACAGTTAGACTTTTTGAAATGATAAAATGTGTTAGAATCATAAAACAGAGATGATTTAACCTTTCAATTTTAAATTTTTGATTCTAAATCACTTTACAAACAATAACTTTTTGTGTAAGGTAGCCCTCATGTCAGCGGCTAAAATATACTTAATGGGGTCTGCAGACTATCCGTTAATATACCTCCACATTCTAAATTGTTACATGCTTGTTTTTCTTATCTGTTACATAATAGAGGTCATATGCAGGTACATATATATGTATCATGTTTTGGTCGAACAAAGGAATGTTAAATCTGAATCATTCTTTAATAAAAAGAAGCTAAAATGACGCATGAAGCATGTTGTAGCAGATGAGGACTGAATTGTTTATTTGTTGTTTCTTGCCTCGTTTAAGATCCGAATTTGCCAGTCAGCGAATAAAACAAAAACATAAAAAACAAAAAAAGCAAAGAAACAAATGAACAAACGAAACAAAACAAAACAAAACAAAACAAGGATATCAGTGATGGCCATCAATGACTCTGAATGTTATCCACCCAAGAAGAAAACTGGTCGTTATTTTAAAATGCATTTTAAAAGCATTAAAAGCAGTTTTAAGTAATTATCACAAACATTAAATTTAATTGGGCTTTTCATACTCAGAGCAATGATAGTTTTCTCACAAAACAGTATGTTAAACATCAAAACGACGTTTTAATTGCAAGGAGTAGTAATTTATCAAGGTATGATAAAAAATTAGGGCCAATCAAAATAAAAGTCTGGAAAAAAATCAGTCAAAATATCAAATGGAATCACAGTATTCAGCACAGAAAAAGTTGATTTGGTTGTTCGTCCCTTAGACTGCAAAGGCACTGCTCGCCAAGAGATCCGAATTACCAGATTCAGCTGCTGAAATTGGATTACCGATGGGAAATAAAGAGAAGTGTCGTCAACGAACAGCCTTATAGTGAACTTGACAAAGTTAACCAACTTAATATACTTGGTAACGATCATTCAGATAATGTGAGAACCAATCGTGAGGATTTCCTATTACATACCAGCAATCCCAGAATTGAACAAGAGGCCTGTGTGCCAAACTTGACTGTAAGCTTCACTGATGTCCAGGAAATGACACGAACTTGTATTTGCTGAATGACAGCTAAACGTACTTTATTAAGCAAAAGCCTTAGTTACATGTAGGTCTTAAAGTACGTCAATGTCCCCAGTTTGTGTCATATTTATAGTTTCAATAATAGAAAACTGGAAGCACTGTACTTTAGGGTAAATAAGCTTATGCAGAATAAATTTTGCATTGTTGTAGAAGAAAGCAACTAAAGAATTTCGTTTTGGATAAACTGTCAGAGATGTGTTTACCCACATGTTGGAGGAAAGAAATGGACATGGATTTGTTTTACATTACATTACCTTTATCTTTTTGGACAGAATTGTTTAGGGTTCCTCACATTTTCTTATTGTACTTCTCCTGAACTAGTTCTAGTTTCTGTTGATATTAATTGCAGACTGGGCAGAAGGGTGACCCTTTATTGGTTTCGAAGGAAAGCCTTTTGGCCCTGATATATTTTCTTTTAACCCTTAAACGGTCAGACCGGTCGTTAACGACCGGTAATCACGTGATTTCATGCTGGGCTCACACTAGCTTAGCCTTACTTGTGTAAACAACCCATAAATCATCACTAAACTGTGCACAGACAGCTGTTGTATTTCCCCCAAGAAGCACATCGATCTATTTATGTATACCACTCCCTCTAGCGTCCCTGCTTGTCGTTAAGGGATTCCCTGGTGATTCCCTTGAGGTGCGTGACGTCACGAAGAGGGCAGCATCTAGCACCAGTTCAGCTGCAGGTGTCCGTCAATTATATAAAAGTGCCGAAGCTATTAACCTTATTCAGGAGTGGGCAGGGAGGGATTATGTGGAGGAGGGGGACAGTGAAGTCGATGTTGGATGTGAGGATGTAAGTATTTTGTTTATAATGGGGCTGGAGCCCACAGAATCCAAGCATATCAACGGAGCATGTGGTTCCACGGTGCGTCCCATACCCAGTCATTCAGTCTCGTTGCAGCCAATCACTCACTCAATCACTGACTCACGCAATGCCCTTGCTGTTCCCAAGTATCCCATAATACATGTATGTTTCCCTGTCAAACCTGTGTTTATCAATAAACTTTATGAACAAAACCTTTTGCCTTGGCCCAGTTATGGAACCTTGCATTCAAACCTAAACTGTTTCCCTGAATGCACTGAATTTACATGGGGTTTGGGGGGGGGGAGGGAGGAGCATGGTTGCAGATACATGATAAATATTGTTGTCAGTCTCAAAGACTGTGACAGGCAGCCAATAGGGAGGGCCTACTTTGCCTTTTGCACTGGAATTGATGACTATTATTGCATGTACACTGTATACATGCATGGTGTCATCCACATTTGCAAACTACATATCAGTATAAGGCCTGGCACATATGATTGTGGATCCAACCATGCTTTGTTTCCATGGCAACATATTAAAATGGAGGAAAACCACAAATTTTCCTTAAAAATACTGCAGTGTTGTTTTATTTCAGTCATTTTTTTTACATAATATTTAACCTGGAACATAATCTATGAACAGTTATGGTGACTAATTCTGTTATGCAAAGTAACTGCCTGTTACCGGTTTGCAGACTTATGTAAAAATGCAGTTTTTACGGTTTTTAGCCAAGTACAAGCAATATTTTAACAGTTGCTATGGAAACAGGTCCTATGATCTATGTTTTATTTTCAAAGTTTACTTAAAAGTTTATTTCTCTAGTTATCCAAATAACATGCATATGTTGAGAAAAGGGTGCTTTACATAAAATGAGGAGATACTTTGTTCTCTTATTTAGCAGATTTTAAATGATTTTTTGCCATTTATTAGTGATTAAAGTGGTTGCCATGACAACCAGTCACGTGACTATTAGCAATTTGTTGCACATAATGAAACTTGGCACTCCAGGTATCACAACGATATATACTTTTGGTATGCTGCAAAGAAAACTGTCCTAGTGCACTGTGTTCAATGAAAATTGTTACTTTTATTTTCACTGGTAGAAAAATTAACCTGACCCTTTAAGGGTTAACTTAACACTTAAGACAAAATAGTAAAAAAAAACAGACCAGGAGAAGTCAAAAGGTCCAATGTCGAGGTGTGTGTGTCCCATTTTGTGTGTGTGTGTGTGTGTGTGTGTGTGTGTGTGTGTGTGTGTGTGTGTGTGTGTGTGTGTGTGTGTGTGTGTGTGTGTGTGTGTGTGTGTGTGTGTGTGTGTGTTTTTGTAATAAACACGTCATCTTGCTGTTTCCATGACTATTGTGGTCCAGGAATTACAAAACATATTGCAATGTCCTACGAAAAAAAAAACAAAAAAACATGGCTTCCCATCCACGTCATTAAGAGAAGATCTAAAGCCATGAAAGTCTGATTTGTGCTTTTGCCATACACGTCTCATAACCATTTTTTCCACTAAAGCAGCAAGTTAGAATCTACAGCATTATGATCACAGTTGCAAATTGGCGGTAGCACAAGAATTAAACGCAGATATTAAGGTATATTTAGCAATAGTTAATCTGAACGGATAGCTTAATGCTCAGCAATATGGACTGGGTCTTTGGTATGTAAAGTTAAGAAATTAAAACAAACAAACTTATAAAGCTTTAACCTAGACTGAATTTTAAACGGGGGTTCAAATCTGTTAATATAATAGAATGAATTTTTTTACTTTTCACAAAATAAAGACTGTCTGGGAGTTCTCCCCAAAAGGAAGCTAGACAGTTTTGTCAAAGAAGGGTGGATGCCAGCGGAGTAGACAAAACACAGAGCCTGGGCCTGCTTTGGAGGCAAGGACCACAAAAGTCCAAGATTTGCATGTCCACAATCTGACACATATTAGAAGATTGTTAAACAAAGAGGGAAACACCCCCAGTGTTCAGGCGATCTCCTCTAATGATATCATGATTCACCGTTAAAACTAGATTTTCAATTTAAGAAAAAAAAATAGAAGAAAGAAAAGTTTTTGACAGAATGAAATGGTGCCAAATTTCGACACGAGAAGTGACTGAATATAATCTGAGTTCATCTGGTGAGAGACGGCAGATATTTACATGACAAAAAGAAACGTCGTCCGTACACTGCCCGGGACCAATCTTCATGTATTATGACCATTAACTGAGAACTGTGAAAACTATACTTCACGAGGTAGTGTGCACGAAATTCCTAACCACAAGGGAAATAGGTCGGTATCATCTGACAAACTCATTGTGAAAATCATGCTTCCTTTTAACTAATATATTGGTGACCTTCCCATACAGATTACAAAACAGATTTTACAAGCAAACTAAAAGAAGTTATATGCATCCGTTTTGACCCCCGGACTCTCTTCCCAAAGCGTGTGGTTTTAGATTCTTCAAACCTGATTGCCAGCAACAAGATCACGGTGTTTCACGACAGGGCAGTACACAAATACATGTATTAATTTCAATGGAAAGCGGTAATATATTTCCAAGCACAATATCGACATATATGGAAACCAGCTTCTGCTTCTGAAATTATTTGTTTCCTCTAGATTACGAATCCTGTGAACACATTCGGACTTTAGGCGGATCGGATGGCAACTACTACATCGATCCTGATGGACATGAATCACTTGACCCATTTAAAGTTACCTGCAACATGTCGCAACAACCTGCAGTGGCTTTAGCTCATTATGACCAAAACAGAACTGTTACCAAGGAAAATGGGAGGTATGTATATAAGGGTGTCGACAATGGATTATGCACGCATTTAACGTGCATTTCTACTTCCTCTATTCGAAAAAGTAAAACATTAATCATCCCACTGAAGAATATTAAGCATAAGCTAACATGGAAAACTATTGGCTAATTTGAAGATGTGATATCGTAAGAAAAAGATGCAATGAATACTACCTGTTCCACAAAAATATCATTTTAAGTATTCGTCCTCCTCATGCTTAACCAATACCTCCTGAATGAGTCAATGGTTCTCCTTGGCATGGGTCGGGTGCTCGTGTCCAATCCATGCCAAGGAATGCTGTTGACCTCAGGCATGTTATCTTAATAAGTCCCATCTACAAGTCCTAGGTTTTACATCATTGCTGAAACAGTCAAAATCTTTAAAGCGAAACAACATTTGGTAACCGGTGGGTTTAAGGGAAGAGGGTAAAAAGTGTGGTAAAATGCTTAATCGTTGACTGTTCAATATCTGCTGTGCGCAATTTTGGAAATACAGAGGAGAAAAAACAGTAAACCTTTTCCAGTTTCACATTGGTTATATTTAAATCTTGTCATTTTAAAGACATTAAAACATTCCCAGTTTTAGTTCTATTACATCCATATCTGATATTTTTTAAAGTATATTGGTTTAAACTGCACAATATTATTGCTTAATAGCCAGAGGGATAGAATAATTGTACGTTTATTTCCTCATATCCTATATTAAATGTCAGATGCCCAGGGTCAAATACTGTATGGAAAACTACTTAGATTCTGCAAGACAACTGTGGCTTCTGCAAATGTATGTAAAAATTAACACTTATAGAAATCATGAATTGTGCATTAGAAATTGGCAGAAACAAAAACGCTGTAATCCTATTCCGTCAAAGATGAGGAACATTTTTTGATGAATTACCCACATTACCCACAACTCATGGTCCTCCGACACTTGCCCAGCCGAAGACCTGCTGCAACAAATGTTATCAAAGTGTACCTACAAGTTTCTGGTGGCTGTTGCCCGGCCAGTGTGTTTTTCACCGGCACCGCAGCGCCGCCGAACGGATGCGACCAGTACCTTGTCAAAGTTAAACGGACCTTTCTTAACTTCTCTCCACGACCGCTTCGCGGCCTGGCTTGTTCTAGTTCGATGCTATGACCGCCCTTTATTTATTTTTCAAAACTTCATTAGCTTTTTTGTTTTATACTGAATTAACTAAGAAAGTGTCTTAAGAAAGACTAAGCGACACCCTACAGCCATTTTCTCTAAATGACTTATAAAATATGGTTAGATCGCATGTGAAATCTTTAACCATGCTGGTAATTGTATAACTTCTACACAGAGTGCCTCGAAAGCCAATTCGGCAAGTATTACATTTATTCTATTCCCTGGTGCTTAATCATGCTAATTAATCAGATAGGAAAGAAACTTTCGCAGTTTCAGACGCCTGGTAGCTGTGGTACATCTGGTGAACGACTAACATGCAATATTCGGTTCGAGTCTGCCAATTATGTGTCTTGTTGGTTTTACTGTTTATCACTGATATGAGGGTCCAAGGGGAAATAAATGTTGTACACAGTTCTTGTTGCGAATTTTAAAGTGATGTCACTTGCATCATGCTGTAACACTTTTTCGGCGGTAGGAACACTGACATAGTATGTGTACCTACTTAGCAAAATTTCATTCAAAACTTGTCAGAAATTTGCCATCCTCTACAAAGTTATATGATTTCATTGTCTCAGATTCGTCGAATTCCAATATAAAGATGCCTCAATCGCTCAGCTGGCGTACCTGGCCAAGTATTCTCAGCATTGCAGTCAGTACATCAAATTTAGATGCAGTTTGCTTTCCCGTCATGCTACAGTATCGCGGACAGAACCAAATTCTAATGGTACGTATAAGTACTTGGATTGCAATGATCCAAAGTTTTATGGTTATAAATGCGCCTGAACGTCTACATGCTGGTCGGGAGCAGGTAAGCGCTCTCTCTGAAGGCTGAAGGAGAGCAAGATATTAATATAGTGAAAGCAAAGGTGCGTGTTGCGTGTAGATCCCTACGAACAGGTACACAAGTCTTTCGTAGACATACATACATACATACATACATACATACATACATACATACATGTTTTGTGTGGACAAATAAGTAATTTTGCAAGCTTCGTGTCTTACAGTTTGCTCGCATGATGGCGGCTATATTCGCCGAAAAATGCTCATGATACAGCAGTGCAGTTACGGTACCAGAGCTCTATGAATGCACGTGTTCCAATGGTTCTGTCGGGAGGTATTTGAGTTGTGACACTGTGCCCATACCAAAGTGTGTGACATTATCTCATGCTGCTCATTTCAGTGGTGATGTTCCACATGCCTTTTGTGTGTCCAAAATGTGTATGTAATGAGGACAAACGCAGATGAACCGAGATTTTTAAGCTGTTTGACCTTGAATGATAAACATGCAAAGTAAACAGTTGTGTTTGAAATTAGGAAATTCAACTAGATCACTAGAGTCATTGAAAATTGCCGGCATCTCTGCAAGGAACAGATTAAAAAATATAGCACTCTACAAATATATAGGACTCTCCTGTTTTATACCCATTTTTGACGTAAATGGATGTGTATCCATACGGAGTCTTACTACAATACCTTATATCATTACACATTGAGTCCATGAAAATGTTTTCGCCAACGCCAGCATTGTATGTGGCAAGTTTTGCCTAGACACAGAATCGAACGTAGGATTGAAATCAGCAAACAGGCATATAAATAAAGGTAAAATGTGGCTAGCAGTTCGACTTTTCCTGTTGAAACCCATTAGATGTCTCGGGGGTAGTGTTGTGGACCTGAAATTAATGATACAATACAGTAGCTAGTATAGTGCATTGCAAAATAGCTAAGAAGAAACAGAAGAGCCGACACAGGCTGTGTAAATTGGGTTTAGAAGGTGCTCCGTTTTAACGAACAAGGCGCGCACTTTTATTTTCCTGCCACAGAATAGGGTACATGCCAATACTCAGTATAATATAAAATACGGCATATAATAGGAGTGCCAAGATGTCATACCCACTTTTAAATATCTCGCTAAGTACACCGTCAAGAAATGGAAATTTCCCCTTTTTAATCCTTTACTAGTATTTTTTCGGCAGCTCATTTGAGCGGCAAACAGCGGCACAGAGCGCCAGGCACTGCAGCCAGTGGCATACAGTGGTGGTCGGTGGCAGGCCAGCCTACCGCCGCTGTATGCCGCTGAAATCCAATAGAGACTTCTAAAGCTCAGCAGTAGACAGGGGCAGTCAGCTGCAGAGAGCCTTTGCTGCTGTATGCCGCTGCCTGCTTCCCACCACCGTTGCTTGCCGCAGGTGAATAGATAGAAAAGGAAATCACTCACTTATGGTACATACCACTTCAGTTTAGCTCCATTCACTCATATAAGTAAGGTCATTCACTTATGTACATGAACACATCAGTTAACTTTATTTTCATTATATATATATATAAAATGAAAATAAAGTTTTACATATATATATATATATATATATATATATATATATATATATATATATATATATATATATATATATATATATATATATATATTGTAGGCACGTGTAGCTGCGATGGCATTGCAGGGTGGCACTGGGATGCTGGTGAAGGAAAAGATTATGACAAGAGTCTGTTGCCTGTGTGGACATTATTATTTTGCGACGAGCCATCTCTGAAAGGCACTAGCCACAAGAAGACGGAGATAGATCACATATTGGGACCACTGAGATGCCAAGCAAGTAGGCCTGAATTCTGACATTAACCACCTTTGCAATACAAAAAAAATACTCAGAAACAAGCCATAAAGACACTAAAGGCTTTAAGGTGAAATGGCCATGCACCGGTAAAATCACCCTACTATCCCCTTTCTGGCCAATTAAATCGAAAAGTATTCATGTAAAAACATGGACAGTACATATTTTGGAAAAGGTTATGACCAGCAGATTGTGAAGACACAAATACCATGACCATTTTGTGCCAAGTGTTGTATAAACAAACATTTTATGTTAAATTTCAATGAAACATGGTTATACAAATGTGGAAATTACCTTTTACTGGTTTAACCAAACTTTAATCGGTTTTCACTGGATTCCTCCCAACATGTGTGGCTAAAAAGACGTCCCATAGATTTCTTAACACGGTGTTTGTTTCGGAATCATGGAGAATTCAGCCTTAGGAACCCATTACGTGTGGTGGTAGGAACTTTGAGGCCCCATAACTGCAAAGCAAACAGAGTGTTAAAAATATGTGGCCAGTTACTCGGTGTAAACAATTTGCAGTTTAGAAAACCAAATAAGTAGTTATTTCCATGCCCATGTTACATAGTGTTTGGATATGAAAGAAATCGTTGATTATACGACAATTTATATCAAAGGGTCATGATTTTAGGTTGTTTGTTATCTGTAGATCATGATCTTTACAAAAATAACTTTACATATGTTTACGTGAATCGTTTTTACTTTATTTGGCCAGAAAGAGGATAGTAGACTGATTTGACGGGGGCACGGCCATGTCACCTTAAAGCTTTGTCATATCATTGAGCCTTTTCTATGATAATCTATAAAATCAGAATATAAACCACGCAAAACCATAAAGTTACCAAGAGCAATGGCAAAACTCCATGGAGTATTCTAGTCCCCGGTCCATTAAGGTCGGCATTAAAAAGCTCACTTAAGAGCCTTTGTGTTGACATCAGTTCAACAAACGATAACCTTCTTGAGTGTTTGAAGCATGAACAATACAGGAATGTAAATCCAGTTTTTGGTTTTATCGATTTTATGTGATTCAGTTGACATCATTTTTTGTAACAAATACACAGATCAATCTTATCCCTTCCCAATTTAAACCGTCCAAAACCGGTAAGTGGTCAAATGTCGTCTGCTTCAGTGTTTTCAACTGATTTCAGCAGTAATGACAAACAATTTGGCTAAGAATTGTGGATGAGACCTATCAAGCTAAATCACATACGCTGGGTCAACAGCTTTTCCTTAGCATGGGCCTCGCAGTCTAAATGTAAGAAAGAAAGGGTAAATCCGACGATTTTTATACTCAATGCGTCAGCAACTGGGCAATTTTCATTTGGCTAAGAATTGTGGATGAGACCTATCAAGCTAAATCACATACGCTAGGTCAACAGCTTTTCCTTAGCATGGGCCTCGCAGTCTAAATGTAAGAAAGAAAGGGTAAATCCGACGATTTTTATACTCAATGCGTCAGCAACTGGGCAATTTTCAGGTTTCCATTGCTCCCGCATTTTACAACTATTTAAACAGCATTGACATAATAAGTGGCCACGCATACAGATGTGGCACTATGTTTTTTTTAAATTTCGTTTTAATTTTTATTTTATTTATTCATTTATCTATTTATTTGTTTATTTATTTATTTATTCATTTATTTATCTATCTATCTATCTGTCTGTCTAACTATCTATCTATTTTTATTTATTATCATTTTTTATTAAATTTTTCATTTTATTTTATTTATTTATTTATTGTATTTTTTATTGTTGTGTTTGTATTTGGGAGGTGGATTTTTGTTTATTGTTTGTTTTCTTGTCATGTTGTTTTTTCGGAGAAGGTCAACGTAACTGAAAAAGAATTCAGCTTACCAGTGCGAACCCCTTATCAGATTTTAGTGATATCTCTAGGTTTTCTGCTTGCAATGCTGAATAATTCACAAAACCCTAGGTTATGTACCTTTACAAAACCCTGAGATTAGTCGTGTCACAAAACGCAAGGTTTCTTAAATTTCGGGTTCCATCTTGCACTGTAAATATGTATACAGCAACCATTCAGAGATAGAATTTTGTTCCCTGTGCAGATCCTGGCAATAGACTTCAAGTTGTTGCATGTGCCAAACTTTTGGTTTTGACAAAATCCAGGATTTTGTTCTTTTTTTTATCACAAAACCCTGGGTTTTAACAAAATTCAGGGTTTTTCTGTGAAATCCCAGGCTTTTGTGACACAGCTGGTAGTCTAAAGACCGCGTGCTGATTGAGTCTTCACAAACCCCTGGATCTTGTAACATCACCAAACCCAGGATTTCGTTCATGCCTACCTGGTTTAAAAGTTGCATATGTATGTTTTATTGTTACAGAGCCAGCGCGTGGAATTGACTCAGAATGCACATCGAGTGTGCAGTGCCCAATACCTCACTCTGTATGCAGCACTGACGGCTATTGTCGCTGTGTTGATGGATTCGCTTCAGTGCTGTTGGGGTGTGCAGGTAGACTCATTCAATCATTCAAAAATTATATAAACAGTTTGTCACTGAGTAACCCACTATCTGTAGTACACCTCGTCAAGTGTTATACAGTGTGATGTCAATCGGGTAGGGGGTGACCCACGTACGAGTTGACCTGGGTATCATTTGACTGGCTTCAGTGTTGCCAACCTGCTAAACTGAAAATCCGGGAGATATAAAGCAAAATTAACGGAGATTAATAAATTAACATGAAACATAGAAGGAAAATATTGATGAAATTCCGGGAGGTGACTCAAAATTGTCAAAAATCCACACTTTTTGCAGGAATTTTCAGCATAAAATTCTGGGAGTCTCCCGGGAAATCCGAGAGGATTGGCAACACTAGGTTACAAGTTGATGGGGTTATAAAAGATGACAGGTGGGGGTTGAGTGGGATACAAGTTGACCAGGGGACGGAATGACCTGGATAGGAGTCGGGTATGGGATGACTAAGTTACAAATTGAACTGACACTCTGATTTTATAGGTGTTAACACCACTACTATCGAAGCTACTTCCTCAGTCGAAACCACTACAGCCCCAACAACATCAACTTCTTCTTCAGCAGCAACTGCTTCCACGGCATCAACAGAGGCTACTTCAGCAGCAACTGCTTCCACGGCATCAACAGAGGCTACTTTAACAGCAGCTGCTTCCACGGCATCAACAGAGGCTACTTCAGCAGCCATGGCAGATAGCCCTTCTGCACGCATTCATATACATGTAGTTGCACGCCCCACTCTGACAGACAATATTGATACTGCTACCCAGATGTCAGTCACGATAGGTAAGTACTCGCTCATGACTGTGTGGTCATAACTGTTCTTGGCAGATTGGAATTCTACACATTACTTGGATTCTATTTGTCTCACCATGAGGTGATTGTTTTCAATAGTCAAGAATGGTTATGTCCTTCAAACAGCCTAGAGAAACCTGTCACTTTGAATACATTTCCCTCCTAAATACGCATGTAATGTATCCAAAATATGAATTGAATCAAATCATTTAATCCGTATATTTTATTTTTTCCACGGCATTTGAGAATTTTTTTTTTTTTTGATGATATAACATCATGTTGTTTGGTTATATAATGGGTGCAGGCATTTCAAGGACAGTTTAACGGCCTCACCAAATCCTTTTAATTGGCTGGAAGTATTTTAAACTACATTTAATGAAATTACATAAGGCATGTAACAACTGGCTGTCAAATAGTGTCAATACCAAGAGAGAGCTTAAACCACAGGATTTCAGCGTTTAAAGTGGTCACTTCTCGTCTGTTATCAGTAAATCTTTCACTTACTTGTAGAATCAATGTTGTCATCTAGCAGAGAAACGCTTCAAAAGAAGTCCAAGCTCAAACTATTGACTAATCTCAACTTTAAAAAAGCGGCGATTTACAGTGTGTTATGTCAAATCAAACCGATACTCATGCAACAAAACAATAAGCCAATCCTGCACAAATGAGTCAAGGCACACCATAGTTGCAGTACCCTGGATAAACCTACACACACACCAATAGAATGGACAGCTTGCGATAATTCCGAAAGGCCGGTGTACCACCATTCATAGTTGAACTTGTCACCCCGGTTTTTCAATTATTTCCCGGTTTGGAAAATCGAACAGATATAATTACATGAAACAGTCATCAAAGAAGCTATCCAAATTAGAACAAAGTCATTCAGGATAAGTGTAAATTTTTCTTAACAGCTATTTTTTAGGAAACCCTTTTTGCCGCACAGTGATATAAAGTGTCCTCGTAAATTGGACTCCAGGACCATTTAACAGCTATCAACTTATGATCGGTGGACCAAAACGGAAACTTTACTTATAGGTGCATAGAGCATCATTCTGGACGAGCACTACGGCCGGCCGCCGGCATAATTTATTTATAGCCTGAAATTTTACAAAGGTGAACACAGATACCATAACGATTTCGTGAAACACACTTTTGTGCAAAAGGACACAACATATAAAACGTTATATCTTATCTTTTTGTACTCCATGCAAATTTTACTGTTGTTGAAATAAACCAAAGACGGGTTGTTTTTAGTCCTGAAGTTATTGTGCGCCTATTTCATATTTTAAGTATAACAAATTTTCGTCATGTAACTGTTATTATAGGCCATTTTTCGGTTATTAGTATTTACTACCAAAAATAACTTGACCTTTTATATTGCTCTGCACGGGCAGAGTAATAAAGAGTCGGGTATTACACGCTTGCCCCACAAAAGGGAACGTCTGCTGATTGGGAAGGAATACTTACAGAAATTATAGGCAAAGATCTTGAGGTAGAAAAAATCTGAATAGTCAAGGAACGTTACACATTTTAGAGGTATTTCACTTCATTTCAACTAGTGTAATGTTCTGGTGATTTCAAGTTCTTAGAAATCGATATTAACACTTATTTTGTGCTCTTTATCGAATACATTCGGATCTTGGCTTATGGACATGCACAACACTCACACAGCTTACGTCTTATCTGACAATATGCCCGTCTTGCCAAAGTTTGCGATAGTACGGAACTCTAAATTAGGAACTCGAAAATTTCGATAGGACTTGTAGGCAGAATGTAGATATTCGAGTGACCAAGTTCGGGGCAATGCAAAACTTGTGTATATATATATATATATATATATATATATATATATATATATATATATATATATATATATATATATATATATATATATATATATATATATATATATATATATAATCGGTGTGTCCTTTGCTGTTTGCATTATTATTTCAAAATTAAACTGATTTAACTGATTTGAGCCATTGAATAATAACATTAAATCAAAGGTTTTTGTAAGGATCTTATTTACTAGACAGTCTATGGGCTTGATATAGTATTCACCTTAAAATGATTGGTGGAAATGGAAACACTTGATTAAATATTTGGAGAGACCGTAATATAAGTTAATCTGTTGGGTCAAAATTCATTGTAAATGTATATTTAGCAGTGTCAGTCATATCTAGTTTTCTTCCGCTATGGTCATATATTGATTACAGCAAAATGCACCTAATTTTATGGAGAGAACCTTCCCATGAGTCAGAGTAAAAGCCGGTGAAATAGGCAAATCCTGCGTCTAAATCTAAATGCATGTGTGTGAATACAATTATATTCTCCGGTCTAGAATGTCCTGTTCTGAAGAAGTTAAAACATGGAGCACCTAATTCAATGAAGCGCTCTGTTGGCACTGTTGTTACGTTTACGTGTCATGTGGGACACACTTTCCCGGATGGGACCAGATTAAGAACTGTGGAGTGTGTTGACAACGCAGCATGGAGTGCAGAAATAGAAGACTGTCAACGTAAGGAGATCGTTCTGTCTTGAGGGTTGAAGTTCAATACATACATACATACATACATACATACATACATACATACATACACAGACACACACATACATACATACATACATACATACATACATACATACATACATACATACATATATTTTCCGGATAGTATATTCAAAAACAGTTACCAAATTTTATTTTCGAAACAATGGAAACAGGAAATGAAAAATAATGAAGCAGTAGATAAACAATCATATAAGATTTTACCATAAAGAAAAAATATCTCAAGGCTAAGAATCAGTGCACATAATTTGGCGATCGAAAAATTAAGGCACAAACGTCCCTCAAAATTACTCATAGAATTAAGACTTTGCGAGCAATGTAATCTCTTAGAGGACGAGTGTCACTTTGTTGTCGCCTGTCAAAAGTTTCGTGAACCCCAAGAAAAATTGTTAAATGCAATTTCGGACATGTTTCCAGAATTTTCTGTTTATACTGATCTGGAAAAATTTATCTTTATTATGGAATCATGAGATTATGAAGTGATCAGAAATTTTGGAATTTATATGAAAGAAGTTATGGCTATCAGAGGAAATCAATTATAAAAAAATATATATATTTCGATATCGGATACTTCCTCTCATATCGGCCTTATTTACAGAATCACTAACAATGTTTGAATAAATCAGAAACCTCTCTTTTATTTATTTTGCCATGTGCGTTTGGTAGCACTTGTCTCCTGGGGCCGTCTGATGTGTTTGTTATTTATTATCACTTTGTTTTTGGTCTCAACACTTTGTTTATATAGGGGGTGGATTTGTTGATGTCGTGTTTCTATGTTGTAATCAACGTGTGAAAAGTTTGTATTTGTTTCGCTTCGCATACTGCCGCCCTATTTGTATACTGTGGTGCAGACAATAAAGTTCATACATACATACATACATACATACATACATACATACATACATACATACATACATACATACATACATACATACATACAAACATGCATATATACATACCTACATACAAAGTACATACATCATTAAACTTGTCTCATTTTATCTTTATAACAGCAATCATGAATCAAATCAATGTTGTATCCTTGGTGATGCCAGTACATCTTGTAGTTGGCGTTGTTTTCCCTGGTTACATCGACGTTGTCACGGATCCATTACCATGCAGACGTATACGTATGCGTATACGTTTATTCGATAACATCACGCGGCCGTGATCATGAAAACGAGCTTAGTTTCATTATTCCAAATAATAAGCACTCGGTTGAAGTTTTGTAAATGGCAGATTGTCGTTTCGGACATTGAGTCAGTTCAGACCGTGAAATTTGTCATGTAACATTTCCTCACATATTGTCACTTCTCCAACAAATTTCCGTCTGATCTCAAAAAGGAAAATGTTCTGCCAGTGTATAAGAAAGGCGATTCTCTTAACAAGTCTAACTACCGCCCAGTTAGTATTCTATCTAGTGTCTCAAAAATTTTTGAAAGTGTGCTGAATGAACAAATGACTGATTTCTTCAAAGATATTCTTAATTCTTTATTATGTGCATTTAGGACAAACTATAGTTGTCAAAGCCTACTCATTTAAATCATTGAAGACTGGAAACATGCCCTAGATAAACATGAGTCTGTAGGAGTCATTCTAATGGACCTTTCTAAAGCTTTTGATTGTCTTCCTCATGATCTACTACTTTGTAAACTAAAGTCTTATGGTTTCTCGGACAATGCATGTAATTTAATTGGTAGTTATCTGACTGACCGTGAACAAAGGGTAAAATACGGTGGTAGTTTCAGTCAATGGACGAACATATTAAGAGGGGTTCCCCAAGGAAGCATCCTTGGCCCCCTGCTCTTCAATATCTTCATGAACGATTTTTTCTTCTTTCTTAAAGGCAAATGTGATCTTTATAATTATGCGGATGACAATACTTTATCTGTCCATGATCATGACCTCAGATCCTTAAAAACGACTCTAGAAACAGCTGCGCAAATTGGCATTAAATGGTTTCACGACAATGACATGAAAGTAAATCCTGATAAGTTTCAAGCTATGCTACTCACTTCAAGTACCCAATGTCATCCGGATAATTACTGCTTTGAAATAGAAGGTGTCAAACTCAAGCCGGAAAAATCTGTAAAATTACTTGGTGTATATATAGATGATAAGCTGAAATTCCATGACCACATTACTCATATATGTAAGCAGGCTGCTAAACAAATAAGTGTACTAAGACGCTTCTCCACGATTCTAAGCCAAACAGAAAAGACGCAAATTTTTAATGCCTTCATTCTGTCTAATTTCAATTACTGCCCGCTTGTTGGCACCTATGCGGACAAACCGACACTAACAAAATGGAAAGAATACAAGAACGAGCCCTTCGCTTAGTCTTAAATGACCACAACTCCTCTTATTATGATCTTTTACAACGTGCACACAAGCCGTCTCTCTATCTAGGTCGTCTGCGCAAATTGTCAATAGAAGTATACAAAATTATCACACACAACGGCCCAAATTTCCTTGAAAGTTTATTTGAAAGATACGAGACTCCTTACAATCTAAGAGACAACAATAGGATCCATAAGCCTGCTTACAATACGATAACTTATGGCAAAAACTCTGTACGCTACCAAGGGGCCAAGCTATGGAATGTACTCCCCCTCCATATCAAGGAAGCAACTACCCTCCCGCAGTTCAAAAGACTCATACATACATGGCTTGGCCCATCCTGCAAATGTTCTATATGTGTATTGTGCCACAGCAGGATGTAAGCCACTTTTTTTTCTTCTTTCAAAATGACTGCATGTATATATTTTCGCCTCTATTTCATTGTACTTACCATCTCATTGTTGTCTTTTTCATCTATAGTCGAAGAATAGTGCCTCGGCGCTAATGTTTTTTATTGTACTGTACCTCGACTTGAAAATAAAGATTATTATTATTATTATTATTATTATTATTATTATTATTATTATTATTATTATTATTATTATTATTATTATTATTATTATTATTATTATTATTATTATTATTATTATTATTATTATTATTAATGTTGCAAATTCCCTGCGATGAAAACCGCTGGTACATTACACAAAGTATCTATAATATCAAGCTTATCATTAATGTCTTTCTTCTGTTCCCTCTGTAGCTGTACAATGCAAAAATACTCGTGCAGGGAGCGGGTCTTACGGTGTCGTTAAGTATCAAACGTTTACTCTGAGCATGACGGAAAGCACACAAAAATCATGGGCGAGCTGCACATCAACTGGCAAATGGACAAACACTGTGTCTCAGTACATTGGTAAGCAGTCTTTTTTTGTGTGTATTTGTCAGTCACCCTAAACTCAAGTTTACGCGGTTGTTGGTGATTTAATTAGTTTTACCATATTTATTTAATTGAGATAGCTCTATAATACATCGAGATAACTACCAGTATACAGGGGTTCGGAACCCAGAACATGGAGACACACAAAAAGTATGTACAACGCATTCGAAAGTACATTGTTACCAATGTACAATGTCAACGAAAACTCAGTACAAATATCAAAATATGATTACATATAAAATACAATTTAAACCAGCATGAAGTTGAATTCCATATTTACCCAATGTGGAAAAAAGTGTGATCAGAATAAATTTGCATAGGTCAAACTAATGACCATTACCATAACCAAAACATTTAAAAGATAAACCGCCTGGTATCAGCAATATACTGTTAAAGTGCATTGCAGATCTGATTATTTAGTAAATCAGAAAGTCTGTTACTGCCACAGAGAAATATTTTAACAAACCTATCACTACCAATATGGATTATAAGGTCGGGGACGGGGGGGGGGGGGGCTGAGCCTGGAAGCAATTAAAGAAATAACAGTGGTAAGTAATTCGTTTCTCTTAACGATGTAATTGGGACAGAAGAGAAGGATATGCTGGAGATCTTCAGTGGGATGAGAACAGGCACAGGATTGGACAGGACGGATGGTAACTTTGTGAAGGTCAAACTTTAATCAAGAGAATCCTAGCGACAATTGCATTTGACAAATATTAAAGCAAATCTGTCGCCATGGAGGTAAAGCTCAGGAACATTGTCTATGGCTAAGACAGTAGTTTTAAGTTTCGATTTGAACATATGCAGGGAAAGCGAATCTCTAATATCAGACGGGAGGTTAGCCCACTGTTTGATAGCATCTTGGAGAAAAGAGTTAGCCCAGACGCGATGTTCTACATCTAATAGGGCACACTGGCATTGGATGTTGGAGAGTGCGACCAACGGGAGGGAGAGTACTAGATTAGAGAGATAGGAAGGAGTCAGTCTGTGGTACATGTTGTGAAAGAGGACAAGCTTGAAGTATTTACTTCTGTCTGTGAGAGTTGACCACCCAAGTTCACGAAGGAAGTTAACATGTGACGTGTGATTCATAGCACCAGTACAAATTTTAGCGGCGTTATACTAAATCGATTTCAAGCGATCAGACAGCACCATACCACATGCAAACAACACACAACCGTACTTAAGAATTGGACGGATCATAAAACAATACGGTTTGACCAGGGATTTCCGTGATAGTTGTACCGCAGTAAGGAAATTCTTTTTGACGAGCTTTATGGTAATCTGTGTAATATGGGCACACCAAAATAAGTCACGACTCCATGTGATACCGAGATGTATATGACTATCTGCCCCAGGAATCCAAGATCCACCTAAGAAAACAGGCCGGTGATGAGGTTTCATCCGTTTCACAGAAAAAATAACAGATAGTGATTTGATGTCATTGAATAACACTCGTCATAACCTGTTCCAGTAATGTATGAAAGACAGGTTGGTGTTTAGGTGGCGTGAGGATTGAACAGGGTTATTAACAATTTCAAGTATGCCAGTATCATCAGTGAGCAATCTCACTTCCCATGTGAGGTTGTCCACCAGGTTATTTATCAAGAATAGCAGGGGCCCGAGGACGGAGCTCTGAGGCACCCCAGCCTGGATAGAAAGCCAGGCAGAAGATTGACCTTGAATGGATACTCTTTGGAGGCAATTAGAAAGATAGCTTACGCTGCAGGTAACATGATGATCGGATATGCCAAGCTGTTTAAGTTTAATGAGGAGTCCAGGATGCCATACATTGTCAAACGCCTTAGAAACGTCAAGAAATATTATTCTGACATCTTTTGTTAGCTGTAAACCGTTGTTGATAATATGACGTAGGTAGACAAGTTGATTAGTTGTTGAGTCGTCTGCCCCGAAACCTGAATTTTTAGATGTAAGGGGATGGGATGGGGATTCAATGCCCGAGGAAGTTGTGCATTGGCTGGCAAAATACGTATTAAAAATGTCACATTTTTCTACATTCCAAGATATAGTTTGGTCGTTTTCAATAATTGGAGGAATATCCTGGCGGAGTTTAGATTCCAGGACAGACTCAGCTCCACCACTGATTTGATTTATTTTGTTATCGTCCAGTTTAGAACGTAATTTAGTAAAGTAAGGTCGCATCGATTTTCGGATTTTAAGTTCAGGGAAATCGGCATTATTGCAGTTCCAAACTAGACGTTTGAACAGACGGTCTTTAAAGTGTGATAGTGAGAGAGAGCAGAAAACGATCGCATGATCAGAATTTGAAAGGGGAGAAAGCACCACTGTTAAGTACGTGACCACGATAGTCAGTTATAGTAAGCAGCTTTCTGAATATTTGGTGGTTCTTGTAGTTTCCTGTATAAGCTGATAGAGGTTGTGTTGAGACACTAGGTCACTATCCTGATGCGGTGAATTCCAGTCTGAGCATATATCATTGAAATCGCCAGTAATAAGAAGGAAGTGTGTGTAACTTTCAAGTGCTATACAGATGGAGGTATTTAAACACTCAAGAAAGGCATCCCGTGTTTCAGCGGGCTGGCCAGCCGGTCGATAATAATTACCAATCAGTAAAACCCCATGTTTTGTAGTAATCTCAAGCAAGATGCATTCTGAAATTAAGATCATCTATATCAGTGTGCTTTCGACGTGGTAGCCAAGAAGGAACATGTGTAACGGCTCCTCCTCTTTGTCCTGTGGAAGGGTCTCTTCTAAAAGAAGGTTGAAAGTTGTCAAGAAAGAAAAGTTGATCAGGATATTGCGCATCAAGCCAAATTTAGGATGAAGTATTAACATTTAAGTTTTTGGGTAGCTCTAACAATTCAAGTTCCTCAAGTTTACCCGAACTATTAATACTAAGGACATAAGAATGACAAAGTTTTAAGTAATTTTTTGCAAAGTTCCTCAAGTTTACCCGAACTTTTAATACTACGGATATAAGAATGACAAAGTTTTAAGTAATTATTTTGCAAAGTGGTCGTTTTGTCTGGGATCTTGAATGCATGTCAATGGGGGACTGGAAAAATGGCAAGACTGACAGTATGTGTTGCAGAGACGTGACACTTAATAGAATCACGGCCATAGTAACTAAGGACAAAAAGCAAAAAGAAAAGATTATTTGGGTTGCGGCAGTGTAGTTGAAGCAAAAATACAGGGATTAACCAACAGTTGTGAAAAAGTCCCAACTGCTACTGTATACTTATCGATGCTACTCTCCATAAGGAATGGAGGTAAGGAAGAAACTGCAGAAGTGAGTAGCAGTAGACTGGTTAATATGGAGGTGCGTTAATTGGTCGGTAGGTGGATGTATGGTGTAATTTATTGGTTATATGTGTATGGAAAGATTCGGACGATATCCCATGGTAACAAGACGAACAACCCGACAATAAAGAAAGAACACAGACATAATGATAGGACACAGCTTGCTGCAAGGAAAATAATTGTTAGTGGCCTTAACTGAACCACACCATGAATTACCAATGGACGTATTTAATCGTTCCAGGACTACACACGCAATATAAAACGATTGAATAAGTACTTTACCAGGTACACCATAAGCTTGTAGCACGTCATGATAATAATAGTTATACGTAGACCCTGAATAAGCAAATTTAGGACCAGCAGCACACCAGTAGAGACATAAATGGATCAAAGTTTAAGACGCACCACCCACCTGTAGTGATATTTATGGCATGGAAATAAGGAATAGTTTACCAGAAGTGCAGACAGACCAAATGTAATAATAACCGCCAGCAGTACATGGAGTTGAAGACGACAAGGTAACAATGCATACATGATGAATATTCCTTTAACAAGTCAAGAGCTTGGCTCCAAAAGATATAGAACTTATTCATGTACAAGGCCCTGTAAATGTGAAACACCATACATATTAATTCTTAACTTGGTGGTTTTTTGACTCAGCCGAAACGGATTTCTTCCCCGCCCCCCCCCCATGAGCTCACATGATCATTGCCTACATCTTTACTTACCAATGATCACGTACAGTAACCAAATACTTTCTGCATTTTGTTCATGTTGTCGTGTTAGCATGTAAACTGCCTGCTAAATGGACCAATTTCTGTGTGCTCTCCGCTCCACTTCTGAAGTAGAGATATCAAAGAGCTTGGTTTGCTTTGAAGCCAAGTGTAGAATGCTCAAACAAGAAAATTATGATCTCTTGTAAATGTGTTTAAATTGTGGAATTACACTTGCCGAATTTAGCCAGTATGCAAAATTAAATACCTCACGAAATTATGTACCCCAAAAATTGTCATATGTTCTCAATACCATTTTACATGCACTATTCAAACCACGTGATTCATCAATAAAATATCTAGAGTTTACATTTGATACATTAGGCTGGTTGAACGATTGACAGACCAAGTTTCATGTGATTCTTTTATGCAGTATAGACTACCATCTGATCGTCCCACTTTGAAATTAAACATGTGAGGGCACATGCAAGTTTTGAAATCAGCGGCAGTCTCACAGAAACGTTTAGCAAATTGCCTACTTATTAGCCGCGGCAAATTCGCGATATTAAACACTCGCAAAGCACATAAAATGATAAACTCATGAAATTAAGTACACACAAAATCTTATATGTTTAGAGTATATTAGGGAAATTTAATTGCAATTTTGAGCACTCATAGACCAGTAACGCTCATTTTACAGAATATTCTGCAAAATGTTGATATCTGATTGGAAAATTTTGCCACAAAATGTCGCCCCCCCACCCGAGCAGAACATACCCATTGTGGTCACTAATGTAAGTAGGTCCCATCGTGCACTATTTCTTTCTTTCTTTCTTTCTTTCTTTCTTTCTTTCTTTCTTTCTTTCTTTCTTTCTTTCTTTCTTTCTTTCGTTCTTTCTTTCTTTCTTTCTCTCCTCCCAACCTTCTTTTCTTTGCACTAAAATTTTGTCTGGTGATTAAGAATAATAAATCCTTTCACAGTGACGCAAATAAGAAGTTGGAGTGCGAGTCATCGTTCATTATATGTGTTTCACAGTGACGCAAATAAGAAGTTGGAGTGCGAGTCATCGTTCATTATATGTGTTTGTACCATATAACATAAACCCGATGATATTCAAAGGTACTAAATTTACACCCCCCCACACACACACACGCACACACACATGCACATGGAGCTAGTTTTCCTGGAGCTGCTGCCATGCTGTTATGCAACCATTTTGCAGGCATAAATTAAGTTGCACTGCCAGAACCTCTCCTTCTCATCCCCACCCCCAATCCCTGCTAACTGTCTTCTTCCTATCCATTATCCACAGTACAATTGACTGTTTCATTTAAAAGGATCAGGTCTTGTAACAATGGAGAAAAAAAACTTCCAGCACTTGTGTAACGTAAATGTAAGATTCTCAATGAAACACAAGAATCTCTTACTCTTTATGTTGAGCAGATCTCTAAGGCCAAAATAACTGAGTAGCCTCATCACAAGGCTGTGAGTTTCATGGCTATAGCGTGAAAAGCATTGTGGCAATGGCTAAATCAGAGCCAACCCCCGATCCCAAGGGACCATTAGTCTCTGAGTAATGTGTGCAATGCAATATTCCCTTCACAAATGGTAAGAGGTTTTGCGTTGGCATGACCAAGTAAAGCATAACAATCTTCTTCATATCACCAGATAATTTTTAAAAGTGATTCTTAAGATAAAAAGACCAACCTCCCAGGGCAGGCGCGCACTGATACCACTAGTAAATAATAATAATACTAAGCCCAGCCTCTGAACAATTGGTATCTATGCATTTTAAAATACAAAACATCCGGTTCTGTTTTATCATAATATTTTCCACGATGTTCAAATTGCAATCTTGTACAGCTAGGATGGAAATTTTCCATCGTCACCTTTAGTGTGGTTGATGAAAAAGTAGTCCGGAGGCTGGGCATTGGCGTTGCTGTGTGTGAATGCTTTATCATCATGGAGCAATGCTGGAATATCAAATGCTCCGTTGTCCATTAAAAAGGGTATTTGACTGTGTTCCACCTGCTTTTCCCATTTTTGTTGATTGCCACACGAATGTGCTAAACATTCAGATTAACTTGTTTCTGCTAATGTAGTCCTGAATATATTTATTACATAGCAGTTAAAAGTATAGCCATAGACTTGGTCACTTTTTTGTCCTTTCCATGACTACAGAGGTTTAAAAAAATTGAACACATACATAAATCCCATTATAGAACAACCATACATGTAACAGGTACATATTCAGCAACGTGGGCACAGCTTAACACATGACCCTGGGGACGGTACTGGGCCCGAAAAGGGTATATAGGCGCTTTGGGAGGCTCGAAACCCTACGTTACACATACCTTTTTTGTAAAAAAAAAAAAAAATTAAAAAAGGGGGGGGGCGGGTAATTACTATATTTTGTTCAAAATGCGGGTCAAAATTCTACATTTAATCCCGAAATGGGCAGTCAAAACTCTATATTTACTTGCAAATTGTAAGAAAATTGAGCTCCGTGTACTCAACGCTGGTGATGTGTCTCCCCTTTGAAAAATGGAGTCCAAATTCAAACTGTACAGGAAGTGGAGGGTCAAAACTCTACAGTGGGTGGAAAATAGGGGGTCACTCCCGCGGAAAAATAAATATCGTGAGCATTTGAGAAGCGAGGTCGAGCAAGTTTTGTATACCATCTCAGTACCATAAATGTGGAAGTCAGATCAGAAACGAAAAGGCGTAAAATGCCAAAACAAAATCATAATCGGTATTTGTCATATATGTGTTAGGAAAATTGAACACAAGCATAACGTTCCATTACAAAGCAACAATACAATATCATACTATAATAGGTACAAATTCAGCATCATGGGCACTGCTTAACATATAACATCGGCTTAGCGACTTAAAGACGCGGAAGCTAGGCCGATTAGAGACAGTTGAAAAATGCATTGTAGTATTGATTTATAATTTTTATGTGAAACTCCACTCCGTGCACATGGTCCAGAGCTGAAAAATGTAGAAGCAAGAAATGTCTGGTAAAAGAAGGTGGTTATAGAGTTCAACGTTTTGTGTGCAACACGTTCTGATTTCAAAAGACAGGGACGTGACCTGCTGAAGTCTAAATTTTGAGTATCAGGTTGACATGGCGAGACAAGGGGCCTTTCAAGCCTTGCACCAAACGTCAGCCAATCAAAGACAGAGAAGTTGGAATTTTCCACACACACACACACACACACACACACACACACACACACACACACACACACACAAATGTTTAACGTGTTTATTTCGAACAGTCTGAGAAAAACCTGAGGATGGACAAGATGTCATTTGAAAGCCAGCTTCATGATTATTTCGGATTTTTTTCTCACTTTTAGCGTATTCACATGTATTTTAAAGTGTCTGAAAAGAACTTGAGGATGGACCAGATGTCATTTGAAAACCAGTTTCTCTGATTATTTTTGACTTTTTATGAGCTTCCAACGTATTGGTTTTGAAGTGTCTGGGGAAAACCCCAAGGATGAATCCGATGCCAATTAAAAACCAGTTCCGGTGATAAATTTGAATTTTTATGAGTCTTTAACGTATATAGTTTGAGGTAATCTGATTGGCGAACAAGGAGACGGCGTTACTCTAGTATATTTGGATTAGCTAAGTGTAGATGCGCCGAACTTTCCTCGGGGCTTTACCTCATGACAGATTGGAACCCGATTGAAAACAGACTACCTCTGATCACTTAACATTTTTGTAAATTGATTTTGCTCGACGGTCCAGTCCAAGTTGGCGTCCAGATGGTATTTTGGGTCTCGGTTTACAAATGTAATATATTCTACATTAAGCTGGTAGTGTTGGTCAGTGGTTTTTGCATGACATTGCATTACAATTATTGATTCGGCTGCCATGCGGGCTGAGAACATGGCAGTTGAATAGAAACTCTATAACAGTATGGAAATTTTACAGCGAGAAATCAGGGGCGGCTGATGTTTATGAAGAGGATACATCCCAAGTTCAACGGATTCATCTGGAATCCCGCTTTTATAAATCCCGGAGCGAAGCGTCGGGATTTAAAAATGCAGGATTCCAGATAAATCACGAGAACAAGGGATGTATCCTCTTTATACCATGCCTTCTTTGTTTTCATGAATATAAATGCATATTAAAATGTATTCACCAAAGCAAATCAGTCCTGTGTTGAAATTTAGCCATAGAAATTTAAAGCTGGGATATATGTGTAAGCAGGTGACATAAATATCCCTTGAGAAAACAAAGGAGGCCTGTTATAAGTTCTTCCAATGCTATCTTGTTTCGTGATGTTGTTCTTTTCAGGCGAAATAATTACAATTGGCCTCGTCTGTCAGTCTGAAATATGCTTGGCCAATTCCCTAAAATTGTTAAGGAATACTTCTGGCTGCCTAAGATCTCTGCGACACAGGGATTGTGTTTTTCATTGTCTGTAAATCTTTTTTTGTGTAAGTAATCAATTGGCATAAAGTGTGAGCCTGATTCACTTCAGACTTGAGGGAAATTTACCTTGCATTAAATATGTCATTAGGAGACATGCAGTGAGTATTCAATACTTATGTTAAAATCACGTGTACTTAAATTCTCACTACAAACTAACAAGATATCATGATAACTAAAAGATGACTCACTGGACATTTCAAATAGGGGTGGAAAACGTTAGAAAGTGTAAATGGGCATGTGTGCTCAAACGGGTACCAAAAATTCCAGTACTTTGTGTTTTTGGTGGCGACCATGAATATTTTCAACACGGCTTTCAATTAGTACGGAAAAACATGATCCATATTCATCAATTCCAAACCCAACAATGACACCAAAGAGATTCCAGAGTTGACAAAGCATCATCATCCATCTTCCAATATCAATGTGAAGAAACAAATTTCACTCCTGACTTGAGACAGGCAGTCATCCATAAAAGGCAACTGGTGGTTTTAAACTGGTCCTCTCGACCTTTGAAATATTCTTCATTAACTGCAGACTATAGTGTTTCCCAAATTCAGTGTGATTACGATGACGCAACGATAAGCGGGCTTAGATCTTCGCTTGATCTTGTATCTATATTTGTATGTATGTATGTATGTATGTATGTATGTATGTATGTATATATATATATATATATACACATATATATTTATATATATGTATATGTATATATATATATATATATATATATATATATATATATATATATATATATATATATATATATATATATATATATATATATATATATGCATGTCGGGTATCGTCTTCACCGGACATTCACTGTCCTCTTGTTTCCCTTTTTGCCATAACAACTTCTTCATTAATTAAATTAAACTTTCAAATTATTTGAACCAATTTGTAAAAGATGCATGTTTATAAATTAAGGAATGAACATAATACAAATAAAGTTGAAATTAATATGAAGTCCGATATAAGTTTTCCAGCATTTTGGGAAACTTCCCCAGGATTGGGTGCCTGGTAGTACCCTTACATGTCTCATTGATATAAATTACATTATTCTGTTGCTTAAGAGCGATGTCCACCTGCCCCTTACATCGAAGAAGCCGCATTGGATGCACATTCTGTTGATATTGATACCGCAATGCTCACTTGTAAGAGCGGTCATCGATTTCCTAATGGGATGTTACAACGTCATATTACGTGCGCGAATCAGGTCTGGAAAAAGGATTACTATATGTATAAATGCTTAAGTAAGTACTGATAATGTGCCACAAAACTTCATGGCTCATGGTCACTTTTCTAATCATTTAGTTATAGGAAAACAAAACATCCCATGGAGCCATTGATATATACATGACTGGCATACAGCTTTTAAATTACTAATAATTTTGCATATTTAGCTTATCAGTTAAGCACAGAAACAATCATCCCCTCCACCAACGTTTGTACCCTAATTTGCTTGCACTGAATGAGTTTATATCCTTAATGATAGTCACATTTTCAGGGTCAAATAGAGACCGATGTATTTGTGTTCCCACCTTTCTTTAGTCAGAACATGAATATTCCTTTGTGACATACATGCACGTCGTCGTAAATAGAGCTGGTTGTAATTTTTATTTTCTCTACCTTTAATGATTATCTCTACAGCTGGAGTCACTTGCATGCTCTCAATTACCTTGCCGCATAAATAGGCCCATCAGTCGTTACAGCTGTGTACAAAATTTGACAGTTTTTTCCCGTAGGGGCACGACAGGCCAGTTTAACTGTCATGATACCTATATTTTAATTCTTCGTTGCCAATATATGATATACATAACTGGATGAATGATTCTTTCTGGAAATTGTGCCTTTTTTTAGCAACTACATGTCCTATTGCTCCCAATGTCGATAACGCCGAGAAGAGCACGGAGCTGGCGGTGTACGGTGTCACGGTAACTTATACCTGTAGTGATAGTACGCAGTTTCCTCACAAGGCGGAAACTCACTCCATCCAGTGCCTTGAGACTGGTCAGTGGAATGACACTGTGGCCAACTGCTCAGGTATTGTTTTATATACCAATCTGCCTTCTTAGATTCTTGTTGATGCGCCAGTCAATCTTCATGAAAACTATCTTTCTTCTCTAAACCCAAAATTCCGTGTACAAAATCCAGTTTGTTTTTTTTTTTGTCGTTGTGTAAGGACCTCTCCATATTTTGTAAAGCATGGGCTTTGAAACAAAACCTCGATATTCTGCGCAAACGTTCGTTGAACAAATATTTGGAATGTGTCTTTCTGCATTCAGAAAATAATTTTATGGTGTAATTTTGTAACAAACCAGTGACTTTTGCAGAAACAATTCTGGGTTATAAATCAAAGTTTGTGATTTTCTATACCAAACCCCAAGTTTTTGCTCCAAAACTGGGGGTTTTGTGGACCAAATACTGAGTTTTGTCACAAAAACAATGCTTCATAAACAAAGTAGACAGAGCAAATTCTACATTTGTATCTTGATACAAAACCTGGGATTTTGTGATATTTTTATCCAGCTGGACAAAACTTAGAGTTTGATATTGTGCAAAATCTATGGTTTCGTGACGTCAGAAAACCTAGTGGTTTAGGCAATCATAACAGGTTTACCATTCAGAAAGACATCATTTAGCCAGAAACTGGTTTTGTTTTATTCCTGTATTTTTATCCTCCTCTTCCTCCTCCTCCTCCTCCTCCTCCTCCTCCTCCTCCTCCTCATCATCATCATCATCATCATCATCATCATCATCATCATCATCATCCTTCCCCTCCATTCGTACTCTCTGTTTTTTTTTCCACTTTACCATGCCCTGGAAAGTTGACGCAAGAGATGCCATTATCTTCCTCCATACCCTTAGTGCTATTTGGATATTCAAGTGTTTCAGGCTCCTGTGTCATTGCAACACGTGTCAGGTGGATAAATGTTAAGCTAGCAATCATTTAAAAGGAACGTGTTGGTTACTATATTGTGTAGAATTTTTTCGATTTGGGTGGCTATTTCGTTTGATACAAAAGTCAGCAATCTGTGCACAATAAAACAGGCATGCTCCATGTAAACATAAAATCACTGGAAGTTGTCCATGAGTTTGGATCTGACTGCAATAAATTTTCCAATGCTTTATATAAATTACTGTAAGATAAAAGCCTGCTGCTATGAATGGATATCTTTCTTTACCGTTCCCATTATTCACAGATATTGTATGCTCAAAACCACCGATTCCATCACATGCAAGATCAAAAACAAGGACAAATCGAAAAAAATGGCACTTAGGGGAGCAGGCCTGGTACGTGTGTGAAGCGGAGAAACGTTTCATCAGTGGACATACCGAAGCAAGTGCAACTTGCATAAAGCCAGGCATCTGGTCGCACATTTCTAATTGTGAAGGTTAAGTACAAGTACTTTTGATCCTAATCCTGGTAGCAATACATTAGAAGAACTTGCTTTGTTTGATCTTACTTACATTCAAGTATTTTAGCCCTAATTCTGGTTATGGTAAGACTGAGCCGACTGCTTTGCTTGGTCGATTTGGCATTCAAGTATTTCTAAACCTAACCTTGGTTCTAGTAAGATTGAGTCATCTGTTTTGCATGGTGTTCTTTGCATTCAGTTTTGACTTCTAAGCTTCACTACAATTTGCAAGTAACACATTTTTTCGAAAAGGTTTGCTCTGTTTTCCTGCAGTGCCAAGAATGAGCCTTGAGCCTCTCTCATAAAACATTAAGCTCTGTTATTGCACTTCTTTGTGCCTACGCTGTCCAAAATTTCAGCTTCTTTTGAATACCTGACGCAAAATGTACTCTTACAGTAGGCAGTAATTGCCACAAAGAGAAAAGGTGAAAAAAAATGGAGAAACGGCTATAGAATGGGAGTTGTCGTGAATTGAAGACTTTGTCTTGCTGTACTAATTACAAGTATATGTGTACTGTTTTGCGTATTTGTGTCATAATACATTACAGATCAACTACATTTATGTTCTTCTGTGATAACCCACCCACTCCAAAACTCCACTCTATCCAAAAAAACATTTCTCTGTGCATGTTCCCTTCTAATTGTTGACCCTGGCACCCACTACCTGACCTACGATATTGACCACTCACATCAATTGTCTCATTCTGGGTGTTTTGCACCCATGCCATGTCCTAATTTATCGATCTTTTTAGCCTGTGTTATAAGGTCATTTGTCGTCGTTATCAGCTGTTTTTAACCTTATTTTGGTAGGTAAGTCGCAGTGCACCAGCCAGCAAGGTAGGACTTCCACAGCACTCTTTTGTAGTTACAAGTCAGTCCTTTATCAGGCCCACATCTCTGTTGATTTTCAAATGACGTCTCACGATCGCTTTGGCAAGAGGGCTGCCAGGGGGACACGCTATGGCAAGTTGGGGCGACCACAGCCACTGGCTTTGCTGCAGAGTCCATCAGAGGGGCCCGATAGACTTGGGAGGTCCTTTGTGACGTCTGCAAGTTCTGACAGGAGTTTTGAGACAAGGTCATAAGGTAGAACTTCATGGGAGAAGAGAGGAGGAGGAGGAAGAAGAAGGCCTCACAAGGTCAAACTTAATCTCCGGCTACTTGATCAGTCATGGTTGTGAATCCCATCTTAGTTTCCAGAACCAGTGTAGTGGCCTTCTCCAGACCGATTGCTGCCAGAACCCACTTTCCCTGTCACAAGTCCAGTCACCATTACTCGTGACAGCCAAGTCCACCACACAGGCCCAGCAGGTACCATCACCATGCCTGTACCAGTCTCCATTGTCATCTCCGCTACAGCTGGCAACAGAATAGGTTCCATGGGACCATCAGGCACTGTCATGGGTTAGCTACCTTTTTCCAGTTCAAGTTGCACAGGCTACTCAAGAGTCAGCACAGTCACCTAACAGGCAGGTCATGGAACTAGTGCCACATGTACCAGGGATCAGGCACTGCAGTCACTGCTCAGTTCTAGAATGCAGCATATATGACCAGGCTTACAGATGTGAACACTCTGTGTTGGCTACCACAGTACCAGATTTACAGGTGTCTGCATTGGTAACCCCCCCCCCCAAACACACACACACACACACCTGCCTTTGATGAAGCCAAAATCTAGGTTTTGATGGCAGGTTCCTTGTCTCAATTACTGGCAGTTTTCTCGCTACTGCAGGCTTCACTGTGGAGACAGGCACTGCTTACGGCCCAGGCTTAACCTTCAACAGTTACTGCCCCTCATCCATTTCCATCTCTGGCTCCAATGCCAGTCCCATCAACTTTTTTGGGAATACCCTTCCCAGAAGAAGATTGGGCGGAAGGAGCAGAGGCACTGTCACAGGCATAAGAAGGGCAGGAAAAAGTGGGCCAGATTGAAGTCCCACAGCCCTTGACCATGTCACCCTGCCTCTGCCCTGCCTTCACCCTGTGAAAGTCAACTGAGAACAGGGGACCAATGACACAGCCTGACAGGCAAGAAGGTTTACATGCCAGTCTGGTACCCTTCCCCATCACAGAGTTGTTCATCTCCACAGGGCAAAGTTTGTTCTCCATCACATCTTCTTGAGGCAATTTGAGCAGCCCAAGACCTTATATCTGCAGCACATCCTGGATACTATGATGCATATGGATGTCAACACTATGCTGATCCAGCAATGGGCCCATCTCATACAGTTGCCACTCAACCAACACCTGCAGCCATTCTTTGCCCATCAACCAGGCATGGCTTTTTTGAACTCCAGGTGCTGGTGTCTGTGGTCCAGGACAACCGCAAGCATTATCATCTCCAGATGCACCAGGCCTTTCCCCAACAATGTTGCTGGGAAAATCCCCGAGGTTGAGAGGGCATCAGATTATTCTGAGGTTAGTCTGTTGTGAGAAATTGAGTTAGTGGTCACTACTGGAGGTCAGGCACTTGGGACTGCTATACTCAGGTCAAACAGAAAAGAGCACCATGTTGCCTCCAGTCCAAAGGAACATGTACAGAGAAATCTTCTCTGATGGGAGTTTTGCAGTCGATACAATCCCAGAGATATCATTACAAATGTAATGGATAGGTCAGTATTACTAATGAACAAGAAAATTTTAATAATTTTCACAGATTTTTTAGTCTGACAAAGCATTAAGAAATTAGAAACACCAAACACATTCTGTGGAGTCCGTTGAGAGGATGCACATAAAAGCATATGTTGAAAATTATTCATATAGGCCATGCAAGTTTCCCTATTGTATTTGTTGCAAAATAAACTATACTTAAAGCAAAATTATGAAAATTAATGTTATTTGGAAAAAAAACTTATGTGATAAAAATGTGTGATGCTACAATACTGCCTGTGCAAGATAAGCTTGAGTGGACTAAGAGAACAATAGAAGGTCTTGCAAACGTGCCAAACTGCGATGAAATGAACATCTCACAACATTATTGGTCATGTCGTTCAAAATTTAGATACGTGTGGCAATGAGCCTGACTGAAAAACTTCCTGTTTGCCATTTTTCCAATGAATCATTAATTTGGTTCCCATGACCAACGTTGTTCAACTAGTTCTATCGATTCACTATATATCTTTGTAAAATACCCCCAAGCCAGGACTTTAGGCAGGACCACCAGGACACGACTTGTCTATTTAATTTGTATCTGCCCTTTAAAGCCATTGTTCCAGGATACTCGCACATGGTCTATTCCTTCACATTTAGTTTTTCTTTTCATCTTCTCTTTTCAAAACTTGAACCCAGGCCATATGGTCTCAATATTGTCTGATTCTATTGATTTTACGAATCTATCCTCTGAATCAACAGCATATTTATTTCTAAGAGCATTCCTTCAATAGTATCGGCAGGTTTTACGGAGCATATTTCACAGAAAGCGTTTTGTGCGCTGTGTATAAAGTGTCGTTATTGCACGTCATGCGATTTTCCCATACTCTTTTTATTAGCCTCTCGTTGTGCCCCATTGCCAGTTCAAGCAATGGCAAGACCCAATACAACACATGCAAATGTAGGGACTGTGGTGGGGTTCACTTGTCCGCCAGGTTATGCCTTTGGTGACAATATTACTGAGCGGCAAGTTGTCTGTCAACCTGATCTCACCTGGACGGCCTTTGATCTCAAATGTAGAGGTAAGTGTATGTCCTATATTTATGTGCATAAACCACATTTGGAGTTTGACAATTCTCTTAATAAACTGATTACTTTCCTTTGGCGCTGAACAAAGTTGCACCCCCAATGGGGGAGTTTCTGCAGATGTTGGTTACAAATTTGCCCAAAGCTTGTGCAATTGCTTTGTGCCAGTAGCCAATCACCGAGCTGTATTGCTGATCATTACATTGTCCATTACCAGAGCAGCAATATGTATCTAGATTTATCAGGCTAGGGAATATGAAATGATGTGCCTCTTTACAAATCGAACAATGTCGAGCAGACCGAGTGAACAACAAAAGTATTGAAAACGCCTCGTGGTTTATCATTCCCTCTGACACAGGAACCCACTCTTTCCTGTGGTATCCTCTCATGAGAAACACACAGCCGTAGTAGCAGATCGGGAAAGTAATGGTGGTGAAGCCTGAAAAAATTGGAAGGCTCCTCTTGAAAACATGGAACGATTAGTAATATGGGCAAGATATCGATGCATCACCAAGCTGTCTGAAAAAAAAGCAATCTGCCCGGCAATTGTGCCCAGTAAATTCACTGTTTTAGCCCTGGAGAAGTCCTTTTCTCAGGCATTTTTTGACCCAAAATCCAGGAGAAATTTAATGTGGTCATGTGATACTGATGTGCCTCTGACGTACAGTTCGTCGAACAAACAAACGGTTGACTGGGAGGGAAAACCATCGTTCAAGTTAACAGTTATTGATAACTTCTGCATGGCGCTACAGTCATTGAAAAACCAGACGTATCGGGGAATCCTACAGTAAATGAAGTCCGAGCAACTACTTGTGACAAAGTAACCACTAACGACGGCATGATGACGGAACAGTCCAGCATTAGCGCTATTTTTGGGAAGCTGATTATTTCTCCCTCCTTAGATGTCACTGAATTAACTAGAACCAAGGCCTTCCCTCCCGACCTACCGTCTGTCTGCCCTACGGACTCTGCGCCTGCGACGCATCCATATTACACAATTACGTTCAATTTTAACCGCGATTGTAGGACAAAACAGCCCAAGGGGAGGCCATCTCCAAGGCTACCACGGTTTGGACGCTGGTGTTGACAACTGGGTGAAACAGCTATGGTATGAAAGTAATAACGGATTATATTCTGATTTTAGAACAAGAAAACTATTTAACGTGTAGCAAAAAGTAACCAACAGGTGCCCATTGGCCTGATTGTGGTCTGTGGTTGTTTTGTTCCAGTGGAAAATTGTTCTGTATTACCCAAGCGTGTGGGCAAACTATCACGGACTCTTGAGATGAAGACTGCAAAAGTAAATGATAGTGTCACATACGTCTGCGATTCTGGATATGTGCTGCAAGGGGCCACAACAAATGTGACGTTACATTGTATCTCTGGCGGCAAGTGGGATAAGGATTTATACAGGCTACGGGTTTCAGGTGTATATCATATGATAGTTGTGGAGGAAAATTTGTTGCTACTTAAATGGCCCCTGTTGTCTCTGCTGAATCACTTGAAATGTTTGAAGGGGCCGTGTATAAACATTGTTAAGCTAGATGCCACAACTGTAACTTTCATCAACTTGTTGACATCAGTGTGTAACCCTCGAAAAGCTGCAATTATTCTGTTGTAGAGTGCTCTCAGTGCTGAAATACATTCCCATTTGCGTCATCTGCGATGTTTTGCAGTCCAAATGAAACCTGATACCTTGAGAGAACAGGTATCATTTGAGCGTTAATGGTTGACCAAATGCAGCATTTTTCAGTCCATACCAACATAATGCCTTATAAAGATATCAAAATTAGTACTTTGCTGGCTGAAAATCGGCAAAACAATGCCAAAAAATGCGGCAAAATTGCGCTCGTTTGACTGCACCGTAGCCTGTTATCTCGGAATAAGCACATGCCATGTATAATGTATGGAAGATCTAGATTACCGCTTATCAGTTATTTGATCTCCAATTGGCTAAAAGCTACTTCAGTGCGGTTCATTTACGCCAGAAAGATCTTATATCAAGGCTGTCACTGTCAGTCGCCGTTTAATAAACCTTTTTCTATTGGCAAACGATGATGTAACGCAGATAATCATATGACTTTGTGAATTATTTACGCTGACGTTTGGTTTCATGGGCCAATAGAAAAAGCGGCTTTCAACACATTTTTTACATTATAATATTATTATTACTACTTCTGCCCAGCTCTGTAACAGACAGTATGCGACTGTCTACGCTACAGGACCGCTGAATGGGTCATTTCTGTGTGATTACAGCGTAAAATTGTGCCATTTTTGTGTCAGATTAAGATGCGAAAAGGTCATATGAAACAATTTGGAACGGTGACGAAAGTTATGGAATGAAATTAACCGCAGGTTGGGTGCCGGTGAAGACAAAACGATGTTTATACAGTTGACATGCACAGTGGAGAATTGTTTTTCCCAAATATTCCAGTTTTGACACGACAAAACTTACCGCTAAGTGCAAATAACTCGTTACGTATGCATGATAACGAAATTTGAAGCTCAGAAACTCCATACCGTATCGCAACGCTTCTTCCAACCAGTACTGGAACAAAATAAAGTGTCATCATTCTGGATATGTGCGGACCGCGGCTTTTACGGCATTTAGCGCCAGAGAGCTTAATCATCTGCGCGGCGATGGCTTTGGTTAGCACTTTGCGGGTTAATATGATGCTATAAGCCATACATGAAGATTATGAGCACTGGTGCTGCTGATGAAGACGATGATGCCGATACTGAGCACTCCTCCGACTGAGAGTGGTGGCATGGCAACAATGATGATGATGACATGACAAAACGATTAGAGTGCGGCTAGTTGTGTTGAAGGTGACAAAGATATAAGCACAACTTGAATTGACTGCCGGGAAATGTTTATAGTTCAATTTAGGTGGGAAATAATGTTCACATGCTTATGAAAAAGACCCTGTATGACATAAAGATTAAAGGAATGCCGTTTTAAACATGGAAGCGTGGCGAATCAGGGGGAATACATCCTTTATGTTACGTCCCTCAGTGCTATATTTTGGACCGAGTCAACAGCTTTACTTAGCGCGTTTTGGGCGCATTGCGCCCAAAACGCACCAAGGGAAGTTGTTGACTTGGACTGTTATATTCTGTGTAACTACAGGCATGCTGGTACTTAAATTAAAGGTCTTTTTACAAAGAACATGAATCTAGTATCCCGATTACAGTTGGAGCAGTTCGTATGAAGCAGTTCGATTTTTGTCGCAGTTTGAACTGAAAGAGTTAAAGTCACACAGTATTTGCATAATGTTATAGTTTTGACATGTAGACATCCAGCTTTTAGGTGTCGAATATACAGGAAGACAAACCATAAGAAAACAAGGCTAATTCTTGACACAGCTTTACCGCTAAAACTAGTGAACCACACATCAAAAAATGAATGTATACATGTAATGACGTTAAGCAATGTATTATTATGCACTTATGGTTTTGATGAAGCTAGTCGTCTGTAGGTGGCACTGCAGTAACGTCCCAATAGCACACATTCATTCTTTTGTCGATAATGTCACGTGATACAGGAAACAGGCGTTGCCCCCATGCAGAATGGTGTAGGCCTATCTGGTATGCTCTGTTGAATTTCAGGGAGAGCAGATGGCACGTCATGTCGGCTCATGACTGCAGTATCTGACTGATATGCTGACTGCATTGTTTATTTATCATTTGTGTAGGCGGACTGCTCCGGTTGTTAATGGACTGATTTTCTTTTAGTTAAACTAGCAAAGGGTCGTGTGTACCTTAGCAATAGCTATGTCATTTTGGAGACATTTTGTCCTTCCGTCCACCATTTGTTTGTAAACACGATACCACATGAAGTACCGGTGATCTAAAACTGAAATTAAACCCCATTGGTACCTTGACACCTATTCTTGACTTGATCACATTTTGGTGACCATGACCTCTTTTGCGAAGCCACAGGACCCATGTATGTGCAAAGCCGTACCCAGTAGTTAATGCTTTCAGTCAAGTGCCTCTTTTTTATATTATTATTATTATTATTATTATTATTATTATTATTATTATTATTATTATTATTATTATTATTATTATTATTTAAAATTTGTCCTTCCTTAAGGTTTTCCTAAAACAAATATGCGGTGAATTTATGATGTTATGAGGATGTATTCTTTATCCACTTAATTTTCGATATATTTTATTTTCGCTTAGTCAGCAGATAACAAAAAGGATGAGATAACAATGTTATTGCAACAGGTTCAATACAAACTCTGTCCAAGGGGATAAATTTAAACTTCAGTTAAGTGCCCGAAACAACAAACGCACATTTACAGTATGAAAGATCTCACATGGGTGGAGGACACATTTGTCGGTAATAGTGACGAGCGACCAAAGTAACCGTTACTGACAAATGTGCTTTCGGGGGACAGAAAACGTTATAATTCACTACAATCCATGTAAAATTTGTTCTTTGGTTGTCTAAAAAAGTCACCTTACTACTGTGAATACATTATTTTCAAGGGCATTTATATTTTACGGTTTTGGCATTTTGGACCTTTGACTGAGACTATTTTAGTTTTCTTTCCAATCAATGCCATGTTAAATTAAAAACTTTTTCCACTGCTTTCTTAATTTCACGGTTGTAATGCATCAGCGAACTAAGCGAAAACAAGATCACAGCAAAATTTAATGAATTTACGTCATCGCAGAAACAAAAGCACTTAGCTTGGCGCCATTTTTTAAGTCGAACGCATCAAAAAATGTACCATGTATTAATAGCATTCCCGTTTCTCCTTCTTAAGTCTGAGAAACTGGTTTCGCACATCCCGCAATTTAAGAAGGCGCGCTGAAAATAGTGCCCCTGGAAAAGGAATCAAAGTTCACATCTTGTGATTTGAAAATGCGTTTTAACTCCTGGCTTCGAGAAAGGAGTAATATTGCATCCATGCGTTAGTTTGACGTCGTATCGTGCACAACATCGTTTCGCATGTAGCACACGGGTATCATAGCAACAGCGAAATACCAAGTGCGAAAGAGCAAGTGGTTTATCTCCCAATTGGTTGAAAGAGAACGACCTGGTCATGTGCCTAGGATGGGATATTGTTTTTGGTTCTAACCGTCTATAAACCATATTAACACACACACACACACGCACGCATGGATAAAATCCCCTCCTTAGAGATGATACAAAACAAAAAGGTAGTATCTCTGTAATTGTCATTTTTATTTATAGCAAGTAAGAGACATTTGATGCGTTGTGGGCACCTCACCATTAGGACGCAAGATGTGTGTGTGTCATGCTTGGTGAAATTATGTTACTGATCTTGATATTTTTACCCGCCCCCCCCCCCCCCCGGCCTTGTCGGTTGACGGTATTGTCGTCGTCTTGTCTGTGCGTGCTTGCGTCCGCCTGTCCATCGGTCCGTTATCCTTTCTTTAATTCTTTCTTTATTTCTTCTTTACCAGTGAATTTGTCCGACAGTTTTTTCTGACACTGTTATACATATAAACCCCAAACTTGGCATGATCGTACTTCCATACAAGGAGTTGGGCCTTTTTATGCACAGGAATGAAGATGCTTAAAATTATGCAAATTGGGCATTTGAATTTTTAAATCTTGAATATCCTCAAAAGTATAATAGATAGAGTGTCATTCCAACTTCTACTAGAGGGTTATTGACCACTGTGCATCTAACGAATTCGAAACAAAAGTTGTTGCAATTTAAATTAAGCTAATTAGCAGCATTTGAAATTTTAAATCTTGAAAATCTTCAAAACTATTATAGGTAGAGATGTCATTGCAAATTCTACTAGGGGTTTATTGACCATTGCGCATACAATGAATCTAAAACAAAGGTTTTAGCAATTTAAATTATGCTACTTAGCAGTATTCGAAATTTTCAATCTTGGATATCTTCAACACTATAAAAAAATAGAAATGTTATTCCAACTTCTACCAGGGGGTTGTTGACCATTGCTAACCTAATGAATAAAAAAACAAAAGTTGTAACAAATGAAATCATGCTAATTAGCAGTATTCGAAATTTTCAATCTTGAATATCTATAACACTATAAAAGATAGAAATGTCATTCCAACTTCTACTAGGGGGTTGTTGCCCGTTGCGCACCTAATGAATTATAAACAGAAGTTGTAGCAATTCAAATTATACTAAGTAGCACCATTAAAAACTTTAAATCTTGAACAACTTTAAAGCTATAATAGATAGAGATACAATTCCAACCTCTACTCCTATGTTACGGACTAGTTGTACATTGCCGTGCCAATATGCTTTGAAGACACACACAATGATTTGATATACAGCAAATCATCTTTTCTTGTTTTTCTTTTTTTTTCTTGTTTTTTTTTTCACACGCAAGGCAGATTTTCAACCTTCATTCTCACTGCGGCAAACCCGGCCTACATCACTTGGCATTCAAGAAAAGCACTTTTTTTCGGATATCCGTTTCTTGAATGCAGGCCCCGGATACCCCAACAAAACAAAAAAATCATTACCCCAGTACCCGACCGATCTCAAGGCTTCACGCAATGCCCTAACATAGTTCATATATAAACATGCAAGTACATACTTAAATGTATGATATAAAAGTTATGATTACTTTGTATGTGAAGTGTATAAAACGTGCCCATATACACCAAGTGGGGACATCCACCTAAGGTTACAGAGATGGTTGATTCTATCTGCTAGTGATGCATAGATACCACCATGAAATAGACCCTGGTGAAACCCAAATGCACATATTCTGCGAAATTAATCATAAGGGATATGTGATTCCACACGAATATACCACCAGCAATACAAATTCTAGGGGTTGATTGGTACGTAAGGAACTGCGTTGTTGAAGCAGACAAAAATTTGTTTACTAAGCAATTATTTTTAACGTCCCTGTCAAGTGACTCGCTGCACAGGCCATCACACCACAGTCTGCCCGGTAGACAACTCCGTCCCGGCTTTCAACGCACGTAACTCGTTGAATAACGACCCTACAAAAAAAAAAAAAAAAAGAAGAAGAAGAAAAGAAAAAAAGAAAGAAAACAGGTTTTCGAAGGATGGCTGTCGATGCTTTTGTATGATATAGAGCATGTAAACACTTTTTATGCTTGAAGGAAATTATTTGTGAACCAATTTGGATGGTTTAAATGTTTCTACATGACTTTTTAGCTCAGCTGAGTTGTCAGTCAGCTGAGCGCTTTTGAGGGTCTGTCGTCCGTCCGTCCGTCCGTCCTCGTCCACAATTTACATTTTCGAGTTCTTCTGAAAAACCGTCTGCCAGATTTACTTCAAACTTGGTGGTGATGTACCCTGGGTGAGTCTCTATCAACTTTATTTAAATGGTCATGCTCTAATGATTTTTGGATTTTTTTTTTTTTTTTTTTTTTTGTCCTTTTTAGAGGCAAATCTTAAAAAATGTTCTCTGAAACCGCTCACCCAATTGCTTTGATATCACACAGAAACACTTCTAGGGACTCCTTGTTCTTAATTTGTTGACCAAGTGGCGCTACAATTTTTTTCTATTCTTTTTTTGGGGGGGGGTTATTTTTGTGTGTTTTTGCTATTTTCGACATCTTTCCCAGAACCGTCATTCAGATTAAGCTGAAACTTGGAAAATATGTTCCTTATAGAAGGACCAAACAAAGCTATTCACGAGGTGGCACTGCAGTGGATTCCAGATTTTTAACGATTTTTTTTTTCAATTGGGGTACTTATCAGTAAATGCACCTTTCCTGTTAAATACTATGCAAGTCTAACTGCCCTCTTATGTTAATTCATATAACTGACTTCTTTTCTGAAACCATCAGCCAGATTGACATCAAACTTGGTGTCAATGTTCCTTGGGTGAGTCTCTAACAGGTTTGTTCAAATGGTCATGCTCCAGTGAATTTTGGATATTTTATAAAAATTTTTTTCTTTTTGGGGGCAAATCTCAAAAAAATCTTCTTCGCCGAAACCGCTCACCCAGTTGCTTTGATATCTCACAGGGACACTCCCGGGGACTCATAGTTCAGAATTTGTTCACCATGTGGCGCTGCGAATTTTTTCTAATTCTTTATTATTTTTTGTGTATTTTTTTTTTTTTTTTGACTTCTCCACGACCGTCACTCAAATTAAGCTGAAACTTGGTGGATATGTTCCTTGTGGAAGGGGCAAACAAAGTTGGTCACAAGGTGGCACTACTGTGGATTCCTGATTTTTAGCGATTTTTTTCAATTCAGGTACTTATCGGTAAATGCACCTTTTCTATTGCTTACTATGCCAGTCAATGGGTATTCTAATGGTAATTGACATTTTCGACTTCTCTGGAGAAACTGTCTGTCAGATTGACTCCAAACTTAGTGGCAATATACCTTGGGTAGGTCTCTACTAAGATTATACAAATGGTCATGCTCCAGTGATTTCTTGATTTTTTATGATTTTTTTCAAAAATCTTTTAAAAACTTATAATAGGAAAGTATAACATGGGAATTTCTTAAAATGAATATAACTTAAATGATTTTGGCCAGATTAAATTCAAACTTGGTGGGGATGTGCCTTGGATGGGTCTCTACCAAGTTTGTTCAAATGGTCGATTGATTTTTGGATTTTTTAATGATTTTTTTTTTTTGTTCTTTTTTAGGCAAATCTTAAAAAATCTCGGAAACCACTCACCCAATTGCTTTGATGTCGCACAGGGACACTCCTCACACTTTGTAGAAATGTACCTTTGATAGGTCTCTACATATGTTATTCCAATCGTCACACTGCATGAATGTTTGCATAAATTTTGGGATAATTTTGTTAAAATAAGCAGATGCATGTCAGCTGAGCACAGGGTCATCATGATCCTCTTGTTTAGTCTGTTTAGTGTTTCGTCACATCCGAACTTCTGTTGTGTGTGACGTACATATAATGTATAGTAGTTTTTGTATGTATGTTAACTGTGCATGTTATGTCCTAAAGGCAGCCAAATGAAAGTAGGCGTTTTATAAGAATGTACATTTTGCCACCTGAGTCTCTAGGATAAAAGTAGGTACACACGCAGTGACCGCTTGCCTGCTCAACAGACCAATATCCGTGTTTTTTTCTACTGTATAAGCAGAGTAATAAAAGATAAAACAGAGCATGATCTCCCTTGCAGACCAGATGGTAATCATCCATCCGTGCAATTATTCTTGTGACGGTGTCAACCTTTTGTTTATCATTGTTTTCCCCTCATGGTCGTGGATTGCATCTTTCGACATGCCCAAATATCGCAATCACTATTACATTTTTATGCCCCCCCCCCCTTCGAAGAAGGTGGCTTATATAGCGTTGCACACACAGGCGCTCGTAACGTTCAGTCAGTCAAGCTTCCGTGCTAATGTACGCTGGGGGGGGGGGGGGAATAGTGGATTAAGAGGGTGGACCTGGAACATCTGTGCGTTCAATAACCCACATAGGGCCATATCTGCAATAAAATATTGTGTATTCATCTGTGCAGTCAATTATTTGTGCTAATAAGATGGTGGCGGATGGGCCTAAAACCACAACGTCGTCACATGGAGCTCCAATATAGAAAGGTATGAAACGAAGCTCACATCTGGACCACCACCCCGCTTCACGTTTGGCATGATTTCTCCGTTTCTGAACACACCGACAAGCTGCAACTCACCAGTTTATTCCAAAACTATTTTCTACAGGTATATCACACAGATAATCCATTGAAATCCGCGTATATCCACAGCAACAGGCCTATAATTGCCGAAAATGTCACACAAAATCCATTTCGGGCAAAAAGTTCGACATTCCAGCGCCAAATTCAAACGGGTATCTCATCCTGAATCGAGTGCGTTCCGTGGCATTAGCCGTATGACAACACTTCTCAACCGTCGATCCAACCGTATTCTTTGATCCACGGGCGTTTTAATCCTGTTTTCATTTCCACAAATCGTGAAACCTGACCAAACTTGATTCCGCCAGTGCTTTTCGAATGCATCGAAGTGTTTTAGCGGCCATACTTTTGCCAGGACACAGACTGGTAGCCCAGCTGCTCTGTGATTGGTTACACCATGTTTCAGCCAATCAGAGAGCAGCTGGGCTGCCAGTCTGTGTCCGGTCAAAACTATGGCAGCAAAACAACTTGGATGAATGGGAGAGGCACTGACGGAATCAAGTTTGGTCGGGTTTCACGATTTGTTGAAATGAACATAGGATGAAAACGCCAGTGGATCAAAGAATATGGTCTGATTGACCATTAGGAACAGTTGTCATGCGGCTAATGTCACGGAACGAACTCGATTCAGGATGAGATACCCGTTTGAATTTGGCGCTGAAATGTCGGACTTTTTGCCCGAAATGGATTTTGTATGACATTTTCGACAATTATAGGCCTGTTGCTGTAGATATATGCGGATTTCAATGAATTATCTGTGTGATATACCTGTAGAAAATAGTTTTGGAATAAACTGTTGAGTTACAGCTTGTCGGTGTGTTCAGAAACGGAGTAATCATGCTAAACGTGAAGCGGGGTGGTGGTCCAGATGTGAGCTTCGTTTCATGCCTTTCTACATTGGAGCTCCATGTGACGACGTTGTGGTTTTAGGCCCAACCGCCACCATCTTATTAGCACAAATAATTGACTGCACAGATGAATACACAATATTTTATTGCAGATATGGCCCTATGTGGGTTATTGAACGCACAGATGTTCCAGGTCCACCCTCTTAATCCACAACTCCCCCCCCCCCCCGCGTATATTAGCACGGAAGCTTGACTGACTGAACGTTACGAGCGCCTGTGGTTGCACATGTCGGTCGGTCGGTCGGTCGGTAGACTGTGGTTTCCGCACAATAACTCAAGAAGTTTTTAAGCTAGAACTTTGATATTGTTCAGGTGTATCATCTAGTCAAAAGCTATGCAAAGTTTGAAGATGGGTGACCTTGACCTAATTTCCAAGGTCACAGTCATACCTGAGCTAACTTTGGTTTCCGCACAATATCTGACGAGGTTTTAAAGCTAGGACTTTTATATTGCACAGGATTATAGTCCATATTGGGGCTATGCGAAGTTCGAAGATGGATGACCTTGACCTCATTTTAAAGGTCACAGAGCCACTTTACTGAATATGGTTTCATGCTTTCTGCATAATAACTTATACCTTGGAGCTAGAACTTTTATATTGCACAGCTTTATGGTTCTTTGTAAGGGCTAGGTTAAGTTTGAAGATGGGTGACCTTGACCCAGTTTTCAGGGTCACATAGAGATTGTAGAATTCCTGTGGTTCCCGCACAATAACTCAAGACGTTTTTAAGCTAGCACTTTGATACTGTACAGGTGTATCATTCTAGTCAAAAGCTAGGCAAAGCTTGAAGATGGGTGACCTTGATTTTATTTCCAAGGTCACAGTGGTACCTGAGCTTACTTTGGTTTCTGCACAATAACTAAAGTGGTTTTTAAACTAGGACTTTTAGTTTGCACAGGATTATAGTCCATATTTGGTCCTAGGCGAAGTTTGAAGATGGATGACCTTGACTTCATTTTAAAGGTCACAGAGCCATTTTACTGAATATGGTTTCATGCTTACTGCGTGATAACTTATACCCTGGAGCTAGAACTTTTATAGTGCACAGCTTTATGGTTCTTTGTAAGGGCTAGGTTGAGTTTGCAGATGGGTGACCTTGACCCAGTTTTCAGGGTCACAGAGAGATTGTAGAATTCCTGTGGTTTCCGCACAATAACTCAAGAAGTTTTTAAGTTAGGACTGGGATACTTTACAGGTCTATAGTTCTTGCTAAGGATTAGAAGAAGTTTAAAGTTTGGTGACTAGGACCTTGATTTAATTTCCAAGGTCACGTTGGTACCTGAGTTAACTTTGGTTTCCACATGATAACTAAAGAGGTTTTTAAACTAGGACTTTTATATTGCACTGGATAACTATTCGTATTCGGGGCTGGGTCAGGTTTGAAAACGAGTGACCTTGACCTAATTTCAAAGGTCACAGAGCCATTTGGTTGAATACTGTTTCTGCATGATAACTTGCATTTTAGAGGTAGCACTTTTATATTGCAAAGCTTTATGGTTGCCTATAAGGGGTAGTTTGAGTTTGTAGATGGGTGACCTTGACCCAGGTTTGAGGGTCACACACAGACGGTAGACTTCCTGTGGTTTTTGCACAATAACTGAAGAAGGTCAAATGAAAATGAGTGACCTTGCCCTAATTTCCAAGGTCATAAAGCTACTTTGCTGAATATGGTTTCTAAATGATGACTAATTTTTCAGCTATAACTTTTATATTGTCCAGGTTTTTAGTCGGTTTTTAAGGGCTAGGTTAAAGTTTAAAGATATGTGACATTGATGTATGATCAACTTTCACTAAATTTTTAAAGTCACGAGTGCCCCATCTACCACTATCAATAGGGTAGGGAGGGTAAGGGTGATGAGGGCGGGGGGCATCTATGTTTTACAAACATATCTTGTTTTTATTTCGTATTTGCAGTTATCAAGTGTTCGGCACCACCAGTGATCGCACTAGCTGACATTTCATTGCAGCCGAGCATCTCGTCCTATCTTTCTCGTGTCAGATACAAATGCAAACAAGGCTACCATTTTCAGAGGAATATATACACCTGGGACATCATTTGTAGCGCGTCAGGGACGTGGACAGGGTTGCCTGTGTCACCATGCAAAGGCAATGCACCATTTTTGCCACGCTTCTGTCATCGTCCGAACACTTAAAAAATAAATTTGAATATTTCGGTGTCGAACTGTTTAAGCTCACAGATTCATAGCATAACTTTTTCAAAAGATCTGTGTGCAGATATTTAACTCATACAGTAATTTGCATGACAATTCAATTCTTTCAATTTCACAAATTGAGGTGTTCGCAGTCGTTCAAGTTTCTACGCTTCCTTTGCCAACATAGCAGACTTACTTCGGGCGCAAGTTTTTGACCAGCCCAGCGAAATTCGCCGGGCAGTCAGTTGAACGCCGGCCAAGAACGTCTATTTAGCAGGCAAACGCTTCGTCAGGTGATGTCCAAAAGCTTTGATGGTTGATGGGGCACATACCAATCTTGCAAAATATCTTCTTTCTGTGGGCAAGTGTTCACGACCTGAATGGCGTCTTAACCACAAACCAGTTTCCATTTGCTCGTGATAAGCATGAATGGGTACTTTTTAAGGCAACATTTATTATCTATGGTTCATCAAACAACATTTATTTGTATTGCGTAGGCCTGAATATATGCTATATGACACTTTCAGAAATCGCGTGTCCTCCAATACCAACTTGGGACAATGTATCGCCAAACAGCACAGCGCGGGCGGTCGGGACAGGGATTCTGTACACTTGCGGCGACAGCGCCGTGTTTGCAGACGGATCAAGAGAGAAGCTTTCCATTTGTTCTGCGAACGGGGAATGGAATCCAAATATCGCGACATGTACAGGTACATATTTATATTTTGTCAACCAGTGATATCTGACATTTCTTCTTGCACACTCAAAGAAAACACACCAGGGGAATCTTGCTGAAAAGAAAATACATGATGAGTGATCTCGAGCGCTCTCAGTAGGAATTCCGATAACAGCACTTCTCCAATAGACCCTTTAGGACCCCAGAAGGCAGGACTTGAGGGTGTTCATTTGCATAATTTTGCTCATTTGTATAACAACCAATCCCTTTGAAGCTTTTTCTTAAGCAAATATCCAAATTTATGCAAATGAACACCGTCAAGTGCTGCCACCTGGGGTCCTAAATCCCACTATTCTTGACATAGATTTAAGCTTTGGCAAACAAATACACTACATATGCATTCGTACATTGTTTAAATTGTTTTAAAATAACACCACAGTACCTAGCAAAGTTTTTGCCTCATGTGAAACGTCATAGCGTTTCAAATCTCTCAATGTTTAGTGCTACACAAGTTTCCACGACGATCCAAATTTCACACCGCTAGTGATTGGTACTACGCATTACTTATAATATCAGATGGTACCTGTACGTAAATACTTTTAATGCGTCCTATGTTTCAGGTAAGTTGATGAAAACACACACACACACCCCAGAAAAAAATAAATCATAAGAAACTCACAAAAATATTTAAGTCATTTACTCTCATATTGACACGATAGGTGCATTACGTTTCCCCGATAAACAATTGAAGGTTCTGTCCGGCTTTTTCAATTCCATGTGCATGTACCTTGAACACATACGAGGCACAAATAGAAGGTAGTTGGAATAAGATACATAACCAGATCTATGCATCCGCCCATCGAGGGAACCTTATTGATGGCACGTTATTTTAGAAAGCTAAGAAAGGGGCGTTTGGACAGATTGCATGGATTTATCAAGCTACACATATCCCGTCATCCAGTAGAAGAAGGTAGCGATGGAAACTAATCTAGCATTCTTTATGTTCTTTTCTTTTGATGTCGCTTCTTTACTTATTTTTTTTCAGAAGAAAAGACAAAGTCAGACTCATATGTCCCGGTGGAGGCACCACTAGCAAAGAATATCGGATCATTGGCGATAGGATTGGTGTCTGTAGTTCTCATTACCGTTCTGGCTGTGGATATTGCGATGTTTCCAGGACAACTTAAAATTCTTAAATCTAACTTAAATGGTATATATGTGTTTAAAACAATTTAGAGATTAGGTTATGTTTTACGTGTAGTGCATCTCCGTTCTACCTAACTCAGATTAAGCCTAGGATTCGACAAGTTCTGAAACACTTGAAGGAACCTACTAAATTTCTAGTTATTTTGGGGATACTATCATGAGTAACCCCACCCTTCTAGCAAGTCTCTTTGATGAGTTGCAAGACAATGAATCAGATTCGCAGCCTAAAAAGTTAAATTGCCTGAAAATGGAAATAGACAGCAACAGTACCATAATAAGGAGGTCGATTTGTTCTAGAAGTGTAACAGGTCAAATCTGAAACGGGGGCAGAAACAAATATCTAATATTCGAGATTTTTCCAGTAAAATTCTGGATGTAATTTGTTGACATAATCAATATATGGATAAATGTATACTCCTACATCAAACTAAAACTTACAAATCATGAACGATAAAAGTGCATAACGTCCAATTGTATAATTTTTCCTGGCAAACTGGTTGCTGCTTTGAGTTTTTGTTATAGACGTTTGCTCTTTTATTCAAACTTTTGAATTTCAGTTTGAGAGGAAGCCCGTCAAGTTAATCAACGTCTCGCAATATGCCCCTGAGCAACAGATTTTCCCGGAGCAAGCTGTGTGCTAGGCCCAGAACAAGCCGAAAAAAACTGTCAATCTAGCCATGTAACTTTAAGTAAAGATTGAACAGTGTTCCAATGCATGTCAGTTGAGTAACTTCTCAACATTTTATGCCATATGGATAGTACACTACAATGGGTCGATTCATTGAGGAACAATACCAAAATTTAGTGAAATAGAAGCAAATCTTGGTATAATTTCAACCAAAACTCGAAATTGTAAATACATGACAATTGCTTTTATATGACTAGATCAAGTGGTATCAAATGATATTTCTTTATCTTCAAAAAGCAATCTGTAGAGCTCTTTTTTCAAGAACAAAACAAGAAACAACTCATGCGCGCCAAATGTTTAATACCATTGTGGATCAAATATCAACAAGCACTTTAAATTCACATAAATGTCTCCATGATCTCTGTGTTTACAATAAAAGTGTCCAAAAATTACTCTTATTCCGGTGGCCGACTGGTGGCGCCACCAATATTCCGAAACCCTAAACACGAGATCACAATTGATTCTGAAGGCATATTTGTTATCTTTAAGCGATATAACGTGTAATTACGTTGAATGTAGAAGCGGAGCGAATAATGAACACAGACAGTCAAGACAAATATGTTTATTTTATAATGTTTGTGTGTGCAGAATATTACATAATTATGATTGATTCACTTGGTTAAACATGTTATTCTTGTTTCAGTGATCACATTGATTTTTTGTGTGACTAACATAAAACTGTCAGTCTTAACATACTTTAAAGATGCTGAATAAAGTTTAGAATCAATATCGTATCATCACATTTGGCAATTTTATATCATACTTAAACATCTGCTTTGATCCACTGATATTGTGTAGGTCAAGCCATAATGTATTTAGATTAACTTCTGGTTGGACGCACGTCATTTTACTATCAAAATGCTACAGCATTAGGTGCACGGCTTGCTTATATTCTGTCATATGATAATCATTGTAGTTTAATGAAAAATCATTTTCCCACACAACGAAACATATTATTTACACTGCTTTGTGCTATGGCGTTCAATGTTGAGTCGTTTAAGCCAGAGAGGACTTCCATACTTGGAGAAGAAATTTCTGTTTTCGTTCAGAATTCATCGACTGAATAAGAGCAGCGCAAGAGCTGACGTAGTCTGATAGTTCCCACAATGTACCTGACGAAAGTGAATTACTTTCAGAAAACATAAAGAAAGGAAAAAAATGAAAAAATTAGGAGATGCAAAAAAGCTTCATGCATGGACAATGGTGACAGTGTTATCGCACAGCACGCAGATGATACCACTGTCGTACAGCACGCTGGTAAGGCTACTATCGTAAAAACACGCTGGTAATACTACTGTCGTAAAACACGCTGGTGATACTGCTGTTGTACAGCACGCAGTAGCTCCCACTGTCGTGCAGCACGCTAGTAATACCACGGTCTAAGCACCAGGATACCAGTGTCATGCAGCACGATGGTGATACCGCTGTCGTAAAGGACGCTGGTGATACCATTGCCGTGCAACACGCTTGTAATAGCGAGCGTCAGCGAGCTCTTACCATAAACACAATCATGTGAATATAGGATATAACAGTACCGTAAATTATCCAATCAGAAAAATACTCAGTGTCTGGCCAACGAAGTTGATTTTCTTCATCCCCTACTGCGCATGCGCACATGGGCGTAATTATTGCGGTTTTTAGTCATTCCGGGTAATTTTCGCAGTTTTATTTACACCAAAGTCTCAAACTTACCGGCCTTTATGGACATCATGTCAATAATTCATAATTGGGCTTCAGAAAACGTTGTCGGCAGAGTGTAATAAATGATAACGATTCACAAACTTGCATCGTTAACACCTCGATGGAACGCGGACCTGGCAAACCTGGTTCTGGGGCGCGCTGGAATGGGTTTCCGCGGAATAAAAAAAACGTGACCAGTGTGAGGGTAACCTAGATAAACATTAGTAGTTTTTGCTGCACATGTTGCATCTCACCTTACTAATATCTGCACACTGTTAAGTCACCAGGTCGCTTCTTGGGGCCTTCCAGATCGCAACTTCCAGTCACACTGACCCACCGGGGGCCCCAAAACGGCGCCATGTTGCCAAAGCCTGCTCCGATTTGGTGTTGTTGCGCGACAATCCAACAATCAATCTCCGTACGCGCCATGTCTCTGCCACAGGATACGGCACTAGTGCAGTGGCGATAAAGATCTTAGGAACAATACTCAAATTTGTGGAACAGCTAGTGTCTAACAAAATGAAAGGCTATACGGCAGATAACTTCGTTCAACTGTTCAAGGTAATACGGCCTCGCCCCTCTAGACTGGTTCTGTAAATGGCCGCTAGAGGTACCTAACGACCAGGTGCTACTGCCTGATCCGCCGACGTTATTATCGATACTTTGTAATGCTGACACCCGCGTCTTAGGCTATGCCTACAACATATTACTGCGGTCCTACTGATTTGTAAACGCAAGCCAGCTTTCCAGAAACACAAAGTTCATCGCAAATGCCATAAAAATTCTGAGGGCATATTTGGTATCTTCAAGCGATATAACGTTTAATATTTACATTTGTTATTTTTGTTAGCATTGAAAGAATAGGAATGGTAGTGTAGTTCATGAGGCAATGGTTACACTAGAGCATCTCGTGCAACCAACGTGCAGCGCAATAAAATCCTCATGCTTGGCCTGGGACTATTTTCACTTCCCAATTGTTAGCGCCTCCGAAGCGTTTGATTCATAGGCCTAAGCATAATGGGAAGACGGTATCAGATGATCAAGAATTGCATATCTACTCGTCAAAACATGCATAAATGTTTTCTTTTACCGGTTTTGCAAGCTTTATTGAAATAAAGTTGTGTTATTCGGAACTATTTTTTTCCTAGTTTTGTGTTCCAGGAGTTGCCTTGACAACTGATGGCTGATGTAGTAGCCCCGCCTACTTGGCTCCTCCCACTAGTAAACAAAAAGGCGGTTTTTTGTAAATTAACAAGCTAAAAACGATTTTAAATCAACTATGAATGATAATACTTACTTTTTTGTCAATAGAAATTGATGTTAAATGTAAATATAAGAATTAAACTTCCTCTCTAGTGTAATTACGGGCGCATGGTTACAGTTTGTGTGACAGGCATTTCTTTGATGACGCGCTACCGCGCGTCATCAGAAATGCCTGTCACACAAACTGCAACCATGCGCCCGTAATTACACTAGAGAGGAAGTTTAATTCTTAAATAACGTTGAATGGAGACACGGAGCAAAGAAAGAACGCTGACAGTCAAGACAAATATCTGTATTTTCACTTTGTGCCTAAAATTTTACTTTAGTTGATTTATTATTTGATATGTCTGTTCGATAGACACAGTTTAGTTTGACGGTTTTTGCATAATCAGACTACATTGCTCATTTCTTTCACGGTATGTCAGATGTGATCGACTATAAGATTGCCCCAGCTTACTCTATCAATACCAAGGATTATTTGCCCATTTTTGAATGTAAAGCTTGAGGCAGGTAACATGTAAAACCGTAACTTGTATGATGCATTTTTCTGTAATAATTGTGATATGTTTCTTGTCATGCTTTAAGTTTTAACTGATCTGGCGATCTGGGCTTACCGGCTTGCAGGTTACGAAGACCTTAATAGGTTCTCTGTTGCCAATGTAAATGCTAAAATCACAGATGGTGAAACTTGGAAATGGTTTCTTGAGAAGGAGGAAAAAGAAAACCACAGGGCCCTCAGTAACTTTAAAAGTCCTAGTTCATATTTTTAAAATTCTCAATCTGTATATATGTGACATTTATTTCATGACAAAACCATTATTTGGTACAAGTAACCCTGCTCGTTATATGTACAATGATACATGAAATGAAAATTTTTAGATGCATTAGTTCAAAGTTGGAAGTGGGGCATAGTCACTTTTTGCACACTCCAGATGTTATAAAGGGAACTTTGCACTGGGTTTCTGTCAATTTACTGTTACGGAGTCGGAAATATGTGTCAGCCTAAAAAATACACAATAAACGGAAGTGTATACAAATAGCTACATGAATCTCTTCGTTTTATGTAAAATTGGCACCGGCCTAAAAGTGCTTTGATTCATACCATTAGGCTAAAGAATTAATCCACGCAAAATATCTGGTAAAGGTCCAGGAGCAAGATGTAAGAGAAAAAATGACGGAGACCTGGTTCTAATACTGCTAATGAATCTCTGATGCCTGTTCGCAAAGTTATCTCTTTGGGTACGAAATAAGTCACATCATAAGAGAAAGTGACAGACGGGCTTATCAGAATTATTATCTGAAATAAATGTTTGCTTTTAGACGGGTGTAGTCCAGTAGGAAATGAGTCTGATATATGTTCGCGAAGCAGTTACTATAAAAGTAGCAGGGTGGTACTTTTTGTGTCGATGAGAGTGCTTTAAATGCAATTTAAACAGAAATGGGAGGGGGGGAGAGTTACGTATATCCAGAAGCGAGTTATCCAGAGAAGAATTTTACAAGGCGCCAAAGATATGTTGCAGCGCCTTGTTCGACGTCTGAGTTGCCTGACGTTTGGATCGCTTAGGAGGGAGCCGATTCTTTGAGCAGTTGGAACAAGGCCAGGGTAATATGGAAGGAGGCGGGCATAAATTATAAAACATTTCACAGAACGTAACACGTTTAATGTATGTACCTCTGGCACCCATCTTAAGCCATCCAAGCTCGGATAGAAAATTGTCCTAGGGTGTGTGGTCGAGGGCGCCAGTGCATATTCTGGCTACCACAAAATGAGCTACCAGCCTAAATCCGAACACAAGTTACACAGCCAAATGAGAGTCGAAATGGGCTGCTGAAATTATTCCCTCCCCCAGAAATATGGAGGGTTATCAGAGTTTGTTGTGTTTGGCCGAATGTGAGACAGATGAAGACTTACTTGCATAAGGTGTAACACGCCAGAATTTACCCGGATTATAAATGAAATTACGATCTCGTTCCATACACCTGCCAGCTTGATTATGAACTTTTTTCGGAACACCGTGTCATCAGCAAAAACTTCTGATGTAACAGGAAATATTGTGCGCTAAGTCAAAATAAAACAAAAGAGAAAAAATAGAAATAACAGGGGATCCAATATGGCCACTGGGTACTCCTGCTTCTACGAGGGAAACAAGATGAACACTCGCCTTGTGGAAAAAAAATGTGCAGTTGTCTGTCGGACAAGTGACTTTTTACAGAGCGGACCACAGACGTCTAGTGAGCGTAAAAAGGGGAGAACCTCGTACCAGACCTTACCGGATGCTTACGATATGTCGATAAAAGACCGTTCTAACTTCCTCATTCAATTTAATGCCATTCAAAGAGCAAGCTTACAAATGGAAGAGCCATCTGGGTAACAACTTGACACCTTATCGGCTCAAGAACGGGACCACTGCCACGCCCACCCTGATATATTCCATATATGAAACAATCCGCCCAGTAATTATGGCATGACAAAACATACATATGTATATATATATATAACTATATATATATATATGTATGTATATATATATGTATATATATATATATGTATATATATATATATATATATATATATATATATATATATATATATATATATATATATGCGTGTGTGAGCATGTCAATTATATTTTCTATATTGTCAGCTGAGCGGAAATGGGGTCATGGTTTAATCAAAATGTGCGTCATGGAAAAGAAAAGCACTGAACAAGATCTGATTAACATTCTTTTCACCATATATATATATATATATATATATATACTGCCGTCAGGCCTTGCTGCTTAACAATGTGTTGGAATCTCAGATGTTATGAAGCTTAGACGGTATGGATTTAGATGGATTCCCTGCTAAATTTTGCAAACTAATTTTGCCAGCTATTAACTTCACCCATGAAGTTTTTATAGGTGACATCGGTTGTTCTCACATTATGTTCCTATTTGGCTCCAATAGTTTGCATGTGGTCATATCTGAAATACAATTAGCAAGTAAGCATGGTTTGCATGTGTGAGGGCTCACCCTCGCCATTAATCATGTGTTGTACTAAATACACATTATGCTAGATATTTCTGCACGTAAACGAAACTTCGAAGCTTCGATATACAGGTCACGCCTACCCCTGTAGTGTTTTGATCAATGTCACACGAAAAAATAACCCCGAGTTCGTATGTCAATGAAATGCAGCAACGCACTTTGCACTCAAAGCTGGGGCGCAAAGCAGTTTATTGTGGACACGAATGCCTTTGTATCATTTGTTATGATCGTATACGTGAGGAAGGTTGAACACGACGTCGCGGCGGTTTTAATCAGGCAAAACAAAACCTGCTCATCTGCGAAAATAAATAAATTTTTTCTTTTGTGTATGTCAGTGTTCATATAATCAGATATTGGAACGATGTGGGTTAATGATCTTTTACAGCACATCGTCCGAGGTGTAAACCCACGTTGCGTCATATTAACAGATAAGCAAAGTCATTTGTAGAATCTTATTTTTAAAAAAATAAATTATGAAATCAGAAATAGATTCACCATAGAATGCAAGCCTGGTTTCATCTCTCATCCTATCTGGAATGTAATAAATATACTTTTAACAGACCACCTGATGTTAAGAGCCTCATCATTTATTCCACTTGCATATAACGCGTGTTATTACACATTGTCCGAGTTATTCATAATTTACGCTGAATACATCTGCCACCTTATTGTTTCCCTTCCCGTGCCACATCCTGTCAAGTTCAAGAGACAAGAGCAGTATGCATTTGTTGATTCTTCCAGACTGTTTTTGAGTTGAAGGTGCACGTGGGTTCTTGCGTGCATCTTTCATCAATGACAAATGAACCCCAGTTGCCTGAAGTGCAGCGAGCTTCTGGCTCATTTATACAGAAGCGAAGTGTCACCACGCTAAAACCTATTTGTTAAAATTCAGCAATAGCATGAGCAAAGAAAAGTTAATTAAATTTGTTAAACCCAAAGAAGTTATACAAAGTGCGGTCTGATCATTTCTCCAACTTTTCCCATCTCCCTCCTGCTAAATGGATATTCTTTGCAGTTCAATACCTGGAGGATATATTGTCCTCGTTTGTTTACTCATGGTAGTCGCAAGTAAACAATGCCTCAGGCACATAACGTTTTCTTTTCGCTGGCAAATTGCATACATGAAATAAACATCCGTGCAGTTTATAATGGTTGTCAATTGGATATAATTAATTCATGTGGAAGTTTTTGAAATATTTTCGTCCTAATAATTGTACCGGAAGTTCGAACAAAGTTTTCTGTGATCACAATACTACAGTGAGACCTCTTTACTCCGGACCTCAACTGTCCGGATTTCTCAGCTTCCGAACATTTTTTCTAGGGAACGAATTTCTCCCATTGTAATTGGTAACATGTACCAATGTCGTGCACGCATGCGCCTTTTATTGTCTATAGTCAAGTCTCGTCGCAAAGACGACGCTTGAACAACCCACTGAATTTGCTGCTTTTACCAACTGGTCTTCTTAGTAATGGCAAGGACTGCCATAGAGGGCAAAGCAAGACGGGGACTTGCTTCCAAGCTTTTTCCCAGGGATACGAATTTTCTGTTGCTGCAAAGAGGACGGACATTAGTCACATTGGGCAGGCTCAGAGTGTTACTTTCCCGTGGGTCAAATTGTTGCCATTATATTTACCGACAACATATTTTTAATGAAAATCATGATCCAGTGAATAAGTCCAGCCCTTCTTGGGAACTTAACATGTTGCATTTTCGGGGGGGGGGGGGTTTTGTGTTAGTTGAAAGCGGTGGTACTTGATGCGCCCCCACATAATGTTACAAATGAAAAATCAACATAGTGTGTAAGAAATGTGAATATTTATTGCGGTACTGGGATGAATCATGCCAACACAGAAATATATCATCTTAGCACATAAAATTGCACAGTACAATAGAACAAGCTCTAAAAAAATATTCGTAAGTGCATACATAATATATAAATATATACATCTTGAGCGCGCTGTTTCGAAAACATGATAAAGAAACTGTAAGTGTGACCTCTTTGGACAAATATAAACATTGAAAAAATCACACATGCGTATCGTTCAACCTTGGGGCAAAACAGTACCCCCACACTCCACGCTCACTGATTTTCCTGGACCAAATGATTTTTGTTGGGTTTTTGTATTGTTATTTGAAAATGGCCCTATCGTTGACTGTTGGTATACTGTAAATGTTCTTAATTCACTTATATAATTTTGTTTACGATTTTGCATCTCCAGCATTCAACTGAAGTTTTAATTCCATTACTTCGTACATAATTCCTACCAATCTATATTTGATATATCATCGTGATTTCATTTTCGCGGTTTTTCGCCACAAGCGAAATATGCGAAAATAAGAACGCAACGAAAATTAAGTGAATGTACGGTGGGGGTGGTGCCTATCATTTTCCATGCATGTTGGTCAACAGCAACCAGCAATTTAAATCTGCAGTATCATCAACCGTTGTTGATACAAGTATATAAGAAAGCCAATATGTTTAATGTTTTCCTATCCAATTGCTTTTAGTGCCCATTGAGTGCGGTGGATGAAAGTGGTTGCTACTTAATATCTGTAAGCAGCTTGTACTAATCCTATATATATACTCGCATCTTCAAAAACAGGCAACTGAAATCCATTGAGTATTTCAAGAGAGAGCAGTGTTTCAAACATGCAAAAAAAAACTGTTAAAGGTGCCTTAAAGACATACCAATTGTCATAAGGACACATTTTTTACCACACAACATTTGGCAGGAATATAAATTTATGTTATGAAAGCCGATCCAGTTCCTGGTACGTAGAGAACGTTGCAAACCACAATAGATTCACATAGACCGTAGAACCTGCATGGAAATCAAAACACAACTTCCTGTTCAACGACTAAAGAAGAGAATAATAAACAATATCCATTTCACATGGAAAAATGCTGGGAATGTACATTTATCAAATTATCAAACTTTCTTTTACCATATCTGATATAAAGTGCGTTCATATATCCGTTCGTACACAAACATATCTATTGGTCCGTGTGATTATTATAATAATGACGTCACTCCAACGTACCCATTAACGTCATACGAGAGCTTTACGTTGTATATTAGTGACATCATCACACATGAAAATATTGAAACCGTTCTATTATAATTTCGTGACGTGAAATATATAAAAATATATCTTCAAAAATGCATTTATGTTTTATCCTTGTGATGTCACAATTGCACATTATATGTGTAAAAAATGTGTTGTGTTGAAGATTGTATATCAGATAGTTCTTTCCTCATGTTAAAATGCAACGCAGTATTTGTTCAGAAAATATGAAATTTTTTCCTTGAATAACACTTTTATGGCTCCAAAAGGTAAAACACCATGCCTTTGTGTACTATCAAAATTGATATTCCATCACAAAATTATGATAACATGAACTTTCTCGACAAATTCCAAATTTACCTGACTGATATGGTTTGTTATCATAGATATGTGTACTAATGAATCTGGCCCGAGAATGCCAGTTTTATATAACTTTGCAGCAACGCTACATGCAAAGATCGAGGTTCAGAAACAAAACTGCGACAGCTGCTGACAAAAGACAACAATCAAGTGATATGCTTAGGATGTACGTTATCTGCTGAGGCGTACTTACAATTTTAAACGAGATGATGTGCCCTGTTATGCTTGTAGCTTGAGCTATGTTTCAAATCCGCTTGCGGCAAAGTACTTTTCTATTGCTCTCAAAGATCCAGGTCAAGGTGCAATATGCTCAATTCGACATTTATTGCTTTAGGCGTGAACATTGTCATTTTTTTCGTTTTCTGTCAAAAGCAAGCGCATGTCCCATGCAGCTTCCATGAGGTGGTTGGATGTGCATCATTGCACTTGCTTTTTCATGGGGCAGATCTCTTAGGAACGCACAGTGTACTTAATAATGTTGCATATTTTACCCTCTCCGCACCAAACACATGGACAGATGTGGTGTTTTTTTTGGTCAAGTGTACAGCTTATAGAGAACGAAAGTGGTTTATTTTGGGGGAGGGCCACTTTCATTATACTGCATGCTTTAAATTCACGAGTTAGTTATTAATATTACATTCACTTTCTCACTAAAGTTTTCACCCTCCTGGTATATATATATTATGACGAAACCAGGCAATTTTTGTCTAACAGTTTCGTAGAAATTATCATAATGCGGTCGGGTGATTATAAAGGTTCCTTTAAAAAATCTTAAGCGGAAAGGATACGACACCATTGTCCTCAGACATAAAAGTATTTTTGGCACAGTTTTTATCATTGTTAGCGTACATATCAAATTTACATTGTATGAACACGCAATGGGTCACGAGACAAAATGAATCGTGGCTCGACCAGATAATCTTGCCGGGAGGGAAAGCTGGCTCTTCGTTCTGAGGCAATCAAAAAAGACCTTCCAACAAGCAGAGGTTCCCTTACTTTCTTTGCCACCTTTTTCAAAGAAAGTACGTCTGAAATGTAACCATAGATGCTATATTCCCTCCTGAATTATCACTGACACACTCCAGGGAAACGGCTGTGCCACTGATTAAAAGTCTGTCCTCCACCATGCAGTCTTAAATAAAAACATTGCGCGAACCAGCGTACCATGTCAGATAAAGTAAAACCTTAAGTGCTCATTAGATTTGACTGCTAAACAGCAATATACACCATCAATACATTGGGCACTTTTATATCCAGCGACATATCCTGGTAATTTTCGAAATACATTTTCTCCTCAATAATACTTTGTACAATGGCACACAAATAGAAAATTTAAACACACACACACACACACACACACACACACACACACACACACACACACACACACTCACTGAGTTCAATAATAATTTTAAAGCCATAATACAATTATTTGGAATGATACGTTTAAAGTTGCCCCCATATTCTGAAGGAGTTAGGGTGTGGGAGGACCATCGCAGCGGGCTGGTACAAGTGATAGTTTTGCCCTAGTACGAGGTACAGAAAATACGAAAATTCGGAAACCCTGTCGTAAAATAAAGGGCTATCAGTGGGCAAGTATAAGAAATAAAAATGCCCGTTACCCCAGTAGAAAAGACCCCTTGTCTTCCTCTATTCTCAGCATTACGTTTTCGAAGCTTTGTCTTCCGCTTTGTGTAACAATATGCAGCAGCTTACAAATTACGTTTTGAGAAATTTGGTTACACATTGTTTGAATGCTAAAAGAAAAACCATATTTATACCATAATGGAAAAAAATCACTTCGCGGAATACTTGATATTCAAGACAAACTATCACGTTATGGCGAGCGTGGCTTCGATAATAATTCTGGAAAATCATGTATAAAAATGCAAACAAACATTTAAAACACATTTATCATGGAATTATTTGAGCTTCTACGAATTAAATGACGATATGACGATACATCAGTCCTAAAATGTTTCACGTAACATTTTATACAAAACAACCGTCACTGTGAAATTAAAACATCTGTAATATATCACACATATTCATGTAGTTAATATTGTGTCATAAAGTATAATGACACTTCCATTGTTGAATATGAACATAATCAGTGCCAATGTTCAGCAGTGTGCACACTTACAGTTTGATAAGTGTCAGTGTTCAAAAGTGGGAATACTTTGGCCAGTGTCTATGTTCAGCACTGTGCATAGGTTCATCAGTGGCAATGTTCCGTGGTGTCCGAAAAGGCTACACGTTTCCAGCCAAACAGTAAATAGCCGACGCCCGCGCCTCCAATAACGGCTGCACACAAGTAAATGTTAAAGGTCATGAAGATCATCATCAAACAGTAGCTAACTGTAACCTGTATAACATGGAGGATGGTCTGGAAGAGATGCAGACATGCGCAAACGGCCGAACTGAAAAACAAACAAACAAACAAAAAAACAAGTTTTAACAAAAAGAGCATGAATTGGAAAGAAAGCTGAGTAGAACATTGTACTGGACTGGACCATGATTTCCCTAAAACTCGATTAAAAGGTTAGCCTCTGAAGCAGAGTATGCTCCTCATTGTCCCAGGTAGAGTGCGGAAAACCCGAAGATTGGTCTGTTTCGCGGACAATTAAGAGGCCAGAAAAAGGAGTTTTAAACAAGACATGTTTGCAATACCCCCCGCCCCCCTCCGCCCGCGGTCTTGGAAGGAGGCACGGTTAGATCAAGATCATTCATCTTTAGAGTTCACCTAGCCTTTATAGAGGATTAAAAACAGGACAAAGACCCTGTATTGTGCTGACAGGCAGCAGTGGAAACACGACTGGTGAAGTAAACATGTGTGACACTTTCATTTCCTTAGTTTCAACATATTACAAGCCATCTGTTCCACACCAAGCACACCAAATTTAACTATGGTGGTCGTATGATTTTGAAAATTGTTTAAGTCCACCCGTCTTCACACTCAACCTAGCCCCCACAGAGGAACATATACCTGTACAGTATCAAAGTCCTGGCACAAAACTTATCGAATTATTGTGTGGTAACTTTAATGCACCGACCAACCAGGACAGTGGCTGTGTGAAGGTCACCCATTCTTCAAAGCTATCTTACCCGTTATACAAGACTATGTACCTGTGCAACATGGAGGTGGTAGGTGCAAAATATACATCATGCAAAAACTGAATTTCAACAAATTTGTTCTGAAACCTTAGGAATTGTATGAAGGTCATTCATCTTCGAACTAAACCTAACCCCTTTAAAGGACCATAAACCAGTGAAAAATGGAAGTTGTTATGCAAAATTTACTGTAGCCTACCAAGGTGTGTCTGTGACCTTGGTAAATAAAGTCACCCATTCTGGACCTTTATGTACCCCATTACAGAGAAATATATACTAGAAAGGGTACATACTTGTTCGGGGATAAGTCAAATTGTTCTTATCTGAACCTGCACTATACAAGTTTAGTAATTATGTTTTCTTTGACAGTTATTCTTTCATAATGAAGCTCTGCATTTATAAACAAAAGTTCACGTATTAAGCTAATTTATCATTTGCCACGTTCATATTTATTCATTATTATGTGGGTTGTCACTGCTGAATATTTAACTTAAACAAGGAGCCGCTTGGCAGAGAGACATGTACCGGTATAGGCCCCGAAACATGTTCTGAGTAGTTACTCGCCGAAGGCCCTTTAATTTATTTGGGCTAATGCAACCTATATTAAAATTCTATAGAGGAACGTGTGCAATATGGACAATAGTATTTCCATATGTATATAGGTTAGACAGTGACAGGTTATCTTATGGAGAATAAAGAGTTCGGACTGCGGAATAGGGTAATGACTACTAGGAAGTGGTTCTGGACAAAAAGACACAAATACAATACCTGTGCAATATAAAAGTTTAACTCAAAAACTTTCTGGGTCTATCGACAGACAGACAGACTAACATGAGGAAAGCTACGAAAGTGGGGAATAAAAAGTCCGAATATTCAACCTATGCGTATAGTCTTAATCCGACAAAAAGGTAAGCAATAAATAAACCCCTTATTGAACTCGAACTAATAGCTACAAAAAACACTGGAGTAAAACGAGTAAAGGTAAATTTTGAGGCGATATCAAACCGTGAATATAATGTAAACGGCATGAGAGTGACTTCTGCTCGGTCATGGGTCTTTGCCATTTCCATGATAAATATATCATAAAACTAGAACAGGCTGATTTTCCAACAGAAAATCAAATGTCTCCCCGTGCGCCCTTACTATTGTCACCCTTATTTTTATAAATAGGCATACCGATTCCAATGATCTACAGATATGGTGAAAGTACACTCTTTATTGACATTCCGAAACGTTGATTTTCGACGAAATGCCCACGTGACCTTGAAAAATAGGTCACGGTCACCCATTTGCAGTTATAAGCAAGGTCTTACAAAAGTCTTACATAGAAACATAATCACACAAAATGTCAACCTCTTTAAGACAAATCTTTCTCGAGTGCATCTGCAATGATTTTTTCGAAAGTAGACATGTGACCTTGAATATATGCCAAGGTCACCCATCTACAATCCCAACCAAGTTGGTATTATGGTACATAAACATGCAAAATTCCAACCTCCTACGTCAAATCCTTGCACACTTGTTGCATGCATGTCAATATTAGATGACATGCCCACGTGACCTTGAAAAATATGTCAAGGTCACCCATCTGCCATCCCAAGCAAGATCATATAATTATAGAAACATCTTCACTTAAAATTTCAACTTCCCAAGTCAAATCTTCCTTGAGTTATCACGTCCACATTGATTTTAGACGAAATGCCCACGTGACCTTGAAAAATAGGTCAAGGTCATACATCTGCAGTTACAAGCAAGGTCTTAAAAAAGTCTTTCATACAAACATAATCACACAAAATGTCAACCTCTTTAAGACAAATCTTTCTCGAGTGCATCTGCCATAATTTTTAAAAAGTAGCCATGTGACCTTGAAAATAGGTCAAGGTCACCCATCTACGATCCCAACCTAGCTCATATTATGGTACAAAATTACATAAAAATTAAACCTCTTAAGTCAAATCCTTGCGGAGTTATTGCGTCCGCGTCAATTTTTACATGACATGCCCATGTGACCTTCAAAAATATACGTGAAGGTCACCCATCTGCAATCCCAAGCAAGGTTTTATATAGGAACATCTTCAACAAAAAAAAATCAACCTCCCAAGTCAAATCTTTCACGAGTTATGGCGTCCACAACGCACACAACAATGTGCTGAAGAAGAAGAAGAAGAAGAAGAAGAAGAAGAAGAAGAAGAAGAAGAAGAAGAAGAAGAAGAAGAAGAAGGAGGAGGAGGAGGAGGAGGAGGAGTAGGAGGAGAAGGAGAAGAAGGAGAAGAAGGAGAAGAAGAAGAAGAAGGAGAAGAAGAAGAAGAAGAAGAAGAAGAAGAAGAAGAAAAAGAAGCAGAAGAAGAAGAAGAAGAAGAAGAAGAAGAAGAAGAAGAAGAAGAAGAAGAAGAAGAAGAAGAAGAAGAAGAAGAAGAAGAAAAAGAAGAAGAAAAAGAAGAAGAAGAAAGGGACGCAAAAACAATATGTCCCCCCGTTGCACGGGGAGACATAATAATGTACATATCCAAATGACGGCACGAATCTCCAGAATCTCCACACACACCCTGAATGAATGAACGGATCAATAAATAAAATAAAGAAATAAATATTAAAGAAAAAGAAAGAAAAGTTTGGTTCATGACGCGGTGTTAAAGTTATGCAAAAAGCATAAAACGTTATGATAGTATCATAGCCATTTCTAGCGTTGAAACTCCATACATACCATCGACTCTTTGCGTTACGCCTTGCAGCAATAAGTAGTAGAGATTCCCTAAATATTTTGAGCCCTTCGTATATTGCAGCAGCTACTGCGATACCGATACAAGAACCCAGCATAGCTGAAATAAGAGAGTGAGTTGCTGGTCAGTTACATTAACCTTTTGCCTTAGAAAATATGACTCAGTGAATTGCTTTGGAATTCCTCACCGTGGGTTGGGCGTAGCGCCCAACCTGCGTCAAGGAAAACTATTGACCAGCAAAATGTTTCCGCAAACATGAAATGTAAGTGAAACGTTAAAACAGACGATAATATACATCCGGGAGCTCTTGGGCGATTTGAGCGGGAACTGATCCACGAATGCAGGGAATGGGTTTCATTAGTTAAAACTGTGTGCTAACAAAGACATATTATGATTGCAAGATTTCTTTATTTAATTTACTTACTTACATGTTTATTCATTTATTTATATTTGATTGATCTAAATATCTATCTATCTGTCTATCTATCTATCTATCTATCTATCTATCTATCTATCTATCTATCTATCTATCTATCTATCTATCTATCTATCTATCTATCTATCCATCCATCCATCCATCTATCTATCTATCTATCTATCTATTCCGGAGTTTTCTTCGGACGCCACATCATCGATATACTATGTTTTGCAGTTATTGATATAGCCGTGAAATTCAGCACCTGCTTTGGAATAGTGAGCATGTTCAAAATTATGCAAACTATGACCATTAGAAATGTTTAATGTTTGACATCTTCAAAACTATTAAAGATATAAGGATCATTCCAACTTTAATTCATAGGTTTGTGCTGTATGCCCATTTTTGGAATCACAGCCAAAGGTTGCCGTAGAATTTTTATTTTTGCAAGTTAGGGTGCTTGAAGAGTTTCAATGGTAAACATCTTCAAAACTGCTAAAGGTAGAAGTGTCGCTCAAACTTCAATTCCAAAGTTTGTGCTTCAGACGTGTCCAATTGCCCACAAACAAGTTGTAGAATTTTATTTTATGCTAACAAGGAACATTTGAACAGGAAAAATGAGGATGAGGTGTCCTTCATTCCTTAAATTCTTCGGATAGTACACTAGCATCCAATTTAGCTCAGAAATCACACAGATAGACAGACTTTCAAAGCATTTTTTTTTTAGTTTTATCATCATTTACTTGTGTAAATTCATGTACGTCTACTTTTTTGGTTGATATTTCATAAGAAGTATTGTTTTCACAATAAATCTGAATTGCTAATCAAACGCCAAGGTACGTAGCAGAAACATGACGGTCTAACGTGTCTGCCATAAAACTGCATAACGGCCCAAGACTTGTATGTAAACGTGGCGACAATGAGCCGAGCAACCTCAGCGCGTTGAGCCTTCACGGAGTTCATCCATGCAACGAAGCGTAATATAAGCATGGACGAAACAGGAGATGCTACAATTATCCACCTGTGCCCCAGATAGCCAAGTGTATTTATCAGACCAAATCATCAAATCCAACACGACACATGTTTATGCCAATTTATATATCCCTATTTCGGTTTTGGAGTGATTGCCAATGAAAAAGGAAACTAATTGTTACAAAATACTATGATGACTTTTTCAAAAAAGATCGAATTTTGAAACAATATTCTACAGCTTAAGTAAATTACTTCCAAAACAGTTTTTAGCCCAGCTGATTTGTCAGTCAGCTGAGCTAACAGTGTGGTACGTCGTCTCTCCGTAAGTCACATTTTCGACTTTTTCTCCAAAACAGTCAGCCAGATTCGCTTCAGACTTGGTGAAGATGTACCTTAGGCGGGTCTCTACCAAGTTTGTTCAAACGGTCACGGTCCAGTGTTTTTTTCACGAACTTTTTGTATTCAGTTTTTGGTAAAATGTTAAAAAAAATCTTCTCCGAAACCACTTGGGCAATTGCTATAGAATTACATAGGGATACTTCTGCGTAACCCTAGATCTTTGTTCAACAGGTGGCGCTGCGATTTTTTGTGTGTGTTCGCTATTTTCGACTTCTCCAAATCCGTTGCTCACATTATGCTGAAACATGCTGTAAATATTCCTGGTAGAAGGGTCACACAAATTTGTTCGCAAGGTGGCGTTGCTATGGATCCCCGATTTTTTACGAGTTTTTGCATCCGGGTACTTGTCAGTCAATGCATACATCCCTGTTGATCACGATGCAACTTGCAAGTGAACGGGGATTGTTGCAGTAATCCACATTTTTGACTTCTTCAAAATCGTGGGCCAGATTCACCTCAAACTTGGTGAGGGATGTACCTTGGGCAGGTCTCTACTAAGTTTGTTCAAATGGTCACAACCCAGTCGTTTTTTGAAAATGTTTTATGACTTTTTGACTTCATTTTTTGGCAAAATCTTTGAAAAAAATATTCTCCGAAACCGTTGGGTAATTGCTTTGAAATTGTATTGGGATACCTCTGGTTACCCCAGGACCTTTACTTGTTCAACTGGTGGCGCTGCATTTTTTTTTCTATCTTTTTTAATGAATTTTGGTGTGTTTTCGTAATTTTCGACTTGTCCAAAATTGTAACTTAGATTATCCTGAGAACGGGTGTTAATGTACATCGTGAATGGGGTCACACAAACGTGCCCACTAGGTGGTACAGCTGTGGATCCGTGATTTTAAACGAATTTTTCAATTTGGGTACTGATCAGTCAATGCATGCATTCCTATTGATTTCTATACAAGTTAATGGTGAATGCAAAGTTAGCTAACATTTCCACATTTCTCCAAAACCGTTAGCCAGATTCACTTTAAACCTGGTAGGGATTTACCTTGGATGGGTCTGTACCAAGTATGTTTAATAGGATACGGTCTAGTGAATTTTAGGTTTTCTATGAATTTCTTTGTTCATTTTTTAGCATCAATGTGGATGCAATGGTAAGTCACGATTTCGGCTTCTCCAAAACCTTGAGCCAGATTCACTTCAAACTTGATGGGGATATATCTTGGATGGGTCTCTACCAAGTTTGTTCCAATGGTCACGGTCCAGTGATTTTTGGATTTTTTCTTAATTTTCTTCATAAATTTTTTTTTTTTTTTGGATAAAATTTAATAAAATCTTCTGCAAAACCACTTGGCGAATTCCACCGGAATCGCACAGGGACACTAGTGGTTATAAGGGCAAGACTCACGTGGTACATCGGTGACCTTGACCTTATTCTCAAGGTCATATGTTTACTTTCATAAATTTTACTGTTACCGTCATAACTTAATCTATGACATTATAACTGCACATAGTAGTGGTCCTGTTTCCACACCAGAATTGCCCAGTATCTAAATGGCCTTGACCTTATTTCCAGAGTCACAGGGTCACTTATATGAATTTTATCGTTCATCTGATAACTTGACAACCTTTTCAACTATGACCTTGATGTCGTTCACGGTGGTGGTCCTGTGTTAAGACCAGAAATGCATAGTTCATGGTTGATCTTGACCTCTATCTCAAAGTCGCAGTGCCACTAGTGTGATTAATTTGTCAGGCAGTTGCACGGGCTGTTCACAGAGCCCTCTTGGTTCAGCTTCAAGTGTTCATCACACATAAAAGCGTTGGTTGCTAAATGATACGCCAGGCTCAGTTTTTTGCAAACGACAAATGAACCGAAATGTTATTCAGCAGGAAAATGCCAGACTACAGATGCTCATTCCAATAATTTGGTCTGCAATATTCTCAAATATTTATGTTGAATCTGCAAGCACCTAAATTTAAAAAGAATTTTTTTTTAACCTACGAAATATTTTAATCAAGCGACAAGATTTATAAAATCGAGGTCAATGTTAAAATTCTTCATCATGAACCCCTGGAACATCTCAACTATTTGTATCCTATTACAATTTCAAGTACTATGAGGCCACTACAACTATTTAGTCCTAATATAGTGTTAATGCTTGGTGCTGCTGCTTGCAATCAAATTAGATACAAAGTGACCGTGACACTAGAGGATCCGAGGCTACCCTCGGAATCCACCTGAGATGTCATCATTCATCTGTCCATTAACTATGAGAGCTCTTCACATAATAATTACTTTAAGAGGACCCATAGCCGTTTCCTAATAACTCCTCAGTGCCACATTTTGGACGGAGTCAACTGCCTTCTTCGGCGCGCTTTAGATGCATTGTGCCAAAAGCGCGCCGAGGAAAGCTGTTGACTTCCATCATTTCGTTCTCTGGAACTATAGGCATGCTGGTACTTGAATGAAAGGTGTTTTGTAAGGAACATGAATCTAGCACTCTCATTATAATTTTAAAAGGTTTCTTGCGTGCAATTCGATTTCAGTCGCAGTTGGCACTGAGAGAGTTACTTCTGCAGTACATCAGTTTAAATCTTAAAATGGTGTATATTATATATATATATATACTTACTCTGCCAGTTAGTTGCCGTCCATTCATAAAATAAAATTCTCGCTTTTTCACTTATGTAGAAAAACATCTGAAACAAAAAATGAAAATACGTTCAACCTGTTCCTTGTTATACAAAAAATCTACGTCAACCGATTTCTTGTTGGAAACTATTGTTTTCGACGGTAGTATTCTTGAAATCTTTGAATGTGGAAAAAGCACGTAAACCGCATGGGATTGGTCCCCTTCTGTTAAAGGGGGCAGCTCCAAGTATTTCCTCTTCTCTCACTAAACAACAGGAGAGGTTACAGGTAGCAATTTTATGCGAATTTGGCTGAACACACAACCCAATATACAAAATTCTTGTAGGCTGGAGGTGTGTATTCCGTTAAGTTTCTATGTTAGAGTAACGTTCCATTGGTTGAATAGCTTTGCAGCAAAAGCTATCAAATTTATCGGAGTGTTATAACCATATACAACCATGTACCACAAGAAATGTGGTGATTCTAGGTGGAGTGGCTTCAAAGTTACATAGGTGAAAATTACAATAGAAATTAATAGAAATACACATATCTAGCCCACATGCATGCAGCACACGCTGTTGAGAACCCAAATGAAACAGTTGATCTTGGCCTTACCTATTACTGAATCTTTCTTTCCACAATTGCAAGTTTCCATCAGAATGGAAAAAGGCAGAAGCAACACCAATTTATAAAGATTGTGCGGCAAAATTGCGTAGCACTTAAACCTTTCTCTTTATTAGGCTGTGTATGGAAGGTCTTTGAACATGCTGTCTTTTAGCACATCCTTTTTGGTGAAATCACGTACTGTCAGAAAATCAGTCTGGATTCTTGCCCATAGGTGGGACGATGAACCAATTAGAAGGTCTTTATCATAAATTTTTAAAAAGCAGTCGATCTCCAGACAGGAGATCAGGTAGAATTTTGTGACAGTAGTTTAAACATATTTATTTCACACTGGATAGCCCAATAGTACACAAATCGACTGATCGAGGGGTTCTCCAGACATGGTGACACACAATGTATATACAAGACACACAGAACAATACAAGATACAGAAAAGCTATGCAGGTCACAATACATAGACCAGGAGCTCCGAGAAGCAAATTAAGTAACATGTGTATACATTAAATATATGAATATATATATATATATATATATATATATATATATATATATATATATATATATATATATATATATATATATATATATATATATATATATATAACTATCCAAATTTAAATGTTATGATTATACTGTATGTTCATATTGAGTAAATTCACACTTGTGTCCCAGATTACCTACGCCGCAGGTGGCGGGCTGAAGGAGAAGTAGTTGCCCGACTTTTAACCGAAGACTGGACGCGGCCGAAGCACAATGGTGGCAAAAACGTTTGATTGACATTATTTGAGCCTCAGATAAGGTGTGGCATCTAGAGCCAGTACATGAGCAAAAAACGTAGGTTTTCGTAGTCCATTAAATTGTTGGTTAGCACACTATCTTCGTAAACGGAATTGCCCCAGCATATCTAAATAAGCTCTTACAGGGAACAACGGTCTCGGGCCGAACTTAATAAATAACAACAGTTGAAGCGAAGAAAATTTCGTTCCATAATTCTTTCTTTCCATCAGCTCTCCGGGAATCGAACTTATTACCTTGACATGTTAGGGATATGGACTGTCTGGGTGAGTTTCAACTGGAATTCGATGGAAACAAACCCCAAAGTAACGAAGTGTATTATACTGGAGAAAGAAAAATTTGCTATTATTTATGCCAGAATGCAAATGGGCTGCACCCAACTGAATAGTGATTTCTACAAATCAGGTGTCGTTGAGTCTCCGTCTTGTTCTTTCGCAGCAAACTTATAAAAGGTCTTCCTCTTCTTCTTTTAATGTTACAGGTATGTTCTATTCATAAACGAGTTACAATCTAAAACAATATCCTTTGGCAACTTTAATAGGAAAACATTACCGTTTGGAATTGAAAGAACTGGAGTTGCAAAAAGTAAGAATGAGGTAACTTATGGGGCAGTTCACAGATATATTATGTTTTCTGGAAGCATTAAAATACGATTTTGTGCTAGAATTTGGTAAAGTTTATTCTACTGACACGCCGTTCAATTCTTCCCTTTTTGCCCAGTTGTGGTCTTGTTTATTGTCTATCTGTGTTCTTGTGTTTCGAAATCTGCATGTTGTCTCGTGTTTATGTACAACAGCTTTTTATGTAGGATGGTGAGCTTGCTAGCAAATTGTTTTTCAAATAAAATGAAATTTGGGTTGACCATTTGACACTGATTAATGTCAGTATAGATCACAACACTATCGTTAAAAAAAATTACCCCCTACAAGTTTCATAGACAACAGATGCAGCCAAATTTCCCCCAAATTGTATTCATGCATGACATGTCACGGGTTTTATTTCAGGTGATCCTTGTCGGGTTCTGCAGATTTGACAATTTTTCTCCTTGCTGAATTCTAATTACAGGTAAAAACGTACATAGCTGGGTTATGCTTTGAAAACTGACCTATTCATTGGCCTTGCAAGTGATTGACATTTTGCGACCTATTTTCACGGTCATAATCAGATCAATATGTTACATATATCTGCAACTAACGCCGTTCGTTTTTAACCTAGTGGGACGACAATGCTTTCTGTGTAAGCCGATGAAAGGTATCACATTTTGGCATTTACTTTGTACTTGAAAGCAATCATGGTCAACATGTATTTGGCTGGCATACTAAAATTTAGCATATTGAGCACCATTTAGAGGTCTCATTTTAATATTTTGGACCCTCCGTATCTGATCTTGATACAAAAGGAGGTATTCAAGTCAACTGCGATCCTGTGCTACTACCCCAGGCTACAAGGAGGGTCTTGACAGGAAGGAGGCAAAACTCCTGTATCAAGCAGGGCTAAATGAGCGATTGTGTAAAACCAAAAGCTTAAGAAGAGTCATTCATTTAGTTTTAAAACATACAAGATCCTTAACATATTTAGACGTTGTTTAACAGGATCCTTAACACACTTAGACGTGTTTTCACAAGATCCTTAACATATTTAGACGTTGTTTCACAATATCCTCAACATATTTTGACGTATTTCCCTCCCGAACAACGTATTCTTCCATGGTCGCCTCAGTGTTAATAAACAAACTCATGTGAACTTCCCACGTGGCTCCTGTTGGTGTTGATATCCACTTCTCAGTCTGTAATATATTCACTTGCTCCTATTTTACGGGTCGAGTGAAAATTAATATTGTTTTTACTTTAAACGTCATATTTTGTTGACAATATTTCAACTAACCGGATCCTGACAAAGCGCACTCACATAATGAATTTCCCATTGTGGTTAATGCTATATATTGCATTGTACTGGCTCTACATTTCTTTACACTCCCTGCTTGGTTCCCTGCTTGTCGATTTCGTCTTACTTTTGCTTGTTGCATTTCTGGGACTTTTTTAAACAAAAGTAACAAACCATGTGTCTTAAACTGTGTTGGTTTGCTCCCATATTAGAAATTTAAGGCTAGCTCATTACAGGTCAATTGTGGTTGCCCTTTTTGGTTGTGAGGAGATTTACAATATCATAGGCATATTTATAGAGTTTCCTTGTTATATATCCGCTTTTCCATAAAGCAGAGATCACCTCATAAAAATAACGGACAGCTGACTTACATTCAAGGATCAAATTAAATGGCTCGAAAATCGGATCTTGAACTTTCCTGACTTACCGGGTGACTGCTGTGTCCAGGCCCATGGCCCATGTTATGACCAGGTGGATGGGTACCCATGTTATGGCCAGGTGGGTGGGTACCCATGTTATGGCCAGGTGGGTGGGTACCCATATTGTGGCCAGGTGCGTGGGTACCCATATTGTGGCCAGGTGCGTGGGTACCCATGTTGTGACCGGGTGCGTGCGTTCCCATGTTGTGACCGGGTGCGTGCGTTCCCATGTTGTGACCGGGTGCGTGGGTTCCACTCATAGGATTCATGAGGTTACTTCCCGCTGTAGTTTCTGGTTCTGGTGCCGATGAGCTTTGCTGAAATATACAAGTAAAATTATATACATTCAATGAATTTCACATTCATAACTATATCTTTGTGAGGTAACTACCTATATTATCCAGTGCAGGAAAAGGAGCCACCATGTAACCATTTTAGAACCCACGGATCTATTCCACTATGATCTTATTAAAAAAAAACTATCTGTCCGCGGTCAATTTTTAAAACGTTAATTTCAGAGTAAACCTGTCAGAATATTTAATACCCCATATTCGATGCTCAAAAAAAATCTTGCCGTGCCCTCTTAGATCCCAGCTCCCTGTCCTTTTTCTTAGCTCCATGTTAGTTTTCCTGGTTTCTCGTCATTTTTATCTTAGCTTATTTCATGTAGCTTTTATTTTTATTCCTGTTGTTATTATTGGTTATTAAAATTAAAGTATTGCACATATCAGTGCATAATATAATGTTTACATAAATAAGAGAATTTGTCATCCCTAGCCCTTACAGCGACCAAAATTTACAGCTAGAAGTCAGTTCCGTTTAACGTTCGGTACCTTTCACTATTTTCTCCTGACGCCAACATACTTTTTCCCCCTAAAGTTACTCCACATTTTGCAAAAGCTGCATCACAGCAGACTTTAACATTTACATTGCAATTTTTTTCCCTTTGTTGTATTGATTCTGATTGGTTCTTCTGTCAGAATGAATAAAAAACGGCTTGGCATTTCGCGCGTCCCAGCTTCATTGCCTTTTTTATGATGGTGTTTCCATTGGAACCTATATAGATGCTTCCAACACGTGTCATAATACTTCTGACACCCCCAAAATTAAAAAGCCAGGACATGTAGCGTACTATAGTCCTGGAATTTTTTGCACGTGCTTAATTCTGAGCGATGGCTATTCTTTTTAAATTAGAAAACAAGTTTCCTTTTAAAAAGGAAACAGACTTGACTGGTATAAAAGGGGAGAAATCGGTTGGGACAAGTTTTGTACAGAACAGAAATGTTCATATCGGGTTGTACCGAACTTTTCCGGACCGTAATTAATTATGCATTCCGATGTTGGCCTGATTGTCAAATCAGCACGTTGCTTAGTCTGGCCTACGCTTTCATGCTTACAATGGATGCCACAGCTAACGCCAGTGATTAAGGCATGGATTATGCTGCTCAGTGCAAAGCTTCAACTTAAAATGTCATATCGGTGGTGAAATGTGCATTTTTAGTTTGCTGACAGTTTGATTTTTCGTTAAACCCAAGCACATCGTCTGTTTTTCTTTCTGATCCTTCCAGGTGTAATTCTGCCAGCGTGGTCGAGCACCAAATGTAAACAAAGTAGGGTGCGCTTCCCGAAGTGAACCGAATAAACCCGAGTCCTATGAACTGGTCTGGGTCAGACATGTTCGCGGGATCGCATGTGTATGTTCTGCGCATGATCAAACAAACATGGATGCCGTACATCATGTAGTGATTGGCTAAAATTACCATAAATCTAAAAAAAGATATGTGTAAAAAACAATGTATTTTTATTGAGAATGTATGGAAAATATATGCGACGGAGTACCAATATTTGTGAATGGGCTGAAGTGGAACTTTTGGCACTGTATCTTTGACAAAGAAATATGAAACTGAAGGTAGTATCATTGAGTGCAGATGTCGTAATCCATGAAACTAATATAACACAATTCCAGACTGCCTACAGTCTTCCAAAAACAGTCATTTTAACTAAGTGCAATTAAATGCAATATAGGGAAATATAATATAATAAACTTTTTATCAAGCACCACGTACTGCCGCAAGTAGCCTGAAATTAAGTCGAATGTTTGGTGGCAACACGCGCTCCTTGCGTTACATGACATTTTAAACCAACGAAAAAATAAAACAGTTTTTTAATCCCCCATGTGCCTTCAGCAGCAACAAGTGGACACCACGGGGCGTTGCCTGCATTTTCACCTGCAGGCGACATGTTAAGTTGGTTTGAACGAGTAGAGCCTTGTTATGCAAATCATGTCCACAAATATAGAAAATTATGTTTAAAAATGAATTGCATTTTCTGTGTGTGTGTGTGTGTGTGTGTGTGTGTGTGTGTGTGCGTGTGTGTGTTCGTGTGTGGGTGTGGGTGGGTGAGTGGGTGTTCGTGTGTGTGTGTGTGTGTGTGTGTGTGTGTGTGTGTGTGTGTGTGTGTGTGTGTGTGTGTGTGTGTGTGTGTGTGTGTTCGTGTGTGTGTGTTCATATTTTTCGCAGTGGACTGCTCTTTTCGACTGACAGGTGTATGTTTTTCCTGTTGCTGGTTGGGTGTATCGATTTTCCACACAAAAATGACAACTTTGAGATACTGTAACCAAATAATATAAATTACCTGAGAGTTTTGGTGTGTTACATTTGCCTAAAATTCGACCCAACCTACATGTATCTTAGAGACAGATCTAGACAGCAAAGATCTGTAATCAAAAATGAAAACATAAACAGAACAGGGGAGAGCAAGAACAGATGCTTCTACTGGTTTCCTGTAGAGGGCATTTCAGTCATTCAGGGGTAGAGTTGTGTGTTACCATTACTTTCCATTGCAACTTACATAGTAATAACTTTAAAACAACTTGTTGCAAAAAACAGCAAAATGTTTATGGTTAAATAATGTGCATTTCTTAAATGTTCATATAAATTTTGTTCTTGCAGCTTTGAAAGTCGTCTTTTAATTTGAGCTTAATTTAACATGCAATCCATGGGAATACACATCTCTAGCCCTCACGAATTCTGTGTGTTGGATTGTGTATTCAGCTGAATATCCAGATAATTGGTGATTATGACCTCTCCTATTAACAAAAACTCTGTCATAGCCCATCATTTCAAATATTTTAACCATCGGCACGTTTCTTAAGACAAATTAAACAAACAATAGCATTTGGCTAAATTGATTAACGGTCAGAGCAACCGCTGATACTGGGCACCAAATGAGGCCAGTGATGTGGCATATATCTGCAGTTATATTGATATCCGCGGCAACATCTACATTCCTACTATATTTAGGACCTATGGAAATGCCTATGGTAGACCCTACTCGGACTGGTAACAAAGGAAATCTGTACATAAAGTGATAAGCATTCTCGTACGTACAGATGCATGTCTATTGACCCCCTCCGACCGAATCTTAAAATGCATGTTGTTAATGCAACGGAAAACGTGTATGGGCAACGTAACATGAGCCAAGCTCCGGTGTCAAATTAACATGATTATTCGTCATCCGTTGTCTCATTATATGCACCTGTAGCTCTGAGACCATTGAACTTGATCTTCACAGTGAATGGACTCGTACACACGAATATTCCCTTGACAACAATCGCAATAGAGAATCAGCTTGTCTGGACCCTGTGTATATAACTGTGCCAATCACAACTCACAATATATCATTCGATTAAACAAATATGTTTAAATTCCGATTTACATTTTCTCCCTTTAGTTGTCAAACATTAATTTTGTATCACAGTCACACCCAAACGTGGGACTAAAATTTATCAACTTTCGGATTCAAGCATCTTGCGACAGGTTTACAACACAAACATTTACTTCCACTGTTACTATGTCGGAACGCCTGCAAAATATTTATTCTTAATGACATATATAGTAGATGACACAAAGTATCATAAAACCACATATGCAGACCATACTTAGTGCAAACACGTTAAATACATGTTTGATTTCTGTCGAAGATAAAATATTATCACAAGCTACATACATCATTGATCTTACCGAAGTTTCTCATGAAAAATGATGGCATGGGGGCGCGGAAGGGAAACTTACGCACGCATGGCAGAGGCAAACATAATTATGTGTACATTGTATATGATTTATATATATATATATATATATATATATATATATATATATATATATATATATATATATATATATATATATATATATATATATAATGAGTAATCCACGAACAGAAAGAAAATACACGGTGTATATACATATTGTATTCACTAACAAATTATGTAAAACCAATTTCAATTTGTGTTAAATGGTGTTTAGATGGCAATGACTGACATTTTAAGAAAACAGTAGTTTAAATCTACTTGAACCAGTAATTTTTACTTAAGGTTAGTATTTTGAAAAAGTCGCTTGTATCAGCAATTTGTAGCAAGCGAAAGGAACAATGATTTCAAAGTAATTAATTACTAAGTATTTTTAAGTAACGTTAAGTCCCTAGGGAGTAAAATGTGTCCAAAGGTGAAGATATAATTTTCGATTTATGTATAAACAGGTTCAGATAACCAGGAAGACGTGAATAAAAAAGTAGTCAAATGTTTTACTCAGTCCATAATATTAGGTAAATAAAATGTTAAAAGCATGGGTAATTCCAACATACATCAGAAAGACCTTTCCACAATATATATATATATATATATATATATATATATATATATATATATATATATATATATATATATATATATATATATATATATTATATATACATATATATATATATATATGTATGTATATACATGCATATGTATATTGTATATCATATATACCTATTTATATATATACACACATACATATGAGGTATTCCAAAAGTACCAGACCAGCATCAGGGGGGATGTGCAGGTAATGCTTCATAATATCCATGAAATCCCATCATTACAGATGTCTCAATCAGAGCTCATATTTATTAGCACTAGGAAGTAGACCCGTTAAAGACGTGCTCATAAGTCATCTTACAGAGAATGACTGAAAAAAAAATGTGTAATTCTGCATCGGATCATGACAAAATTACAACGATTATTTGTTCACACTAACTATATCAAGTCCATGTTATATTCAGGTGAACAAACAAAGCCCCAGGATGTTAGTCCATATCATTTATTCCACATTTCTCCAGCAGTATAACAAATATTGTTAACAAGTAATGCCCTCAAACAATGACAACTTCTGATCCAGTTGATGATCCACGTATAAACTAACATAGGTACATCTAAAACATTACTTTCCATTTTATTAGATAGGCCTACAGGGAACAAAAATTGCTAACACGTGACTCAATTTCGTGATTTTTTTGTTTCAGGAGAACACCGATATTCATTCGCCATGCACTTACTTTGTCCTGGTCAGCCATGCAACCACCGCGTGCAAGGATATTTGAGACCTTTCGCAACTGCCGAGTTTTCGAGAACGCGGCCGCAGACCCTAGCGAGGGATTTTCCGGTCAATGGTCCATGACAGGTGCAATTTCACAGAGACGTGTCGATAGCGAAATGGCGTTCGCCATACGAAGTATCATTTTTGCACTGATTCCTCAATTTGTATATGATGCCTTATGTACAGGTGCTGTTTATCAACTGTGCTGCATTTTTTTAATAAAGAAAAAGTGGCAGAATATTTTGGGTCTACACTGATAAATTCAAACTGTTTGCATGGGAAAGGCTTCCGTTTATCATTGGGGTCGAAGTAATAAGTGACCTCACAGAATGAAGTGTGCGCTCAGCAATGGAAGTTAAGAAAAACATGGCTGTCCAGGATCCAAGGTAGATGATCTTTCCCATTTTCATATAAAAAATTTAAAATAAATACGCATAATTTTCCATCGGTCACTTATCGCTATGGAAATTCATTGTTTACAATTATATGTTCCTGATATAATCTGCTTCACGATCTTCGTATTCTAAATTCTGATATCGGAATACAACTCATAATCATAATGGAGTTAGAGTGTGTTGATACTGTTCCAGATTCATAAATATCTCAAAAACGATGTAGGCCTACTTTCTTCTTTTGTTGTAAACTTAGCTGACTGACAATTCAGGAGACGTAAAATGTGATAGGACTACCAGGGTTCTTTTTATTTTTGGCAGAAGTAATAAAATTTGTGTTTTGGCCTATAAATTATGGAAACACTACACTCTATAGTTAATGAAGAATATTTCAAAGCTTGAGACGACCAGTTTAAAACCACCAGTTGCCTTTTATGGGTGACTGCCTGTCTCAAGTCAGGAGTGAAATTTGTTTCTTCACATTGGTATTGAAAGGTGAATGTTGATGCTTTGGCAACTCTGAAATTCACGCCTGTGCAATCATGCACGAAGTGACGCTTTTTCGCTACGTTCGGCCTACGTTTGTTTTTCAATGCGGTGCGCCTTGGTTCAAAGGCTAGAACGATAAAGGTCGTAGTTGATATGTATTTTGTCCCAAATGAAAGAAAATGTTTAAGCTAAAATTAATAAAGTGTAACAACCATTGGGTGCATATGTAACATAGTTTAAAAACTCACTTTTGCATGATCTACTGTTATCACAACTGGGCGTAGCTGCGACACAGATGGATCATGAGTGAAGCGAAATGTAAACGTAGAGGCCTTTAGAGCAATACTCGGGGAGTCCTGGTCGAGATGCCCCACCCCCGAACTTTGCCATTGAGGCTCCTACGTCCGCAGTCATGCTGGCAGCTGTAATTCATTTTTGATGCAGGCGCCTCACAGCCATGCCTCGTGCTCATGTAAATATGCACAAGCAAAAGCACAAACTATGTTTCACTTACTCCTCTTTATATAAGAAAGAAAGAAAGAAAGAAAGAAAGAAAGAAAGAAAGAAAGAAAGAAAGAAAGAAAGAAAGAAAGAAAGAAAGAAAGAAAGAAAGAAAGAAAGAAAGAAAGAAAGAAAGAAAGAAAGAAAGAAAGAAAGAAAGAAAGAAAGAAAGAAAGAAAGAAAGAAAGAAAGAAAGAAAGAAAGAAAGAAAGAAAGAAAGAAAGAAAGAAAGAAAGAAAGAAAGAAAGAAAGAAAAGCCTTTCCACGCAAGTTATTTGCTTTAAACATAATTTATTACGATCCCTCTTGTACATATAACAAGAGAGAAAATAGACATTATATAACTTATAATCCTAATAGCAGTAATATTTGACAGCAGATGACAATACATATACATAACATACGACAAAGACACATGTTCAGTATGTGGCCACGACATTACGTCACGTAGGGAAGCTAGATAGGGTACTGACTTGAAAATTGATACATGATATATAAAATTACTCCATAGATATACAAGTGTATATATTTATTATTATATAAGTTTGAAACATACGCATTCATCATAAGTTACTGCCCCTAGCCTTCTAGTATTTTCCATATACTGAACAGTGGCCACATTTACAAAGAATGTTGATCTGATACAAAACTTCCGGTCAAAATAAAAATCAACTTTTTAAAATAGCTATTCGTTCACACTAATATTGTATGGACAACATTAGTGTGAACTAATAGCTATTTTAAGGGATACTGCACAAAATGCATGATAACCATTTCCAGATTATGGCCCAATCTCAATTTGCTTCACATTTTGTTCCAGATTTTAAGATAAAGTACTGGATCAAACTAAGATTAATTTCATACAATCGAAATGTCAAACAGTACAGCTCATATTATAGCGGAAAACATAGATGTGTTAATCCTGGAAGTTTTGATTCAAAAATTAGGCCAAGAATTAAGTAGTTCATGTTCAAAAGCACAAGGTTTTAATTTTATGATCAAATTCAGGATCCGATCGATTTTTTGTGTGCGTGAATACGGTCACTGCTGGTGAGCAGCCTACAATTCAATTTTGTTTTCTTTGTGCAATTTACTGAACCGTACAATATTTTATCAGACATGAGGGAGCCAAAAGTTACAACTTTTCTTTGTAAAGTACCCGTATGTACACCATGCCTATTACACTTGAAAACCCAATGAAACAAGTCCTCATTACTCTAACCACGGGAACAGGAGGGAAAGTTAAAAAGTCCTTTTCTGAAAAATATCACATCCTAGAATAATGTGTCTCATAAGAAGAATTAATATTCGAAATCAATGCATTTCAACACCACCCAGAGATCGGCATACCTATATGTCTTTCTGAGTTGCCTGACTCTTCTGCGAATAATCCATGGACATTGGGGGGGGGGGGGGACTTTCATGATTGATAATTAGAAGGTGAAAATCTTCACGCGGTAATCATGGTGTTCTATATAGTGCACATGCGGGGTTTAATGTGTTAGGTCTACGCGCATCGAGACCAATACAATATATATATATATATATATATATATATATATATATATATATATATAATGAGTAATCCACGAACAGAAAGAAAATACACGGTGTATATACATATTGTATTCACTAACAAATTATGTAAAACCAATTTGTGTTAAATGGTGTTTAGATCAAACAATCGTGAGGCTGAAATTGAAATCCTTATAAATAAATGTGTGGTTGTACCTTTCCGTTGACCTCACTGGCTGTAGCGGGGCGCAGTGTTATATGATGATGACGTAATGAAAACTGGCCAAATCAAAGATACCGAATTAAACTGTAGACAATGGAATAGCGGATGATTAACTTCAAGACTTTGCTACTTGATAATATACCCAGACACTGAACTTAATGCATTGGGACTTAGTTACATTAAAGTATACTATATTGATATTGGACCTTAGCAATATACCAAGAAACTGAACTTGACATAACGAGGCCTAATTGTGCTTGAACGCATAGGTGAAGTAACCCTTGGCCCTTCTTACAAACAGAAAATTTCAAGAGTTCTGGAAATAATACGCCTCTGATATATACATTGAGAGTTGCCAGTTCCCTTTTGCCTCTCCCAACTTTACTATCAAACTAGCCGATCACTCTCAAATGTAAAGAGTGGTCTGCTTCAATGGTCTCCTAATTGATTTATTTATTGATTGATTGATTGATTGATTGATTGATTGATTGATACCCTAAAATGAAGGGGGAGAAGGAGGAGTAGGAGGAGGACAACATCAAGAAGAAGAAGAAGAGGAGGAGGAGGAGGAGGAGGAGGAGGAGGAGGAGGAGGAGGAGGAGGAGCAGGAGGAGGAGGAGCAGGAGGAGGAGGTTCTGACCTGAAGGGAACACTAGGAAATAAGCCTGTAGGGGAAATAGATTTATGCAACCCCCCCCCCCCCCGCCCGCCAAAAAAAAAGCAGCCCGGACATCAAATTTGATAGTAAAATTCATATGGTACGGCATCAAAAGGTGTCACTGATATGATTTCACATCTGCGCAACTATGTCGCAGGAACATGTGATCACTGTCGTCAGCAGGTAAGCTATTTGCCTACAATTCTGAAGATGATAAGCCTACTAATGAGACAAAAAGGCATTCATCCTAGGCCAATGTGTTTGTCGTCATCAGTCCAGCTCGCAGCAGCTCAGCCGTCGACTTCTCTCGGCTGAACAACTAAGAATTTATCATCGACTAGCGTTTCAAGTGACAGCTAACTGGAGGCCTTCAACTATGAAGCACGTAGCCTGTAGGTGGCACTACAGGTACCTCCACCTCCCCGGTATCCACCTGTTGCAGGTGGAGACATCTGGGCGATAAACAAAGCTTGTTTCATTTATTGGTACAAAATGTCATGTAACACAGGCGCGGCCATCATACAAAATAGAATAGTGTGCCAGGCATGGTTTATGAAAAGGAACTGTAACACAGGAAGGGAGATCCGCTTTTCTTTTATCCAATATGCTTTAAAATTAAATGCTAGGGAGACCAGGGCTTTAAATACTGTATACACTTTAATTGTCTCGAGAGTTTGTCTTCCCACAATGATTAAACATAAAAGTTTTACGGCTTCAATTTTCTTAAATCGCCCATCTGTATAAAAAAATGAAAAAATGGAAAAGAAATACTCCCATTGTTCTTTTTTCCCCGAGTGTCACTGGAGCGAAAAGTGGTCAATCAAAAACCATTGGGAAATTCGTGCTTATAAAGTATCAATTACCGGAGGTGCTGTTCTTCACATTTGATTACTTCAGATTTATCATGAATGCTTCATCTTACCATTAAAATAAAATTCTTTTATCCCCTGATTTTTTTCTTTTTTTTTTTCCCAATACATAGTTCTTGTGTGTATTCTATACACCTCATGTGCCTACTACGTGGTCCATCTGACAACTGCTTCATGGATTAGGGCTGAGGCTGTCTGTTCAGGTGTTGTATACGAGAGCTGGCTGAAAAGTTCTAAGCCCAGCTGAAAAAGACCCCACAAAGTCAATAGCTTCACATATTTCTGTACGTAGTCCCCATCCAGGTTTACACACTTTTGTCAGCGATGCTTAAATGCCTGGATGCCGTTCAAGAAGAAATGTCCTTCAGCCACCCTGAAAAAAGTCATTCACAGCGGAAACGACGTCATCATTACTAGGCAAATGGCGACCGGCTTGAGCTTGTTCCTTATTCACTTTAAGAAACAGCTGGAAGTCTGACGGGGGTAAATCGGGTGAATAAGGGGGATGGTCAATGAGTTAGAAGCTACAATCATGGATCGCTGACATGGCAACCACCGACTTGTGAACAGGAGCATTGTCTTGGTGGAACAGGACTCCTTTAGTGATCATCCCCCGTCGCTTAGCTTTTATAGCTTTACGCAACTGTCTCAGTCGGTCAGCATAATATCTTCCATTGAAAGACAGTCAATCAGCAGAATACCCTTAGAATCCCGAAAGACTGAAGCCATCACCTTTCCATTAGAAGGAACCGACTTGGCTTTTTTGGGGGGTGGTGATCCCGGATGCTAGCTGTTAAAGGCCTTCCTGGACGCGCGTCATCGTGAAAACTCTCCCTCCCACGCTTGAATTCCACAGCCCACTTCTTCACAGTGGAAAAGGAAGGGTCATTATCCCCGAAAGTGGAGACCATGTTGGCATGTATCTGTGTTGGAGTAAGCTCTTTCAGCTGCAGGTACTTGATGACTGCCCAAAAGCCAGTTTTGTCCATTTCTGGTGATTTCAGTATGTAAGTTCACAAGATGGTCTGGAACAAAGATACTAATCACACTACAATTGCAGTTCTTATGTCTATGACTCGTTAAATGATTGTACTTGTTGATGAAAAAAGTTTGTTTCAATCCGACAGAGATGTCCCACTTTGGCTTAGAAATTTTCAGCCAACCTTCGTAGAAGGGGGGTAAGGGGGGGGGGGGTTCAGCAGTACGCTGGTACAGGTAATTATTTTTCTAGAGTACGCAGTACGGAAAATAAAAATCTTTCAAAATTTTGGATAGTACGAAGTACATAAAATAAGAGGGCTTCCAGTACGGCAGTACGGTAAATAAAAAGCCCCAGTACGCCAGTACGGGAAACCCCTTTCCCACCCTCTTCGTAAATGTCGTGGTGGCACCACAAGTTTCAATGATTCAAGTAAGGCCTTCTAGTCTTGTAATCTTTAATCATTTAGCCATTGACTTATTCCAAACACCCACCGGAAATATCGCTACTGCACAGTTTCTAGGGGAACTACTTTCGGCTGTCAGGAAAAATCAGGCCACTGACTTCCTTTGTGCATAAGTGTATTCACAACGTAGAAACGAAAGAAACATATCAAAAGGAGACAGGAAAGATTTGAACGCACCGAGTATTTAAAGTTCTTCTAATAGACTATGGTCAAGCTTCATGTTGCATCACCCCTGATTCCAATTATCACAAGATTATTGCATTCTAGTGGGTGCAATTTATAGCAACTCACAATTCGGTTTTCCTGAGGATTTTTGGTTATCAAGACAAAAAAATATACAAAATTTGATCTCTGTTTGGTAAAACGTAACACAGCACACAGGGTTTTCTTATGGGTGAAAAATAAAGTTAGCCCACTCGGCCATCTTATGACAGGATACTGTGTATTATGCCCGGTAGAACTCTGTGGTTATAGAAGCTTTTATATACATGCATCTTGCTCCAAACTGGAGCGATGGTGTGAATGAACGCAAGCATGATCAACCACCCCCTTACCAAACTGGACTGCATTCCTGTAGCTGTTCCCAGAAGCATGTACATGTTATCACCGTAGCAGTCCTATGGCATGCACATGCTATTTCAAGTTACATGCTTATAATGGCAGTTCCAACAGCATGTAGCATGCGGACAGCCTGCCAGGAGGTCGAATTACTGAAATGACGTATGGCACGTGCATGCTACAACAGCATGTGCAGGCTATAGCTACAGCATGTGCATGCTATATTGCATGCCATGACAGCACATGGTCCCCATCTTCAAAAAAGACCACCCCAGGGACAGGTCTGAATTGGTCTCAGTGCATTTGTGTCATCACTCATGGTTCATTCATGATGAAAGAATGGATGCAATCCTTTAAAAAATTCAAAGGTTTGCCTGTATAATTTCAACCTTTATTGCATATACAACCATAGATATAGGTACCAACTACATACATTCAGAATACTAACAGTTGACTAGTCTGCCACACGCTTTATTTAGGCCCAGTAAAAATGATTGTATTTCGAACTGCATTTGTTATAAAATGAGTGCATGTAGTGTATGCATACTGCACACTTACAACTTCGGGTTGGTCAAATTTTCCAATTGGAAACAGTGATCCAGACAATTGCCATTCCAGGACATTCCCTCAACAGTGTATTGCATACTTGCCATGGCTGGTATGGTTTATCGGTCTTTAAAGTACTTAATGTAACTAAAGTTGGAAGAGCTCAGAATTCCTAGACTAGGTTTTTCAGCATGTTTGCTTCCCTCCAATTTTCACTGCATTGTGGGTATATTATGGTCAGGATGCGGTCTGCACGCCACAAGCCAGTAGCATGTGCATGCTATTGAAATTCACATGCTAACATAAAAGCAGTTCAATTTGGTAAATGGAAGCGAAATAGGGTGCACATTGAATGCTTCTGTGATTATAGCATGCACATGGCGCCTGCAGGCTATCTGCATGCAGTCCACATGCTATTATAGCAGTCCAGTTTGGTGAGGGCTGATACCCACGCGAGTCCCCGTGGAACGCTATCTGTTAAACAGACCAATCTCTGTGTTTTTTCCACTCCGCTTCACATGTGTAGTAGAGATTGTAATTGATCTTTTTTGAGGCAGTCCATAGCATGGCTTCAAAACCAACCACTCACATTTGACGTCTGAGAATGCATCGGCCACTCACACCACCATTTTATGCTCCAGCGAAAAAGAGGCCACCCCAGTCCCCTGCATGGCAACCTCACACCGGGAGAGGCCAGCCTCCAACATGCCGATGATTCTACCCATGTCGAATTCACAGAGCTGCGAGTGACCCGTGCTCTATGCATTGTGGATTCAGATTGATCTCTGTATTGCCAATGAGCCCTTATAAAGCCCATAGGCACCCCAATACCAGACACACTTTTCGCACCTTTCTGGTCGTTATCTCATTTCCTAGACATTTTCTGTTTGAGTGACTGCTCAAGCACACACACTCCAGCTATCTTGTCCATATTACATAACATTCTATGTGACACCCGTATCATTTAGGGATGGTTCAACATTTTCATCATTTTTGAATTAGTACTTACAGTACGCAAGGGGGGAGGGGGTTAAATGGGTCTGTACACTTTCACAGGATATGGAAAATGATGGTCAATTTTTGGCCTGTTTTCTGCAATTTTGATATGATTTGGGGGGAAAATCATCATTTTAAAGTACTAATTTGGGGGGAGGGAGGGGGGTCATGAAATTTAGTACTTTAAGTACTAATTAAAAAATGATGATAATGTAGAACTTTGTATAATTTACAAAGTAATATTGGAGCAACCTATGTGAAACCAATGGGATTGGTCTCCCCCCCTCCCCCCCCCCCCCGAGTATAATACACTCTCATTGAAATATCTGTACAGTAGGCATGTTTAAAATTTATTGGTGACGTTATTGTATTGTCCCATTCATTGTTATTTTCCACGAGAGAATAGCTGCAGTAGAAATAACGTTTTATTTTTTTCATGGAATTCAAGGATTGTATTTTGATCAGTTGTCTTTATAAGCCCAGTGATCTTTTCAAATAAATTTCTAAGTTATTTAATTGTATTGGAATACCATCTTACCTGCAAATTAATAATGACTCGGTCGACACAAATAATGCATTTCTCAACAATTAACCAAAGCCAACTGTTGCAAACGGAATGAACGGAACGCAGCAAAGTAGCCAAGCCTTGCCCAGCTCAGCCCAGCCTAGTCTAGTCCCGTCTAGTTATACTTGTTTACCAAATAGTATACCAAGATACCTATATAGCTCATCAGAGATTGAGATACACAAAAACGTGTGCAATATACAGGGGACAATACATTTTGACGGACACTTGGGCGAACAATATGGTGTTACTCAATAACAACGGCAATTAATTATTTCAAGTATAAATAGGAGAACGACCGGCTCCCTTTGGTGTGTCATGTTTCCAATTTGCGTATCACGAGTCGTATACACGGAACTTCTGGAGATGCAGATAGCAAATAGTGCTAACGCCGAAACCCGACTGTGGTTATATGGGCTGTACAACATACTAATACTTATCAGTTACTAATGTAGTGAAAGTCGTCTCATTTCTTCAAACATAGTATACTAGAAAGAGATCCATATATTTCATGCACAAACATGTCAAAGGTGCTGTATTTGCTTCTCAGATTTTATATAACGAGAAAGTGTCAATATACTGGGCTTAAAACCGTCATCATTTGTACCGCACATGCGGTATTTTTGCAAATTTTGCAATGACCCATCCCTCTCCCCGTTCTAAATCAGTGAAATCTCCGGATCATATAAACCATACACATTGACTCAACATTTTTGCCGATGTGACTTTAATCCTTGCTTTGTAAAGCGATGAACGGATTGGCTGGTTAACATAAACAGGCTAACTTTTCCTCGAAAAGGACAAATACCATTCTCTAAATATTGCTTACTTCCTTCATGAGCTGACCCGGAACGGCTCTGTTGTCGTCCGAAACAGCATTACATCACCTGTACAACCACCGAGAAAGGGATACTTTTACCAAAATTATTTTTTCCCTTCGGAACACGAGTCTGCCAATGATTATGCTGTCTTGAAATCACAATATTTGGCCCGGTTATAAACCCGTTGCATTTCGAAATTCGAGATGACAGTCTGTGTCCTCAGGCTCCTTTCACAAGTGACTATCTTCTGAAAAAACCAACTTTAGAGCTCTTTAAGGTACTTTCTATTGCTGTAAAGAACTTGAATTATATATATTTAGGTTGGTGTGGACATGTACTGCACATTGGTGAAAAGATAAACGTTTGTTCTCGATTTACTGTTAAATAAACATAATGATAATAAAAAAAGGGTTCGCGTTATTGTCCATTTTTTCTTCACCGAAAGAAGAAGCAAAATTGTGAAAAAGGTCTCATCTTATTCCCAACAATATTATCTAAAAAAATTCATACATTTTTCGATATCTTGTTTAATAGATGAAATATTATTTTGTAAAGTTGAAAAGGTCAGATTTTCACACCTTATCCTCTGAAAATGCCGATTTTAAACTTTAAAGCAGGTTTATTCATCAACCACCCAAAATATAACAAAATATGGGAAAGTTTATTGTTAGGAATGAAAGTAAATCATTTTCAAGGATTTGCTACTTATTTTGACAAAGAAATAACCAAATATACCACGAAATACAACGGTCTCACTCGCACCGTGTTTATTCAACTATTAATCAAGAACAAACATTTATCTTTACATTACTCAGTAGTATATGTGCATACCAACCCAAATATAAATACTTCAGCTTCCTTTGCATCAAGAAAATAGTACTCCTCAAGCTCTAAACTGGTTTCATTTGGGGGGGGGGGGTTTGTTTTTTGTTTTTTGTTTTTTGTTTTTTTTTTTTTTTGTTGTTTTTTTTGGGGGGGGGTTTGGGGGGGTTGTTTTTTTGAGGAGGTGTTTTTTGTTTTTTGTTTTTTTTTTCGGGGGGTGTTTTTTTTTTTTTTGTTTGTGTTTTTGTTTGTTTGTAACTTTTGTCAAAAAAAGTCATTTGTAAATAGAGTCATTAAAATTGAACATCCTTTATATCTCGTTCTGTGATTTTGCCGTTTGCACGCTTGAAGCGAAGCCCCAGTTTGTTCCCGTGGAGATCGCCTTCTTTGTCGTCGCGACATAGCGATCCTGGTGTCATCTAACATCATGGACCCACGAGAGAGGGTAGGTCCATGCTAAGAATCTGTAAACGAGTGCAAAAGGTACATGTAAAATCGTCACGTGTGGCTCCCAACCACAGGGAGACTGTAAAATTGTGTTCGGCCTTCACTCTGGCCCCTATAGATAAATGACAAGGGACACAACTATGGCGACCCTGGCTCTCCGAATCTATACTCGTCTGTTGAAAGGTGCCTAATAAAGTCCAAATATCCCATGTAGTGTGGCATACCGTACGCCTCTGTGTTCCTTGTTACTTATTCTCTTAGATACTCCTAACACTCAGCTTCCTACCTCCTGTTTTACACACGTAACTGCATTCCGAAAACCAAAAATACGATTTCCTTCAACCTCCTCGATGGGCGGCACTTCCGATTACAGTCATGTTTTGGGGGAAATGTGAAACCCGCTGCAACGAGACACGCGCCGGCTTACCGAGAATATCAGCCACGTGACGCTGACAGCGAAGGTTCCCTTCAAAATTTCCGGTTGATTCTGTATCTCGTTGCAGCGGGTTTAACATTTCCCCCAAAACATGACTGTAATCGGAAGTGCCGCCCATCGAGGAGGTTGAAGGAAATCGTATTTTTGGTTTTCGGAATGCAGTTACGTGTGTAAAACAGGAGGTAGGAAGCTGAAAGTTAGGAGTATCTAAGAGAATAAGTAACAAGGAACACAGAGGCGTACGGTATGCCACACTACATGGGATATTCGGACTTTATTAGGCACCTTTCAACAGACGAGTATAGATTCGGAGAGCCAGGGTCGCCATAGTTGTGTCCCTTGTCATTTATCTATAGGGGCCAGAGTGAAGGCCGAACACAATTTTACAGTCTCCCTGTGCTCCCAACTAATATCCTTGTTTGCTAGCATTTCCTTACCCTCACCTCGACGCCAATTGGAAAACAAATGAACAAAGGGTGAATACAGAACCATATGACGCACCAAAATATGAGCATTCATTCAGGGCAATGATGGCTGCCCCGCCATCAATATTTCATGACACCTGTTACCATAATTAAAATCCACGACACAATAAAACCATAATGGTCTCCGTTGAACGAGGTCGACTTACATAACATTGTTATGAATACAGAACTATATAATGATGTGTCGACAAATCGACACCTGCATCTTGAATAGTGTCTTCCATTCATTGCGTCATATTTATCTTAACTCTGTCGTTGTAAATAAAAAATAACAAATCTACTTTTTTTGGCGTGTCATTGGTGCGTTCATCTCTCGGCAATGAAAAGAGTTGACTTATGGTATGGTTTGTAGACATTTCTTGATTTTATGCATATAATTCTACTCCTCTCTTTTAAGATGGGTTTTTCCCCACCGGTAATTTAAGTGAAACTTCGAAGCAGACGACAGTTGACACTTCAGCGCTTGTGGCCATTTTGAACGGCAAAGAGTTAACTCAGGGAAGTCTTATTTTTAGTACTTCCCTGGTTGATTAAAGCAGGCCAGTCTGTAATCCTGTGGAATTCAGGGCTAAGTTCAATGTGGCAAAACGCTTGCCAACTTTCGCTTTCAAACACACAAAAGCCACTGAACCCTCAGAAACGTTTTTGTCTTCTGAACGCACCCCGGCATTCTTCCCATGTCTCACAGCCCCCACCACTCAGCATGGAACGAAAATAACTTAATGAACTATTCCATTGTTTGAGACCATACATTAACTTCCACTTAACGCACATGCTTCACTCAGCCTCCCTGTTCAGCAGCGCATTTACATTTTGCTTTTTCATAGTGAAACAAACATCAAACACTTTCATTTCTGTTCATCGCTTTGGGATTTTTTTCAGATCCTAACCCCCGCCCACCTATTTTTAAGGAAAGGTGTCATAGATCCACAACAAATGCCTCCCCTCCACTCGCACTTTCTGGCTCCTCCCCCAGTTGCCCTTGCCTGCGAAGCGGCCTTGGTCCCCCCACTAATGTAAAATTCAGCAACAAAAATATCAGAGACTGCCAGGCAGGCAACAGTTGCCCCTGTTCGATTAACTCACCTGCAGATCGAACTGGGGCAACTTCAGTGACGGATCGCACGACGGTCACGAGGGTATGATCTATTACTTGAGCATCGTGACGATACCGGTGTGAGGTCATGCTGCTACCGTAGTATGACGCGTATCGGAACTTTTGCAAGCTAATTTAGTTCTCAATGTGCTACTGAACATCGACGCTACACGTTGCGAACCAGAGCAAAATGAAAATTGGGCAGCCTAAAGCCTTGCCTGCCACCAACCCCTTCTCAGCTAAACTACGATACTTACCGCATGGGTCCCCGTACGATGTAAGAGTAAAATTCCAACGAACATGCGTATCGCATGTGTTACAATGACATATTTTTCCATGGTCGATACTGTTGTTGTATGTATATATATACACATATATCCACAATATCTTCTGGTTGTCAATTGTGTATATCCAATGTATATAGATGGTTCTAACTATGTGAAAGTTCAACAAGACAGGAGAGTTTAAGTCCTATGGCTATATGGTCATCGAATATATTCCACGCCAAGACTGAATCAACCGGCACTGATATTCATCCCAGAATAGTCACTGAGAGTTCTTGACGGGGGCAGGACTCGTGACGTCAGCTGCGGTCACGGTCTGACGCAGATATTATAACTCCCTCTGAGCGCAGGAATTTCTGAAAGGTGCACGGGAATCTACTGAGTATCTGCGCACAGCACAACAGATAGGAGAAAGTTATTTATCACAACAAAGGATCTTCTATTTATACAGGGAAAATATCCTTAAAGACAGTAGACCCCGAGGAAATATACTCTCCGCTGCTAAAATATTGCTTAGTACATAGCCTTGCGTCTCTGTGACCATCGGCACTTTGTAAACAACATTATTCTATATTGCACACGGCGGTATCTTTGTTCTAGCTCAATATGCATGAAGTGAGCCGTATACACTTTTTGTCGTTCGTGCATCGTTTAGAAGAACATTCACTGCTACTATTTACATATATATATATACACACAACTTGTTATTTTCCCTGTTATTATGTGCTAAGTACATCTTTTCATATTTTCGGGAAGGATTGTATATATGAAGAGAGAAAGAGAGTCGGCGTCATATTACTGATCACAGCCACAATTAGAGAACACACCTTATTGATTTCAAGCACAGCTGATATTATTCATACCTATATCGTGATTACGAAATAAAAACAAATAGCTAATCAGTGTTTTAATTATTTTGTTGCAACATTATAACGCGTGTTCAATTAATGTCAAACAGGACACAATTTTACAGAAATGTCCTGTTGTATGACGCCAAGTTTCAAGCGGGAACAACTTATCGACATAGAAGACTTCCACAGCATATAGCCTACTTTGACGGAAGATAGATTGCTTGTTTGCCTGCTAAACAGGGTATAGTTCTACGTTTCTGACTGCGCAGTGGAGCACCCACACAGTAACGATAGCGTAACTTAGTCTGTCTTAGCAGACAAATTACTTGTACGTCTCACAAGAAATCTGCGGCCATCTGACCTTGCACTCGCCTTTTTTTTCATATTTTCCACATCACTGAAAATGTTGCATATTCATTCATACCTTGAATAGAAACATGCGAACACAGGCATAAAAGGAAAAAGTTATCAGACATTTGAACTTTGGTCACCTGAATCAAAGATAGAAATATATCAGAATTCCATGAATATACTATTGTGACTATTTCAAGCTAAAGCTACCTTGGATATCCATGCGCCTGTATCCCTCCCTCCCTCCCCCTCCCTCCCTCCATACATCCATCCATCCATCCATACATATATATATATATATATATATATATATACATACATACATACATACATACATACATACATACGTACGTACGTACGCAATGAGATTCACCAGATCTTCAACATAGTCATATACAGATAAGATAATGATCCTTAATACACTTACTGTAAGAGGGTACATTATAATTAGGAATAGCACAGGCTGTTTTCCTCTTAAAATAGGAGGACCGTCAAACGTAGCAAAGAACTGATGTTCTGGTGTTAAGGCATGTGCTTCAGGTAATTTTGAGTGCAATGCTAACTGGATTAACAAACTGGTACCCAAGTACCGTCTTTCCGTGTAGCCAATCCCCGCATATGTGTTACTTGTAAATTAATGATCTTATTAATACGGAGAAGCACAGAGACTAGTGTTTGAGCTTTTAATATATATATATATATATATATATATATATATATATATATATATATATATATATATATATATATATATATACATGTACATGTCTTGGGTGGCTTTTGGGCAAATATACACTGCCCACAAAAAATGTTCAACGGAATAGGTCCAACAGCCGGTTTGTGGGTCTTGCCCATTGTCTGTGGGTCAATTATAATCCTCAAACCGGAGCATGGGCAGTATATACCAAGTACAGCTCACCACAATTTCTGGACATTTATAGCTTCCCAAAATATCTGGGCAGATTTGCTAATTTGTACGTTTCTGAAACCCCCCAGGCAACGCATTGAATTCAAGGCAAACATGGTTTATGGGCATTTTTCAACTGCCGATAAACCGACCAACTGCTCACAAGATGGTCTGAGAATTACAATTCTGCCCATAAACCACCCACGACATTACTATATATATATGTATATATATATATATATATATATATATATATATATATATATATATATATATATATATATATATATATATATATATATATATATATTCATTCTCTGGTTGTGTCTTTATAAACGATACCACTGCAGTAAATCAACAGCCATTCAAACCGTATCCACTGGACCTCATGTTGCACTTATCATTACTACAGGGTAGATTCATTTCAGAACGCCTAGGATAAAGCGAGTGAGTCAATAGCTTTCCTTCGTGCGGGGCGGCCGACCAACCCGCACTAAGGAAAGCTATTGATCTTGATCGTGTCGTAACGATAGGTCTTATCTATAAGTATCAGCTAGCACTGTTTTTCTATTACATGGAATTTATATAGTAAACCCGTTAAAGCAGACGACAATTTCCATCCGGGTGCTTTGGGCAATTTGAGCGCGAAAGAGTTAAAACTGGTTGTGCTCTTTTTTTTTTCATCATAAACCAGAAAGTGTACATTTCCTTCAGAAGTTTGTAGCAGTTGCTATCCTGAAGCTATGTCAGTATTTATTTTTTTTGAAGTATGTGGAAACGAAACATGGCTCCAAGAGATCGACTCCCATAGTCTACACACCGTGACGTGAAGAGTACACACGGTTATTCCATTTTAATGTCAGCAATCTGCCCATTCAACGGTCACGGGATGATTTTGTCACAAAAACCATAATGACAACATTTTGTTGCCTTTGATCTTTATGTATTTGAAAACACTAAACAGACCATGTTTGATTTGTGGTTGGGCTATAAAGACGTTGCATGAGCATAAGAATGCAATAATTACGTTGTTGCGCTTCGTTGTATCCGATCTAAGCATGTAAGTCTTGCGAGCTAATGTTGTATAGCTCCAGGACTTCAAAAACTCACATGTAAGACGCTGCTGACGTTTTTCTGGATGGGTAACGGACTGGCCAAACGAAACTTTTCTGAATAAATTGCCTTAGGTGTTGCCTGCACAGACAGATTCAGTGCGGGTGCAAAGTGTTGAGAGCGCCACCTACCTAGAGGCAGAAGGTCTGGATAGCCTGTTTTTCAGTATCTCGATGTATACTATTAGGTGATCCAGAATAAATAAATATGTTTAAATTAAATTAAGGTCGCTTCGCAGGCAACCTAAGGTGCAGCCTTTAACGGAAAGTTTAAATTATACTGCTCACTCTGGATGATAGGCAAGGGCAAGAACAGAAGGTTCAAGAACTACCTGAAAGAGGGCACTGCAGTCAGTGGAGGGCTAGGGTTGTGTTTTCCCATTACTTTACAATGTAATTTTCAATTTAATAACTTGAAAACTACTGCACATAGAAACACCAAATATCAGACAGTAAATCTTGATAGCTAAACGCCTCATAAAAATCATATAACCATAGCCACATAAGCGACAAGTTTATTCAAGGTTGTGTTGATATACAAACTAATGGGAATACGCACCTCTATCCCCCCATGTTTGTGTATTCAGATGACCTTTCCTATTAAGCTTAAGTGCCAACACAGACTTTCCCTTTACCCTCAAATACTTTTTAAATTTAGTTAGTTAGTCAGTCAGTCAGTCAGTTAGTTAGACAGGCAGGCAGGTAGGTAGGTAGTTCCGTGTAAATTTTGTCCTCAGGTATTCTTGCACGCTATTGTACAAAAAAGTACAAAAACCTAGCATGCATGGTCATTCACCTTGTAGTGAAATTAATCATCTGGTTTGGAATAGTCAACATATTGAAAATTATGCAAATTAGGGAAATGTTAAATTTGAAATGTTTAATATCTTTAAAACTATTAACGATACAGGTACAGTTCCAAATTTAATTGATAGGTTTGTCAAATATAGGCGCATCCGATAAACCACAATCATAAGTTGTACAATTTAATTTATGTAAATTATGAGGAGCATTTGAAAAGTTCAAATCTTGAATATCTTCAAACTGTTAAAAGTAGAGGTACCATTCTAACTTTAATTCATAGGTTCGTATTTGTAGCGTATCCAATTGACCAGAAACAAAAATTGGATAATTTTAATTTATGCTAATATTGACACTTGTAAAATTAAAATGTTGAATATCTTCTATCCCCCTTGGAAGCCAACAGTCCGAGGCCCTCCAGTCGCTTCGCCCTCCAACTCACTGCGCCCATACCCTGCTGCCCCCTCGAAGGCCACATATCTGCGGCTACCATTCCCACTTCAATTCCTATGCTTGTGCTATGGGGGCTGCCAATGGACCACAACCAAAAATTGTTGAAGAGCAGGGGAATACACGAAATTTAAATTTTGAACACCTTCAAAACCATAAAAAAAAATAGAAGTGTGTTTCCAATTTCAATTGATTGGTTGATGACATAGCTGTATCATACACAATGTAAACGAAAGATGTAGTATTGAAATTTATGCCTATTAGGCAAATTCACAAAATCTAAATCTGGAATAACTTCAAATCTATTACAGATGGAGGCGCCATTCTGACTTCAATTGATAGGATTGTGAGAAAGCTGTACCCAATGACCCATGAATTGACTTTGTAGCAGTTTTATTTATGTAGATGAGGGAAATACGCAAAATTTCAATCTAAATAACTTCAAAACTATCATAGATAGAGGTGGCATTCCAACTGCAATTTATAATTTTGTGACACTGCTTGTTTTGTCTCTTTTGATCAGTTCAATTCAAATCATTGTTACCGGAATTTTTAAAAATACTGAACAGGTAATCTTTAAATGTTTTCTAGGCACACAGACTGATTTGCCGATAAGCAATCATTTTTTCTAGTTTCATATTGTGCTCCCAAATGTGTAAAGAGAGGTCTAGTTGTAAACGAAGGGTGTGGTTGGCCAAGGACCGCGAATTTACAAACTATCATGGTCACATAGTTTTCTTTCAGTGCCATGGACACGAGAATGCGTTTTTACTTTTACAGTTTTTGCCAAATACGCATAATATTAACGAAGGTGTATACTTTTAATTCGTTAAAAGAAACTCTATGAAGTTTATTCTGAATTTAATGTTGCCTTTGATTGTGCATGTATATATTACATGAACGACGTCCATTGCAAATAATCGCACTCAAGACGTAATTAATGTAATATCCACAAGTCATCAAAGTCCTGAAGTTACAGACGAACTCATATTGATTCATAGTGGCCCTCCTCCACTCCCACCCACCCACCCCCCCTTGCCAAATACCTACGGTGTAGGTGTATGACCACGTGTATCTTATTTTATGAATTCTGAGTTCGTAGACATGCTTTGGTTTAAGAAAAAAAAGTAAAATTTTCCGTGTACCCAGGTATTTTGTTTGCAGTACGATACGGCATGCGTTTGATGTATGGCCATCATTTATCAGCTCCCTAAGGTCCCGTTACGCTCACAAATGACAGGGGCTTATTTTTAAGGGCGTCGTGCTAAACGTAGGTTGCACATCCCAGTTTTATTGTGTGCAAAGAGACAGAGGGGGTAGTCTTGATTATGGTGCCGTCCCCTGAACAGATTGTGCGATCAAGTATTCACATCGAACGAGTCACCACACCGATAAATACCCAGCCACCACAGAGATGGAGTGTAAATTATTATTTCTCGTGCCGGTATTCGAGAATTTTACTTGTTGTGAAATGGGAATCGAATTAAGAACTTTTCCTGACCCGTGAAAGACACATGTCTGTGAAAAAAAAAAATGAAAAGTGCTTCTGGGGTTTAAATAAATCATGACCCGTCGAGTCACTTATGTTTTCATTTGTGAACTGTGACCAATTAATCTTGATTATCGTCATGTGGACGCGAACTGAGTCACATTTACATTTTCTAGTAGGTTGCATCAGGGAAGTGGATCTCCCTTCAGCTCCCTGACACCCACTTTGAGAGGGTGAAATATGTGCATTAATAGCATTTTCTGGGCAGCGTTTAAGTGTGTTGGACTCGTTTGGATTAATTATGCTTGGCAGTTAAGCAACAAGTGACCTTTAGAGAAATAAGTTGTAATCGCGGTGATTCAAACTCTTGTTCAAGTCATTTAAACCTAGGGACCAGCACTCTTTTTACACGATTTATTTATTTGCTTATTTATTCATTTACTTACTTACTTTTATTTATTTATTTATTTATTTATTTATTTATTTATTTATTTATTTATTTATTTATTTATTTATTTATTTATCTATTTATTTATTTACTTATTTATTTATTTATTTATTTATCTATCTATCTATCTATATATCTATCTACCTTTCTATTTATCTATATATCTATCTATTTATGTATATATATATTTATTCATTTTATTTATTTATCTATTTATTTATTTTATCTTTCTATCGGTCTATCTATCTATTTATCTATCTATATATCTATTTATCTATCTAATTGTCTATTTCTTTATTTTTCTCTCTATTAAGCGATCCATTTATTTATTTATTTATTCATTCATTCATTTATTCATTTATTTATTCATTTATATATTTATTCATTTATATATTTATTCACTTATTTGTTTATTTATTTATTTATTTATTTATTATTTTATTTATTTATTTATTTATTTATTTATTTATTTATTTATTTATTTATTTATGTAGTTATTTGTTTATTTATTTATTTATTTGCACCATGGTTTGCGTGAACGTGCTGATCAGGGATTTTATTTGCCTGATTAAAGACACACTGATCACCCCTTTTTTTTTACTAATATGTACTTAACTTATGTTAATTTTTTAGACACATTTCCCTCGTACCTTGTAGTTCAAAACGAAAGTAAGTTACAACCCTTCTATCAATTAAAACTTTAACGCAAAAAGTCAAAGGAGGACACTTATATTTATTTATTGAAATTTATTCATGCTTTAATTGTCTTACATCGTAATCGTATTACATGTCCATACATCATACTTCTAGCGTGTATATTGTGCACAGTATTAGGCCTTCGTTAAAACATTTCTCGAGGATGAAGTTTTGGCATAAAGACATGACAGCACTTTAAGCTGCGTAAAATAATTTAATTTAAACATATTAATTTATACTGGATTACCCTATAGTACATGAAATGACTAATATAATTGGTTCTCCAGACATGGAGAAAACACACAATATATATACAGTACATACAGGACATTACAAACTATGTTACCAGATCATTTGTATATATGTAAAATATGAATGTCGTGATATACAAGTAAATCGGAGTAGTAATACCCAGTACAGAATAAATGGTAGAGGTTGCAACACAAGGCATATAACTATTCACTGTTGACAGGGGAAATAGAAAAACAAAACCAACAACAGTAATTGGAGCAGGTAAATAAATAGATAAGTGCAAACATAATTTCGTCAACAAGAGGTTATACATTATAATATTGACAAAAACAAAAACAAAAAAACAGAAAAAAAACCTTTTCCTATTTAACCAGTAGGTCGCATTAAAGTTAAAAAACGAAACGTCTACTTTCTACTATGTAATTTTGTACTGCATCGAATATATGTATGTTGAAGATATCTGGTAATTCACTGCTGTCAAAAAGGAAAATATGAATCAGGTTTGGTTCAAGCATGTTTATTCCAAAAACTGTTGTTGTTTTTTTTTGTTTTTTTTTTTGTTTTTTTTTGTTTTTTTTTTTACTGTTTGGGATGAAATATACTTCAAAGCGATTGTTTTCTTAACGAATACACGGCAAACGCAATTTCAACGTGATTGACTGGGAAGATTGCTGCACAGAGCTCCCACAAACTGAACTTTCTTTCCGAGCGAAAACTGTGAATGTCTATTGAAACTGATTGCATGAGGGCCTTTTTTTTCATGAAAAAAAGGCAATGTCAGACCCCGTTCGCAAATATCAGCAGAGCTAGGGTTACCACGGAAAACCGATAAGATTTGTTTTTGTGGCCCCTTTCGTCATAAACAATACTTTGTGCACAGTTTGGGTCACCGACTGTGGTATATTTTAAGTGATCAAAGCAGAATGAATTGATGAATCAATCAATCAATCAATCAATCAGTCAATCAATGAGGAAGAAAGAAGTGAGGAAAGAGAAAGAAAGAAAGAAAGAAAGAAAGAAAGAAAGAAAGAAACAAACAAACAAAGATTAATTGAGTAGTGTAATTTGCTTTGGAAAAAGCAAAAAATTTCTTCATCAATTTCGACTTTCTGTCATCAATATGTAATTTTCTACACGACGGCCGAATCTCTATTAAAAGTAAATTGTTCCATTTTACACATACGAATATTCAGTCAAAATTTATAAGATTATTGCATGCATGTATAAATGGGACATGAACTTAATGTTGTTCAATGCGTTTGCCCGAGGCATAGCATTTGAATGAAAACATCATCTATATCATATGAATTCTAATTAGATTGGCACCGTAGACACCATTGCGTGGTTTGCCCCGGGGACTTTTTTGTCATGCTCAAGAACTGCTAAACTGCATTTCGGTTTGGAAGTAGCATAAGTGATACTTACCTAAAAAACATCGCTAGATTCAGACACGAAGTCCACATATGAGCAAAACATTTTCCCCCGATTGTTATACGTGGCAACTGTACAAATGAACGTAAAATGAGACAAGCGAGAAATATTATTTGCTTTGTTATTTCATCACCACGCACGATGAGATCTCGCTATTAAGACCACCTAAGGGACTGAAGATGTTGTCTTTAAAGGGGACTGACCGTAATTGGGACATTATTTAATTTAGGACAAGCGAAAAGAGTGTGTGAATTGATTCTCTTAATGTATAAAAATGGTCCATTTATAGAGGCGATCTTGATTGATTAGAGATTCTACTGTTTTCTGGATGAGTACGCTTGTACTATAATTCCTGCTTGTGATCGTCAAAAAAAAAAAAAACTAAAGAAGAAAAGAAAAAGAAGAAAAATGATTAAAAAGCGTGAGCACACCTTTTTATTTGCATGCATATGGTTACAAAATGGAATACATAACACACTAGACACAAACACTTCCAATCTCTGCACAAAAGACTTCACGTCTAATAAAGTGCATGACAGGTACATAAAATCCAACACCAGAAACCATGGGCGTACGAACGTACCTGGTGTGGAGGGACTCCCTGTTTACTCCGTACCTTTTAACTCCCATCACAACACTTTAACCCTTCCCCGCTCAAATTGCCAAAAGCGCCTAAATGTAAATTCACGTCTGCTTTATTCATTTATTCTTTTATTCATTTATTTAGACATAAATTCCATAGATATGGAAAATACTTTTTTTTCTAAGAAAACTGTATAGGACCTATCATGGTAGCCTACCCCAGGCCAATAGCTTTTCTTTGTGCGTGTTGAGTGCATTACACCTAACCCGCGCTTAGGGCACCTCTTCACAGTCTTATTCTGGTCGGGAAAGGGTTAATTGCGACAGAGAAAAGACAAACGTCCATTAACGAATCCATAAATCGCATATGTTTATTTTTGGTGCGCAGATGTCCAATTGTACCGCCCAAAATATAAAATATGAGCCTGAATTACAGCTGACATTTTGAAGAAAATAAACATTAGGCAGTGCAGTAAGAAAGAGAACTGTTTACACAAACAGGTCAAGGCTTAGAATGGAAGTTGATTTAAGTATGTTACTATTGCTTAACAATTACGAAATCTATAAATTTACAACGAAGTGCCATGTATGTTAAGCAGGTGCGTCTATTATTACACTCCAAAATGTGTGAATATATATAAAACAGGTCGCTACTACATTAAAACATGAAATTGGTGTTCAAGACACTATATTATCATAATGTAACGCTAGAACAGTTGTTTTTGTTTATTAATTCACCCTGCTGTTTTTAGAAAACTACCGATTTCTATCACAGATTAATGATAAACTGTATGATGACATCACATGCGCTTTTCAACTGTAATATTCTTTCGCAGTGTAACTTGTATAAAACACGATCAAGGGGCTACATTTCCCTTTCAAGGATTTCAATGCCCGTATGTAGATTGACCCAACAGCTTCCAGCAATGTGTCTTGGAGACATTGTCCTATAGCGAAGCGTGGAAATCTGTTGACCTGAGCCAGTCTTACCACTATTAATTTAACCCATTCTTGGTCAGAGTACGACTAAGTGAGTAGTTTTCCTTGGCGCATTGCAACCAACCCGTGCCAAGGAAAGTTATTGACCTAAGGCGTGCCATCATGAATGATCTTACATACAAATCTCAGCAAAAATATTTTTAGTGACGTGAATCGTAAGTAAAAACCTGGAGCCGGATGACTATTTACATCCGGGCGCTTTAGGGTGATTTGAGCAGACAAGGGTTAAGACGCAAGTTGAACCTTTTGGGGGAAACTGCCCAACCGTTCGATTCAAAGGGTCCCAATTGTAGACCCAAGCTAAATCCGATAATAAATTACAGGCCTAATACAGTTTCAAAGCGTAAATTAATTTCAAAGACTCGAAAAAATCGGTTACAATACTGTGAACCATTTATACATCCCTTATTGAAAGATGGTCAAATAAAAGATCAAAACAGATTAACTAAAAGTCCATCAATTCAAGCCAGAAATTAGGATGCATCAAAACATGAGAAATTAGGATACATCAAAACCTGATGTGACTGGCTTCCTTTCTCTTTGCTCAATATATTTATGCACCACACTGTGCTGTAAGCAGAAGAAGGGACAGGGAACCAGGCTAGAACCTTGGCATGTAGCCCCACCTAGCGGTCCAAATTTTCCAGACCCAGATCTCGCCTACTCTCAATCATTGACGTGAAATCATTGAAGATGACTGTCGTCATGGTGAATTCCAATATGAAGAATTTGAATCTGGAATCGCCATGATAACTTGAATGAGCTGAACTGTATTCCGGATAAGTTGGAAGACAGTAGCTTTTTTTATCAATTTCATACAGATCATACACTAAATATAATGGCAGCAATGTATAGTGCCGAGTCAATTATGGTAAGGGTTTTTCTTTTGTTTTTTATTGGGGAGTTATTTGGGGGGTTTTCTGTCTTATGTTTTGTTTTGTTTTTGGTTTTTGTTTTTTGTTTTTGTTTGTTTGTTTTGTTTTGACTTTGTATTTTTTCTTTCCCCATGGTCCAATGCAGTGTTAACAGCTTTGATTTGAAAACAAAAACGAGTTTTAGAAAATATCGTGATACCTTGAACTTGCATCCCCGAATATTCACTTTTATTTTGTCATTGAACCGTCCGGCCAGCATATATATTATTGATTCTTAATCACTTCAATGCTAAGCTGGAGACTGAAAAGCAAAAGCAACAGACCACACTGATTCTTTTCTGGGAAAATATAGACATACTAGTGCTTGAACAAAATGTTTTTTTAATGCACCCCCCCCCCCAAGACATTTGAATGTGGACTCGCCCTAGTACTCTGATTCGCACTTTTGTTTTGACTTTTAGTATCAGTCGTCGAAACGCATCGATCATGACGCCGCCGCAAGTTGCAGATCTCGGTTTATGCCTTTGCTATAGATGATAATGGTTATTAACATCATCACCATCATCATCAGTATCATTATCTTCATCATTCTTATTATTATTAATGACAATAACAATAACAATATATTGGATCCCAATGTAAGGTGAAATTATAATACAACAAGGTGATCGTACATCTACATAAATACACACAAGCTGTTCTAAAATACCAATCATTGCAAGGAAAGCAGCTCAACAGTCAAGTCATTAGCCGCAACGGCAGTCAACAACCCACAACCAGTCCTCATATAATAATATATGACATATCCCTCATTATAAAGCCTCTGATGAGGTGTAGCGAACATTGATTAAATAGTATGTGGTATCAAATAACTTCATAAGTCTCATAGTACTTTAGCCGTGCAGATCAAACAAAACCGTTAAAAAGTTCGCATGGATAATGTGGTGAAACTTTAACCGAATTACTGTATAAATGCTTTCGGACGGAAAATATGCCCGCAGCATATGCATAAAGATGTCAAAGGTGTCCCAGATCCTTGTATATATGTATATAGGTTATATATCAGCAAAATATGACAATGCCGCGTGCCAGTTGATATTGTCACGGTGCCAAATTCAGGAGAATGCTTCTGCTACATACTGCTCTCAGCGACTACGAAAAACGCTTGACAAACTCTTCATTATGAACATAGTACTCCCTATTATATTTGTATGGAACGTGATGATAGTGATTAATTAACGTATAGGTAAGGGCACGGACAGTGACTGGATTGTGCCTTTTTTTTCCTCTTTGCTTTACAACTATTTGGAAGATAATGCTACTGCTCTGCTTGTATGTTAAAGATTTCTGCATCATACGTGAGCTTTTTTTTCCACATCCCTTCATTTGTTTCAAACCTGGTTCAGTTTTCTCTGTAAGCTTATGTCCCGACGTGTGGTATAACTTGGTAATGAAAGAGGAACAGACTCGCAATTGCACCTCTGGATTCTCCACGCTGGCGCACCATGGCATTTCTCAAGCCCAACAAAGTTTCAGCAATAATATGTGTATGGGCTAATGTTAACAAATAAAAGTGTGTTTTCTCCGTTACACATTTCCAATACTGTAAAATAACGACGGTTTCTAGGAACTTTCCTCTCAAAGTACGCCATATGTTGTCGCAGTGGTAATTGACACCATAGTTTGAAGTGGCATCATTCAGCCCGAGGCAATAGTGCTGCTTGGGCGCATTGTGGGTGCAATACATCATTCCTCTATATCCAAGTTCATGGTTGTTGGCAAATCTGTTTTTGATGACGTGTCTCTAAAGATGATGTCGCATGTAATTACGAGTGAAGATAGTATGGACATTTTAGGTGTGAACTTCTCTAAAGACGGTAAATTTGGTAAACATGTTGATAACAGGATAAATGCGTCGAGGAGGGCCATGTTTAGTCTTAGTTCCGCAGGTGTGTCTTATCCTGGTCTAAGCACCAGTGTTAAGACATACCTGTGGAAAACAATTGGCGTGCCCTCTGTTTCCTATGGATTAAATAGTGTCTCTTTAAGTCAGGGTGACCTAAAACGATTAGATTCATTCCAAGGTGGGATACTGAAGCAGGTTCTTGGTTTCAGTAAAAGATCGCATCACTCCTCGATACTTGCAGCCTTGGATATATCTCCCATATCTGTTAATATTAAACACAATACAGTGTCCCTGTTGCGCAGGGTAGCCCTGGCCAGTTCGCCTTATAGAGATTTAGTGTGTCACTTACTAGCAAGATTCTGGGCGTACGGCGAAAGAGGTCTAATTCCGGGCACCATTGTTTCAATGGTTTATAATTTTGGTATATCTTCCCTCTCTGTATTTCTTGGCGTTGGGAATCAGCCACACCACCAGCGTGGTAATGCTGATGGTGTGGTTGATTCCCTGAAATATTTAATGTTCCATGAGAATTTTAATAAGCCGTGGTCCTATGAGCACACGCTGGCAACCTTGTTAACGAGGGCCTTTTAGCTCAAACCTTGGTGCGTGTTTTATATTTTTGGCCCCTATAGTGCATTAAAGGGGTACTGCGGTGATAATTTACAATTTGTGAGTTGTTTCATATGATAAATGTGAAGCAATATCAGAAAATGCAAACTTTATTCCCAACTGGATAAGCAGATATCAAGTTCTCTTAGATATGTAAATGAGGGGTTGTGATGTCATCTGGACTAACTGCTACAGCTAATGCAATGACAGCCGAGTAAAACTTTGACAAAAACATGGAAACCTGACCAGGTACACATATTCCACTTTTACTATGGATGATGTCTTTTTTTTTTTTTCGCTCTGTCCATGTATATACTTTATGTTTGCATCTCTGCAGAACTGGGGTTTTTTAACAAATAAATATTATTATGGTTGGCAGTCTCGTCATACATCATGTGGGGAGTAGGGCCGCCCGGCGGGTCATGGGCTGGCCTGGTGCTGGCGCGTGGCCCGTCGGGTGTTGTGGCGCAGTCGGACCCGGTCCATATGCTCCCTGCTCATGCTGAGGGGAGCTGTAGGCAACATAGTTTATTTAGTGTTTGCCTGAAGTATTTTTAAATTGGTGAAATTATAATTATGTTGGTTTGTACATCTGTCTTATTATTTCTGTACAGTTTTGGTCATTGTGACATGTCATATTATTTCGATGTATCATTCATATGTATTTTACTTTCTCCGTTTGCGGAGGTTCAATAAATTATTAATATACTCCTGGCAAAACCCAGCCCTTACCCCCCCCCCCCCACCCTTCGTCAACATCGGGTAAGCGTGTGAGGATGTGTGCACGGAGTTTGTTTATTTCATTGCACCTATGCTTCTATTACCGATTTCGGGAGGATGTGGTGGTCCTGAAAAGGACCTTTTTGTATGTGTGAGGCATATACGCATCGGTGCCGGGTGTAACCACCACGTTCCTTTAAGCAAGCTCAGACTTTCTTTGGCATACTGCTGCTGAGATTGGCTATCTGGGGCTGGGATTTTGGCTCCACCGCCCTCCGAGCCGCTGTGGCAGTGCCAGTTGGTCCAGGACTGGCCGCAGGTTCATCGTACTCGTCCCTGACTCGACGACGGCCAAGCACATCCAATAAATGTTCAATGGACCACCGGTCAGGAGATCGGGCTGGCCATGGCAACATTTGGGTGTTGTGCTGTCGGAGACACTACACGCTGACTCGTGCAGTGTTAGGCCGTGCATTGTCTTGGTAGAACAATAGCCCAGGATGTTGCTGGAACCATTCGGCAACTGTTGGCAGGATCACATTCTTAAAACGCTGGCCTGTTAGAATCACATATACTTTGATAAGTTCTGTTTTTTCCTGTCGCCATGATTACCTGCCCCCTCAATAGCGGTCATTTTCCACCATGCATACATCCAAAAATCCCTCTGAAGACATAGCGTACGTCTAACCCGTATCCTCCCGACATGGAAATCGGGGCAAAATTGTGACTCGTCCGACCACATCACACTCCTCCACTTATCTCTGGTCTAGTCAGCATGTCTCGGACACCACTGCAGCCTATCCATGCAACTTTGTGTGCAGGACAGAGAGGGATGCGGATGACAAGGCAATATGACCTCAATTTGGTCGACGCCAGTCTCTCGTTGATTGTAGGCTGTGATAATGCAATGTTACAGGCCTGACGCCACTGCCGACGAAACCACTCCGCCGAAAGGTACCTGTGTCTCTTCGCGTATTGCACCAGCCGACAGGCGTACGTCCCTCCCTTCTGAAAGTATTGATCTTCCAGATCGAGATGCAGCTTTCCTCTTCCATCATCTTGTTTCTTTAAAAACGGCCGCACAACTTCTGTACCGCTGACCTGGAGCACCCCATTCTCTTGGCAACCTCACATTGGGAAAGACCACCCTCCGACACGCCCATGATCCTGCCTCTG